>VWYH01003945.1:1165-166696 GCA_013399365.1 Pampusana beccarii | reverse complement strand
TTTTTTTTTTTTTTTTTTTTTTTTTTTTTGCTTGTGTGCTGTAACTTGTATGCTCTTTTGTATTTCATATTTGCTCTCAATCAACATTGGGGAGAGGAGGAAAGTGCTGCAAAGACCTGTGATGTTGTGGGAAAGCTAGGAAAACTAGTACAGGTTTGGTTTTATTTGGTTTTTTTTTTTGGGTAATTTTTATTGCGTTGTCAAAATCTCCTCAGAAGTCAAAAGTGTATTATTTTACATAAGAGTTGATGCAGAAGTACTGCAGAAATCCTGATGTATAAGAGGACTTCATTTAGATCAGTTTGTTACATCCTATCTCTGAAACTGGCTTTTAAAAATACAAGTACTTGAGATGTTTATCTTGATCACATACGGTATCCCTTAAGAGTAAATAATCAATATGTATGTTGTCTTAAAATAAGCATATATACATTTACAAACCAAGGTGAGTTTCAAGTTATTATATAAGTTAGTGTTATTCTGCCTTTGGATACTACTGAGTCTCTCCTGTTACTATGGAAACTATCTTTGCATATCTGAAAGGAGGAGGGGTGAATAACATGATAATGCATTGTTAAAATTTAGGATTAGCATAAAGAGAATGTGATGATTGTCTGGGTACGATAAAATTTGCATTCATTTACTTGATTTCTGTAAGCACTTCAAACTTAACTAAAGAGAGTCTATTACTTTTTTCTTTTTTTTTTTTTTCTGGTCCTTCTTTTCCTTCCAGTGCCAAAAGCAACAGCATTTTTCAGAGACTTGTTAGAGGAATCCTTAAGTCTGCATAATGAAAAGTACTCTAGAGTTTTAACTAAAATGTGCTTGCCAGAGCATTTAGAATTTGAGTTAACAGCATTTATTATAACAGAACTGCTGACTCATTTGAGTCAACAGCATTTGAATTAACAGGTAAGAACCACCGACCTTTAAAATCTCATTCTGGTGGTCTCTAGCAAAGATTTTCTTAAGTATATCAGGGGAAAATTTCTTCTCTATGCAGATAGTGTTATACTATTGCAGGTGAATCTTGCTTCTCCAGTGATTCCTGGATGCAGAGGTGGGAGGGAACCTGTCCCTGCCTATTGCAGCTTGTATGGCAAACCACAGGCACCACCACAGAAACTTGTGTGAATTGGAATGGTTGTTGTGGCTACTTGGATTGTGTGAAGCTTTAACTTGTGCAGTAGCTCAGAATTTATAGGAATGCAAAGATAGCTTTGATTCTTTTCCTCTAGGCAATGCTTTCTGTTTCCTACCTTTTCTTCTGCATCATGAGGCATTTGAAACTGTCAGCAGCCCAGTCTTCTGGTACTGTCTCCAGTTAAAATGTTAAGACCTGGGTTTTTTTTTGTGTGTGTGTGTACTTTGTTTCTGTAGTTATCGTTAATTTGTAGAAAATTGTCATGTGTTTAGCTTCTAAAACTCTTACCCTCAGTAGATGCAGTAAGCAGGTGAATTTTCTGTTTGTATGCCTAGATCTAAAGCAAATAAGAAGAATAAATCTTATGTTGTTTCTCTCTAGTTATAGTCTAAAAATGACAACCTTGATTAGCTTCTCCTCAGTTAGAAATGCTACCCAGTATTTTTTTTTAAGAACAAGAAGCAAGAAGTATTATACTGTTAACAAATAAACAAAACCGCTCACGTGGTCTGTGATGATTTTGAAACAAATACGAAAGTTAATTATTCTGAGAAAGAGACTTCCTTCTACTGTAGTTTTGATCCTAGGTTGCTATATGTAGAAAGTTACAGGATAGCTTCTTGCTGTAACGTTGTATGCCTGTGTGAAAAGTACTGTTGTCTTAAGTTATTTTCATTGCCTAAAGACGTAAAAATGATTTTGAAGTGAAAATGAAATTACTTTTTTTTTAGTGCTGTTGTGTACTATTTTGCTAAATATAAAAATTAGACTGTATAATATCATGTAGCTCCAATGCTTTTCTTTGAAAAACTTAACTTTGCCAGTACTTTTTTGGAGCATGACTGTCTCAATCCCTTTTCTCCTACCTGGTTCATGTTCCCTGAATATATCTACTGAAACATGACTCGATGCAATAGAGAGTATTGTAGTTACTTTGGAAAGAGTACAGTAATATGTCAGTCTGAAGTACAGATAAGAGACCATGAAATTGAATCCATTGACTTCAGTGAATGAACCCGTATTACATATTCTCTGGGATTTCTTTTTAAGACTGCATTTTCAGTAAATTAATATTTTGGTTATGATCCTATGAAACTGTACTCCTGATAATTGGTCTTATTTTGGTTGTGTTGCAGGCAGTGATAGGAAACCTGTAGCTCTGCAGTCTTTGAAGGATGTTGCTTAGTTATTAATTTAAGCTGACCTTGGTGTATGTAGGCCTTTTCTCCCTCCTTGCCTGTTCTGTGTGTTCCAACTGCTCCCTTAACATTATCATGGCTGGAGATGAGCTAGTTTGGGAGAACTGGTTGAGATGAATGATGGAATTAATTATTTTTTTTTTCGAAGCAGGGTCAGGTCCTTGCTTCAGGTCAGTGCACAGCTGTGCAAGGGCATCTGTGAGAAGATACCAGCTTTGGAGGAAGGTAGTAGTAACCATTTTAGTAGAAGTCCGTGTATCCCAAGTAAATAGTAAGTGATTGGGAAAGGTAGGAAAGGGAGAAGCAATGTTTTACACAGATGTTACCAACTGTGAAGTTGAGAAATGACATTCAAAATTGGTAAGGAAATACGTCAGCAATTTATAGAGGTAGACTTTTGGGTTAGCAGTAGAGCCGAGATTTTAGCAGAGCTTCTTAAAGAGCTTAATTATTGTAGATGATAATAGCTTACAGAAAAACACGTGTTTTGGAATGAAACCTTTGTTTTGGGAGTTAATTTGGTTTTTAATGTTTGGTTTACTGTAAGAGAGAGTTCATGTCTAGAAACTAAAACCACTTGCCTGGCATAACTATTTCTATAAAGCAAAACTTAGTAAATGTGATTAGGTGATTTTATTAATACAGGATAATAAAGACACATCCCATTCTGATCCAGGTGTAGATGTTTCAAAGAAAAAAACCACACCTATCCGAACTCTAAATGTATCCAATTGACTACTTTTAAACTTTGTTATAAAAGAATCCAAGTAAAACTGGTTTGTTTCCTTTATTAAGTAAACATCCTTCCTAAGATACTATGCATCTGTGGTGTGTTTCTTTTTTGTCACAAAAGCACCCAGACACATGTTTTATGTTGCCTCATGTCTGTTTATAACACCCTAATAACAGTAGTCAAGGCTCTGATTTTTCTTGATGTTATTGAGTGGTAAGACTTCCTTATTTCAACAAAATGAAAGCACTGTACACAACCTTGGCTGTGATCAGGTCCACAGAAGTTGCTATTTCCTTACAAAAGAGTGATATGCAATCACAGGTAAAATGTTGTCTTAACGGGCAGAAAAAAGGATGCTTCTTCATGGTACTAGATGGTTACAAGTGGAGCATTATACTATATAATGAGTGGAAGTTTGGCATGTGGCGGGATGATGAAGGGGAACTCATTAACTACTGTTGCCTACAGAGATCTTAGGTGGTATTTCATGATACTGTGTGATAGTGATGAGATGGTAGTGTCAAAGTGCAAAAAAGTGGGGAAGGGAGAGAAAGGAGGGAGGAGCTTATTTTATTTAGTACTTTCATACTGTTAAAAGTATGCTTGGACTGGATTTAACTGAATAATTTCAGCTCTGATTATACTTAAATTTTTGGGGAGTATTAGTGGTTTGTTCTTTGGAAAAAGCCTGGTTGTTGGTCAGGAAGAAACACTGTAAGTTATGAAGAAAGGAAAATAGTATACTAATTGTTCTCACTTGAGAGGATATGTAAAACTAGAAAAGGTTTGAATCAAGCTTTTGTATATACATTTTTGTGCATGAAGAGAAACTAGAACTTCTTGGTTTTAAAGGACCCGCCCCGTGGCTGTGGTACTTGAAGCTAAAGCCAATATATGTTGGCAGCTATGGTTTAGGCCTTCAACCTGTACTGTTCCTCATGCTGACCTATTTCAGTTTAGTTGTTGGATTCATCTTTCTGCTGGAATAACTTGGTGAAGTTGGCTAAGTGAAGGTCAAATGGATCCTGGGCTGGAAGCAAGAGAGGCCAATGAGGTAGAGAGAGGGAGAAATGGAAGAGTGGTGTGGCAGCCAGGTGGGTTTCAGATCTTAGGAGGTGATAGTGAGGATGTGGTAGACTTATTTGAAATGATTAGTGTTATAAAGGAGGCAACTATAGGAAGGCTGGTAGTTGTTTTCATGCTGTGAGGCCTGGGGGCATTCATTGAAAATCAGAAGGTTTAGATATATCCCACCACGTTCCATTTTCCTGGAGGAAAGGAGAGAGCACATCTGTGTGAAAAGGTGGTATTGAACTAGGAATCTCATAGGAGTGCAAAACCAAAACGTGTTGTTTCAGGGAAAAATTGTTCTTGCCATCACCCTTTGTACTGCACCATGTGCTGCTCACTGGTGCTACGCAAGGTTGAATTAGGATGGACACCTTTGAGTCAGTGTGGCCAAGTCATATGTTTTTGCTAGTCTTCTGTGGAACTGCAAGGGTGTTGGAGACAAGACAGTTTGGCAAATATTTGCTGTTTCCCATTAGCAGTTCATTTTTAGTTTTGTGGAAAAGTTCAAGTGACTGCTAAGGCAGGAAGGATAAGAATAAAATGGTTCAAGGAGAGTGGCAGTAAACTGCATCATAATTTATCTGATAAGTTTTTGGGAGATGGTGGTTTTCAGCTTGAGGACTGGCAATGACTAACTTTGTAGATTAATTTTTATTGAACTGTGTTTCTTCCATTGATTTGCATTCATTTGCAGTCTCCTAAATGGTATCCTAAGACTGAAATGTCTTCCTTGCCAGAAGTTAGTGAAATTACAATGACTTTTTTGTTTTTGATTTTTTTTTTTACCGCTTTTAGTTTTCTATGCTCAAAATGCTGTCAGCAGCAGATTAACATTCTTACAGAAGCCAAAGAACAAGACAGCCATTGTCTTGTTGCCCAAACTGTTGCATTTCTTCTTTAAATATGAAAGTAGTAGTTGGTTATTCTTTTGAATAGAATTTTTAAAGTTTTAGTACGAATGTTTTAATAAGTATTTCTTTAATTCTGGGCATTTGTTGTTCTGATACTGTATTTTTTGGCTCTATGAAGTGTTTGAGAAGAGTTTAGGCAGAGGACTAAGCATACCAACTGAAGATACTGAGTTTTAAGGATACTATAATATTGCTAACCTGCTTATAGTCTAGATGTAGTGCCTTGCTGTCTGAGATGAAAGAACCAGTGTCTAGTCTTTTGCTTTCAGATCTTACTGTGGGTGAAGTGGAGATTTTAGGCAGCTGCAGTGTTTTAGGGAGTAGTGTGACAGTTTTGAAGATCAAGCAACCTGTTACTGAGTATCAGTGAACCCAGTTTGCTTTGGAAAATGGGCTTTTGCTGTGTAGCCACTCTTATTTACAGGATGTTGAGGGAAAATACCTTTAAAGAAACTTTTCAGATTTTCTGGCCTCTTGTCTCTTTTTTTTTTTTTTTTCTTTTCTCCAAAAGGTTTCTAAGGGTTATAAAAATGAAAATGATTGTTTCAGTGTTTCTTCAGTGATTGTGAATATTTTAATTGAATTTATCTGGTCTTGCCATGAGTTCTGCTCTGAAAACTGACTGCAGAAATGTTTCATGAGTCTAGTTCAGTTTGCCTTTTTCAAATTTTTTTGGTCTACACAATAAAAATGAAAGTGGAAGTTAAACACACTGCTAGTAACAAGGACATTTTGCATGTGAAAATTAAGAGAGGTGTGGTGTTTGAAGGAGTGAAAATTCAGCTTGCTTTTTCAGGTCTGTGCTGTATTCTTCAATCATCATAAAGGACAAGCTTAATTCTGGTCTGTTTATTGGGAGTGTAGCAAGAGACTTGTTAGAAGCAGGAAGGAGCATGCATTTCACTATCAAGACAGAGCTATAATTATCTTTTCCTTGCCAAGTTTTGCATTCAGAATTTTGGAGAAGACTTAAATATGAAATTCTCTGGCACTGTTTAAGTATTTTACTTAATCCTAGGGCTGTTGGATACCTATTGGAGAGCATACTTCCTGGATATTTTTTTAATGTTAGTATGTGAAGTAAGTGTAAGTTAGAGACATGGTAGAGGGTGAATTATGACATTTGTACTGGTGGCAAGTACACGTGCCAGTGCTAATGATGTTCTCCAAGTGTTGCAGTTGTAAGTGCTAGGGTGAGGTAAATACCGTACTTTTGCTGTGCATCTTGTTCAAGAGCTATAAGGAGCCTGCTAAGTTTGCATGAATAATGAGCAAATAATGTGTCTCTGACATGTTCACTTGTTTTATGAAATAGTCTCACCTGATGGTCTCAGATTTCTCATTTGGAAATATTTTTAAACTTGCTTCCTCTTTGGCCTATCTCAAACTTCTGTCAAACACAGATTACTTCAAAGTGCAAGTTCTAGTTAGTTCATTTGTTAAACTGCCAAACCTCTTTGATTTTAGTGATTGCATGTTAGTCATTTTCTGTTTACCTATTGAAATGGATATGAAGTTTAGTTGTAATGAAAGCAACTTTGCTTATTTGTCTCCTAACCTAAAAGCTTTTGAGGTTGATTTGGTATACCTAGATATCTCAATATGGGTTAAATACTTCTACTATCAGAAACTATGTTTTATTATTGTTAGAGTGTCATCATCCAAAGGATGACTTTCAGGCATCCTTCAGCTCTTGTTCAGTTGTCATCCCTTACAGGGGAAATAGAGAAATAATGATTTACATCTGTCAGGGCAGGCAGAAAGTTTGCTGTTGGCTTCAGTGCCACTTCCAGAAGGGGTTGTAGCATGTTGGGGTGGTTACTGGTGGGGTACAGGGCCTAGAGCAAGGGAAGCAGCCAGCTCCAGAGCAGCTCTTGGTGCCCACAGTGGGTATTTCCAGCAGTGAGCTGCTTCCTTCTCTTTGGCTTTTCTGCCTGGCTGTTCCCCATGCCAAGGCTATTGTCATGCTGGACTTTGAGAATGCTGCATCATTTGGGAGCTGGTGTTTCAAGTTGTGCAAACATCAAGATATGGTGGGAAAAGCATACTTGGGTGGCAATTACTATGCAGTTTCCTGCTTCACCTATTCATTGTTTTCATTTGTTGTTTAACACTGTTGAGTTTGTAGGGCCCAGAGGTGTCGAAGTGCTTACCCATGGTGTTACTTGATCAGAAGCTTTAAGGATGGAATTAGTTTCACATCTCTTGAGGTGTCGGCATTTGAGCTAGGAATCTGGGCTCCTTCTATAACAGAGTAAACTTGTTTTGCCATGAGGTAGAGAGCCCTGTTCAGACATGTGGATAACACCACTAACTCTGCTTGCTGTGTCAGTTAGATTTCTGTTGAGTGTGAAGAGGACACTCACTTCAGATATAGGGGAAGAATGTTGCTCTCCTCACTTCATGTGAGTACTGCTCTAGGAGCAGTGCCTCATTCTGTTTAAGGAGCCTTTAACCTGTTTATGTTTAGATATAAACACTTTTTGATTCAGGTGTTTCTGCCATGTTTCTTTAACAAGTTTAAGTTTTTTGAATGCTGCTGAATGAATAATTACTGCTCAGGCTGGATATTAATTTAGTATTTGTGTTTACAGTGCTGCTTAAGTTTTGTCTTCTATGTAATTTAGCTTTAAAATGTTGCAGGATTAAGTTTCAGCCCATCAGTAATATTACCCAGCAAGCCGTAATTAATGTTACTCACTGGAGGGGAGGTGATGTTAACTCCTTCTCTGTCTTTGATAGCCTTGTTAGCTATAATTTATTACTTTCAGAAGATTTAAGACTTAGTAGATGACTTATTTACTGGAAAAGATGACCTATGCTTGAATTCACTTCAGCTTTTAAACAGTTTTACAAACTTCAATTGAATCGTTGGATTGCAGTGTAAGGAAATTAATTTTTTTAGGATGTAATGTTTCATAATCTGTTTTGTAAGATTCTTTTAAATGTCTTATCTGTTGAGTCATACTGTTGCATTTGTCTTGCCTTGCCTCCTCCACCCCAACAAATCTTGTGCATGTTTTCTGTGTTCTGATTGTGTACCCCAACTTCCTTACCAGGCCTTCATACCTTATTTGATTTACCACTCATCTTTTGCTCCAGTTTAAGAAAGGGAAAGGAATACTGAAAAACTAAACACAGCCATTCTCTATTGCTAAACTTCTGATGCAGGAATTGTGCGGATGTTGTAAAATGCTGGGTACAACAACACATAACTGAAAATGCCGATGCTGTGTAGGTTCCAGAAGGAATTTCTATGCTTTGCTTTGCTAGATTTTTTTTTTTTTTTTTGGATATAACATGCTCAGCTGGTTTTAGACCTATCAACCTATGTTCATGAGAAGTACCAGAAATAAAGAGTAGACAGACATCAGTTAATGTGGTTCTGAAACTCTTAACAGAAATATTTTAGATCTGTAGATAAGACTGAAGCATAGCTATGGAAAAAGGAAAGAACAATTCCACCTCTGCATTAATTGCATCTGGGAACTTCAAGTAACATTTTGTACTTCATAGCAGAATGTTGTGCTAAATTAGAAATTGTGATATCCTCGCCCACAATTGTTCAGTATCATGCAACTGTGATTGGTTTAGTCACAAGCAGAATATTGGTCTGCCTACTCTGTCTTTGCAAACTACCATAGCACTGGAGTCGCTCTTAGTGGTTCATTACTATTCATATGTGTTTTGCAGAAGGGAAGATGAGAGCTGTAGCAGTGTCTTTTTTTTTTTTTTTTTTTTCCTCCTGATGACATAGGCTTATCTCTGAAAAATATCAGAGAGAAAGAGAAAACCCAAAATCTTCATGAATGTTTGGTGACATATAATCTGCAGCTTGTTAGGAGGCTACAGTTTTCCTGTGTTTAAGGATCTTGGGCTAATGCTGGAATCTGCAGAGAAGTCTTAGCTGTTATATCTGACTAATGCAAGCTGCAATAAATCAAATTAAATTCTGTATTGTACTTCCAAGCACAGCTGAATGTGTTCCATGTAATTAAGGCTTCTAGAAATCTGCAGGGTAACTCTTTATATGCAAATCTTTTAATAACTAAATAATATATTTAGAAGTAGCGATTTGTCTAGTATAGAATGACTTATTCTGTCATGTAGTTGTGTGTGTGTTTTTTTTTTTCCCTTGGGCAATACTCTGGCTTTGGTTGCCTGTCCAACTTTTGATCACACATGTTATTTACCACCTCATATGAATGTCAAATGGAACTTGCTAAGCAATGTATTCAAAAGAAATAATAATCCAGAAATAAATCTTTGTGCAGCTTTTGCTTTTATGTTGTTTACGAGGTGGTTCAGTTCAGATAGGGAGTGCATGATGTGAGGGCGAGTACTTGAGAAATGTGGAGTTTGTTCTTAATTAACAAATATGATGCAAAGCCATTTAGATTAGTTGAAGTCTTATTACTTTTTGTGTTTTCTGCCCCATTAATGCCTGTATCATTGCACTCAGAGTTGATGGTTGAGCCAACACTTAATGCTGGGAATGATTTTTGTGTTCAGTCTAACACACCTAATATTTGTAAAAGGACTTTACATGTGGTATTATAGTGATAATATCCCCTCTTGGGACCTTACTTGTGTATAGTGACATTAATAAATGACGGAATATTCCATGAATATGAAAAAATCCGTAATAAAAGTAGCATAGTTAGCTTTCAGCAAAAGGTGTGTCAAAATTAATTCTTCCATTCTGTCCATGCACCTGCTTGGTGTAACATTTAATGTGCCAAGCAGCTGTCACTGTTGCCCAACTGGATTGTAGAAAGAACAGAAGAAATAAGAAAATCAGAGGCAAATTACAGCAACTAGTGAGAGGTTGTCAGTATGGTCTCATGAAAGTTCAACAGAAGATGGGTGCTGGCTGGAGGAAACAAAATAAAAGTTGCCAGTGGAATGAGGGATGGGCCAGAGGAAAGCTCTGGTCAAGGAAGGGTGGCAAAGATTGATTGTGCATGCTGCACAATGCATTATGAAAATACTGCATCTGTTTAGAAGAAAACACTTTGGCATTAATGACATTTAGATATACAAGTCATTAATGTAGCAGCGCTGACAGACTTGTTTTGTATAGAGTTTTAAGGGGTGCATATGCAACGCCTGGCCGTAAGCAAGTTGGGAAATGTTGCTTCGGATTACTCCTTGTCTCATTCTTTTGGTGTGTTTGTTCATGTAAGTAAACAATATTTTGTCCTAACTGTTTAAGAAACAAGTATAAAGCAAACCAGAAATGTGAAATTAAGATACATCTTTCGTTATGTGGTTTATTTTTTACATGAGAAATGTGGTAATTCTGAAATTTTCCACTCTCAGGGTGCCTGGCAGGTTACAGTGTGTATTCTTTATTCAGCTTATGGCATACCCTCTTGCATACTTTTGTTGTGACTGGAAGTTATTAGCTAATTCACTGATAAAGCACCTTTTGTTTTTAGGGTAGGGTTTAGTAATTGGTTTACTTGGAGAAAAAAAATGGTTTTGTAGAGTTTGTGTCAGTGTATGCATGAGAACTGGTTGCCCAGAAATTAGTACTACTGAAATTACGCCACAAGAAACCCTGAAGCTTGTTTTCGATTTTCTGTAAGTAATTTAGCCTTACTGATGAGTACTTGGTTACTTCCAAAGACCTGGATAACAAAGACTATTGTATGGTAGTATCAAATTCTTATGTTACCTAATTTTTTAGAAGAATTAATGGACTCAAATTTTGTATCTGACCATAGATTTTTTTAATGGATCAGTGAAATATTGTATTTGGAACAAAGTGATCTTGGGCAACATTTTTATTGCTTTTATAAAAGGGAGAACTTAGTTATATTTCTGCAGGGCATCTATCGCTACCGCCTGTTATTCAGAACCATTTTGCTGAAGTTTCACTTCCTGTTAGGGGAGAGGATTCAAGTCCTGTGGCATCAACTTTAACTCAAACACTGGTGTCTGCTGCTTTAAGAGAAAAGCCGTGCATATTATTTATGGTGTTGTAATGTGGAAATCCATGGATGCTATTTAGGAGTATTGGAATAATAGTTTTTTCCAGAGATGGTCCTTTCAGACAATTGATGCTATTATTCACAAATACGATTTTAGGCATATTGCTATGTGCTTGTCCCTCTTCACTGGTCCGAACGTGACTGGTTAAAACCTTATTTAAGAACATAATCATTACCTTCCAAAACTAGTGAAGTAGCTTATCTATCAGCTTAGAATAACAGTCTACCTGGGACTTGAGAAAAGGCTCTTGCAAGCACGTATTTGTAGCACAGTGATTCAGTGTCACTCTTCCTTACAAAAAAACATTTACTAGTTGCCTTATGTCTTGAAGTGTGAAGACTTGTTCCAGACTGCCTGATTTTTATCTTAGATAAAATGAACATGGCTTTATGCTCCACACTTAGATCTCGATTTGAAAAATGGTTGGTGTCTTGGACGTGATGATCAGTAGAACTCATTGTCATTGTGTGGTGTTTTTTGTTTGTTTGTTGTGGGTTGTTTTTTTTTTTTGTGTTGTTGTTTTGTTTGGGGTTTTTTTGTGTTTTTCTGTTTGGTTGGTTGGTTTGGTTTTTTTAGCTAGTAGCTTTTTATAATATGAAAAAAAACCCAAACAAACCAAAACCAACACTCTCTGGTTCATTTTTCTCTGATTTGTTTTCTATCACTCTGCCTTTTTCATATTTTTCCCCATTTCTTCCTTTGGAATTATGCTCACTGTATTTGGAGAAGAGCAGAACAGAACACAGTACTGAAGCAAAGGAGGTGTAATTACCTCTGCGTTTTTCTGTTTAGTAACTTTTAATAGCTGCTTATTAAGCAAATAACTTAATGGAGTTAACACCAATTAGCAATCTTTCTGGTAAGAAATTCTCTGCTAAAACAAATTCCACTGTGTATAATTACCTCAGGTGACTTACTGCACAGATCAACAATGGTCAGTTTTTCTGCGACTTCACCTCCACATCTCCCGCTCCACAGCTTGGCCTTGGATTTCTCTTCAAATTGTCATAGTGGTATTTGCTGTTGACACACTTTACTTGGTCAATAGCGAAATTCATTAGGAAGGAAGAAGATTGTCATGCTTGGTATCACTTCTGCAATTGAACTTGTAGCTCTTCAGCATTGATGGGGCAAAAAGGGGAGTCTTAGTTCTTGTTTTGGCTATAAACTGAGAAGTCCTCTAGGTATAAAAGATTTGCTCCGTACATTGTGTTCAATATTTCTCTGCTGTATTTGTATCCTGTCTCTGAGAAATTGTCTTTTGTTTGGTTTTACATGTTGTACTCTTTCTTCTGTTGAGTACAAAAGCTTGTGAAAAAGATCTTGTATGATTTGATTGCTGTTGAGTTTGGCTTCAGGTAAAATACTAGATTACCTTCAAGAAACAAAGTCAAAATTTTCCAGGAAGAACTGAATGTGGCCGTTTTTCTCCTAGAATGTATTTATGCAGTATTTGGTGTGTTGGTAAGGGGCAGAGAAAACTCAGGGCACTCTGGCAGCTGCATAAGGGGAAGTGTAATTTTCCCTATTTGGTAAACATTTTATGTTGAACAGCAAACAAACGGAGGATGTTCTATCAGGAACCTGTTGGATCTCTGTGACCAAGAATTCCTGTGGATTCAAACTGAAATGAACAAGCAAAATTTCCTTCATTTCTACTAATAAAATGTTTTGCCTATAAAATAAAGAACAATACCATCTTTTTGGAGTAACTCCCATTAAGAAGCAACATTTTATTTACATGTTGTGTAAATTTATTATGCATGTTTATGCACAAGTTTTCTTTGATAATGTTGCTTAGATTCCAGTGAGTTACAGTATCTCCAATTGAGTATTCAACTACGGTAGTATTGTTCAGTTTCATCACGTTTCTCTCCCTTTTGAAAGAGAAGGGAAAGCGCCTTTTGAAAAAAAGGCATATAAACACATGTTTACATCATGCAAAAATGAAATTCTGTTGTTGGTGTTTGGGAAAACAAGAAGAAATAGGAAAATTGAAATGCTTACAGGTTTTTGGTTTTACTGGGACCTGGTTTAGTGGAGGCAAGTTCTAGGTGGGATAAACAAGTGATGAGATTTTGTGATGTACTTGTTATTTTAACATGTGACTAGCACCTTTCACTAGAAATATTAATGTGGAATGAAAAAACACAACCACTGTTTCTGGGGAAAAATTAAGTTCATGATGGACCAAGTTTTATGGTTTGAGGGAGCACTTTGCTGAGCTCTCTGAGCAAAGTGTGTACTTTATCTGGGAATCTGCACAGCATCAGGCAGTCCTCACTGAACTCACTTGGAAGAGCTTGAAATTCAGGGCTTTTTAGTTCATGTACAGCACTGAAACAGATGAACTACCACAGCAAGACAGCTTAAAATATCACTCAGGCCTTTCTGCCCTAGCGTTCATCAGTGTCTCTGATGGGGTAAGGGCGTTCCTGTATCAACCATTATAGCGTGCTTCTGCTGATTTACAATGATCTTCCTTTACAGTGAGTGGCAGTCTTCTTTGTACGTCTAGATATTAATCTGCCTCTGGAAATTACAGGGAAAAGTTTATTGAAGTTTAAATTCTGAAGTGGCAGGGGAGAAGAGAACTTTGACATAAGCTGTTGCTTAGAGAAGACAGCTTGGTAGCTCAAAATGATCAAATTCAGCTGATTGCATTAAACTAAAAGGGTATGCAAGTGCCTGTTCTGAAGAGGTCTCATAATTGTTCTGTGGCCGTCTTTGTTCCCCTGCAGGTTAATTAGGCTAAACTCTGAGATGGACAAACACTGAGGAGGCTAAAAATAAGGGAAGGTATTTGCGTTGTTAATGGAAACATGTAATGTAGATGTTTGCACCCTTAAAGTCTGTATTTGCCTTTGGCAGTTTTTGAAAAGAAGCTTTTTTCCTTGCATGCGAAATTTGATTGCTATTTGATGCTTTTTTTTTTCTTTTTTTAAGACTGGTGTGTGCTTTGTGCAAGTGTAGCCATGAATGAAATTCTGGATGGGGTCACACTGTTTTCAGGCAGTGATGTTAATCTGGATTTACTCCCTTCCCTATACAGAAGCAGGGTTTTATTATTAGGGTCAAATTGTCCTTGCGATGCTATTTTCTTAATTCTCTTCTCTGCACTGTCGAATTTAAACAAATATTTTTCAGGAAAAAAACCAAACACACATCACCAAAATACCTGGTTCTTAACATTGTTTGCAGGAATGTGTGTGCATGCAAAAATAACTTTCACTGGTTCAGTGGGAGGAAAAAAGAAATAACTAAACACAAAAGAAACAAAAACCCAACAAAAAAAATCAAACAAAAAAATCTGATCAGCAATGTGTAGTTATACATATCTGACATTCTATTTCTGATAAAATGAGAACCTAACCAGAATGAAACCACTATAACATTCCCAGCACTGCCAGGAATGGGAAGGATAAAGAGAAATAAATGGTTGCAACTGCTACTTTAAAAGAAAAACAACAGCAAGTTAGAAAGTGAAGAAGTGAAGGAATGGGGAATTAGCAGGTCTGTGTAATCAAGTAAGAGAACTGATAGGTCACTATATATGACGTGACATTTATGGTATAAAAAACGCTAGGAAGAAGCAGTAAGAAGATGGATTTTGTATCAGAACATTAAAACTATCTGACAATAGTTTGATAACACCTCTTTCATAGATAAGGAGAATGCTGAGAAACTGCAATGCAAACCTTGTGACTTGAAACGAAACATGGGGGACACTGAAGAAAGGGAAGAACAATACAAGCATAGTAGAGAATAGCTTTGTGTGTGTGATGAGGTGGAAGGAGGATCGACACAAATGGGAAAAGCAGCAAACTAATTTATTGCAGGACCTGACAGCATCGAAAGGAGAAAGTAGTAAGTTATGGTCAGTTTTCTACTGATGCCTAAAGATTAAACTTGTGTAGAGTAGGAATAAGCATTTTGTGCTTCTCTTGTCACCTTGATTTATATTTTGTGTTGGTAGGCATACCTATCTGGTGGTACATGTAGCATCTTGTAAACTTTTTTTTTTCTGCTAGATAACAAGTCGAGTGTTTGGAGTGCTAAGAATTTCTGTAGCTTGTTTGAATCACGCTGTTTTCCTGGCTGTGAATTGAGCATGCAACAGCACAGGCTGGTGGTTCCAACCATCGCCTGCTCAGCGATGTGCAAAAAGTGATTATGTTTGCTTTGTGAGTCCTGCCTGAGGCGTGTGCAAGCTGAGTTAAATATTTAGACCCATACAGAAAATCTCAAGAGTGACTTATGAAATCGGCTTTCTATTGTCTTCCTGATGAGTTAATGACGCACCACAGAGGCTGCAGCTTCAACCGGGCTTGTGCTGCAGTTGGTTCCTCTCTCTCATGCTCATGCAAGGGATGGTGGGCTGGCTGGGCAGTGCAGCTTTGCGCAGAGAAAGGAGGATGCTAATGAGATCTGGTTTTGAGTTGGTTTGCAGTCTCGGAGGTGATAGGAAGACACGATGCAACAGCCATGGTTGAATGATTGCCCTGATTTCCTTGTTTCTGTTTGAAACCTCTTTGGGGTGTGGCTTCTATCAGCCACATCTTCATGTGGGTGGTTAATTCTCTAGAAACCGATAAACTGGTATGCGGGCACAGCTGGGGTGGCACCATAAGGTTTGGATCAAGATGCTAGGGGTGACTGAACAAATTTGGCACTCTGGCATGTTTTTGAAGGAAAATGAAACTGTTGCCTACATTTGGTGGTTTTAAATTGCCATTTGGCTTAATTTGGACAAGGCTGAAAACCATTCCCAAATTTTTCTTCCCTTGAGGGTTTAACTCAGCTACTGCAGGCGTTTTTCTGAAGTAGGTCACTGAGCCTGTGCTCAGTTATTGGTATATGAACTTGGCACGTGTTAATGTAGTTTATTTTGTAGCAATACCTATGGGATGAAAAATAAAAGTATTATGAGAAGAGATAAGTCTTTGGAGGCCATTTCTATCAAGATGTCCCTGTAAAAAAACTGTAGCTAAAATCCCACTTGTCTTTATTTTATCTGGTTGCTTGCTTTTTGTTACTTGGGGTATCTTTTATGTAGCAATTATATACACACTTATTTGCCCTTATGAATGTACTGGCTTTTGTACATACATAGAAGTTACAATTCTGACAAATGCTATCTAATTTGAAAAGTGCAAGTGGGTGTTTAAGCATGTAAAAGAATATCTCCTTTTATGACAGCCCTCGCCCTCTTGCTGTTTCTTTTTTGCAGTCATTTCAAATTGGCCTGCAGGTAGAAAGCCCTTTCAGATAAGAAAGGGATTCTGCGCGTGTTGATTTAAGGAGTTTAAAAAAAGTGGTTATATGCTTTTGCATATTATAGAGTCTGGGCAGGAGTTACTAGTTAATTGCTTTTAGAATAAATAGAATACTTGCTTTTAGACGAAAAGTATAAGAAAACACATGTTCTGGAGCTGGACATTTCATTTGTCTGCTCACTGCCCTGCATTTGTGGAATATTTTCTGTTTGTTTGACCTCTCATGGAAAGGTGTGCTTAAATGATGATGACAGGAATAATTCTCTTCAAGGCACTGCTTTGGTAGCAACATAGGATTGCATTTTTTGTCATGTAGATTTGTAGATTTGTAGATTTTTTTTTTTTTTTTTTGTCTCTGCAGGTATTTGCAAAATTCTGCCATCGTTTGAAAGACTGTGTTTGGCTCTCAACTTTCCTGTTATCTAAGTGTTTTTGTTTGGTGTTTTTTCTTTTTCCCTCACCCTCTACTTTCATTTTTTCTTTTTTCTTTTTTTTGTTTTTTCCCCCCCCCCCCCCCCAGTTTCTGTAAGTTTATGGCATTCTGTACTTGAAATACTAGATTTCTTCTATTAATCAGGTTTTACTACAACAGATAATCCTTTGTAGGGGATCAGTAAATCAATAGCCATGTGATCTTGCATGAAACAAGGGAGTTTAAAGAACTCCAGTGTTTAAGTTTGTTTATTAAAACTTGGGTTGCAATAATTACCCTTTAAAAAACCCGCAACCCTCCCCCCTGCCCCAACCCCAATAACCCACAAATAAACTTCTATGCAGTGCAGAGATGAAATTTTACTGCCTGTATTTTGCTTTACCTACCGACTTCTATATTCTCTGAATTTGTACATTTTTTTTTAAAAACCCTCAATGGAACTTGCAATTGTTTACACCAGTAAATTTAGTAAACTTAATTTTTGCTACATTGATTTTTTTTTTTTTTTTTTTTTACATGTCAGTTTGCTGCTTGAGACTGATTAAGTACTGCTACTTAAAAATCTTAATAGCTTTATTCTGCTTACTAGGTAAGCTATTCCTGGCAAGTGTTAGAGAAGGTTTTAGTTAATTGCATTAAAGCCCACCTTTCAGTAAATAATGCCGAAGTTCAGCGTGCAGTTACATGGAACAGCTCATGCTGTTCAGAAAAGGTTGGAATGAACTCTTGTTAGTGTTCTATTCAAGCCCTGACTTTTTTTCAGGGTTTGTACCATCTATAAGGTGCTGCCACGGGTAGTTACAATTGAACTCTGAGCTCTGTATTTTTCCTGTTGAGGTAGAACTTCTTTCAGTTTAAGAACTGAACTCTATAGGAATAGGTTGAGGTACCTTTTCAGAGTGTTGGTTTCATTAGTTCTGCGTATCTCCTTAATTTCACTTCAGTTTTGTTGCTTCTCTGTATTAGTGCATTTCATATATACAATCATTCCTACAGCTTTCTGTTCAAAAGATGGGTGAAGTCTAAGGTTACAAATAATTATTTTTTGTGGAGATATTGAATGTTTCTGTAAGGTGCTTTTGTTACACTGCTCTAAGTAGATCAATAAAACTGGTGGTTGACTATCATATTATTTCCTTTTCTACCACACCCTTCTCTTTTCCTTCTCCTGCTGTTGACTACAACTTAGCTACCAGCATCTTGAATTTTATTTTTGATCAAGATTGCAGTTGTAGTGCAGTAACTTATGTAACACTTTTTCATAAATCACTTTTTCTGCTTATTAAAACAGGGAAAGCATTTTGACAAAGCTGTCTTTTCTTCCCTTCTCCTCCTTTACATGCAAATTGTTAACCCTTCTCAAAATCTTTAGCTTTAAACTTATGTAAATGTCAATAAATGCATTAAATGTAAATCAGGTATTCATCCCTAGAGAACCTCGAATGTCTCAATTTTTAAAATGCTGAAAGGAAAGTGAGGCTTCTTATCAAAACAACACTGAATCGTACTGAAGCTTTAGAAAAGTCTGCCAGAAAGTTTCTTTGCTTTAGCCCTGGCACAAAGGTATAGATGTTAGCAATAGGTATGTCACTTAAAAGTATGGGTTGTCATTTAATTGGGGCTAGACATGGCCATATAAAGTAGAGTTTTAGCTTTTTTACCTTCATAAGGTTGTGCGTACAGAATTTCTAATATAACAAGTGTTTCTTATGGAACTACAGGATGCAAAGCAATGTTATACAAAATAGTGTAGCTTTAAAAAAAATACAAATGCCTTCTTGAACAAACATGCCTGTTCTAGTTGTGATGAATTCTTTCTTCTGAATAGTTATCACCCTGTTTTCAAGCTCTGGCCTTCTACAGGCGTACCAATTCGTGAAACCCCTATCTCTTAATTGTCTTTCAGTATGCCTTAAGTTCTGCTGAAATTCATGTCTCTTCATTATATACAATAATAAACTGATGCAATGGTAATAACATACAGATTTTGTAAAGGTATTCCTAAGGACAAGTTTGTTTATATCCATGAATACAAACATTCTTTACTGTTGACATGAGCAATATATGTACATTGAAAGGCAGTAAAACCTGTATGCACATGTAAATGCTGTAAGATTCCGTTTGGATTTTCCAAGGGTATCTTCAGGCTTGCCTTATTCTTCTGCTTGTTATCATTAGATATTTTCTTAATACTTTAGGATGTAAATGTGGTGGGTCAGCAACTTCGCAAGAGCATGCTTCCTAGGAGCATCTGAGGAACACATGATGAGGGTACAATTAACATTTCATAAATAAGTTTGACTACTGGTATTACATTTTTGTTTGTATTTGTGAATTGGAACCCTCAGTATTGGGGGCAGTTGTTATTCAAGAATCTGCCTTTCAAAATAGGTAATGGAGATACTGATTGAAAGGGTCCACTGGATGTCAGACTTGTACTTTGGGCAAGAATGTGGCCATCACAAGGACAGGTCGTCTGGTCAGCTCCCGAAAGCCTTAAGGATGAAGATTTCACGTTTTCTGAGTAGCCTGTCATAGTGCTGCAATGCCCTCCTAGCGAAAAGGGGTTTACTGGTATCCCTGTGCGTAATTTGGCTGTTGCCCCCTGTTCTGTGGCCTGCCCCTGCTGAGGAGGGTTTGCCGTCTGTTGTCAGTAGTTAGTTGCAGGCTACTGTTGGATCACCTTGGCCTCCTCTTTATAAGATCGAACATTAGCCCAGCTTTCTGGAAATCAGTGATCTCCTTGAAATTACATAGGATTGAAACTTTGTTTTCTTTTAATGCTAATAAAATTGAAGAAGTTCATTGAGCACAAGATTTGGAAGGTAAATGTTGTAAGAACATGTATTATTGATGCATCCAAAAGGAGCCTCCAAAACAAAAAAAAAGGTTGCATGCTGCAAGTATGTTTGTGCTCGTGTGTATACGTACGGTCAAACAAGGCAACATTTTACTTAAAAAAAAGTTACTTGAATTTTGTAGTTTGTCAGTTGGCTTTTTGCAAAACTATAATCTGTTTCTCTATAGAAGAAATTTAATGTTTTCCTTCATGTGCATTTTTGAAAGTTTTGTTTTTTATCTGTGTGTTAGACCCTCACATATGAATAATAACTCAGTAGGTTCTGGAGAGAAACCAAGTGAAATCACATGTAGAAAGTTTCTTTCATTCAACTGAGTTTAAAAAGGCATGTGAGCAGAAAATGGAATAATTTCACATTACTCCAGTGAGAAAAAGATGGAGAGTTTATCACTCGAAACATTTAACAGCTTCAGACTGTTTCTTGAGAGTATTACCTTGCATGAGATAGGGAATTAGTAGCTCACAGAGAAGTAAATTTGTAGACTTGTTTAAAATAAAGTTTTCAAATTGAATTTCTGATATGCCTAAGTGGAAGACTTTTTTCTTTAATGACTTGACACTTCTTCCTTTAAATAAATGTTAAGATTTTAGATACAAAAATGAACTTTAAAGACAAGAAATGGAGGAAAAATGGAGAACTTAATAATAGCTAAGCTAGCGGGGTAGTAGGTCAGACAGAAACCCTAGCATACTTGAAAACAATCCTAATTTAGTAAAAGTTTTTTTTCTGTATATTCTATTTGTAACATCTTTCTTTTTCTGTGGGAAACAGAAGGTCTTGTCTGAAGTTAACTTCCTGGGTTTTTTAAAAATGAGATCTAATTGAATGCATTGAGGTAGAATTAATCTTTTGTGGTTCTGGTTTACTTTTGCTTATGGTTAATAACAGGCAGGTGGCTTTGTTAACTTTTGGAAGTTCTTGCTTTTTGGTGCTGAAAATGATGGACTGCCTGTACATATTGATATTTGATACGTTAAAAAAAGGTAATGTAGCGGAAACAAGTCTGTTGGAATTTGGCACTGTGCCTGTTTTCCTTCTTCTGTCACCCGGAGGAAATAGCAACAGCAACGCTGGTAATTCTGTGCATGAGATACCCAGCTCCATTTGCAGTATGTGTCCAGCAAAGTTTAAAAGGATGTAGAATATTATTTTTATGCTTTTGCTTTTCAAATCTGATGGAGACACATCAATATTAGTGTTTAAAGTCTTATGCAAGTCTCTAAAATATACACTAAATTTTTATGTTTAAACTATATGTATATGTATATCATAAAGTACTTGTAATGACTCTCACAAGTGCAAGTATTCATTATCTGGGAGAAGCTTAATGCCCTTCATTTCATTTCATCTTGATTTTTCCCAATATATGTCAGGAACATATACTGGGATTTAAATTGGTAAATTGGTAAACAATGACATTAAGAGATATACAATGTTCTTTTGCAGTTGGTTGTAACCTCAGTTGTTACAGCATTACATTTTAAAAGATCTTTATACTTTCTTGTTCTTTCCTTTGAGCTTTCCAGAAGTATCTTCCTGGCTGTTTTTTCTCTTCAGAAAACTGTCTTGTTGGACTGCCAATAATAAAAAAAATTTAAAGCCCCTAAATAAAACAAAAACCCCAAACACAAACTCACTTGGCTTTATGTAGTTAAGTGTCATAGTTGTCAGCTTTGGGACAGGCCCTATTATATTGCTTTTTTTATTGTTCTGTGTTTTGAATTCTTAATGCGTGTTCTGGCTCCTAGGTTTTGGAAACTGGTCAAAAACAGGAGACTGAATGAAGGGACTACATAAATTATAGCAATATTTGGGACAGACATGCACTTAGTGGAGACCTTGAGCCTGCTGGTGTAAGTTTGTAGAGATGAGGTGTCTCTGAAGACTGATTGATTATGATGTGGACTGAGTGCAGCCCAAGTGGGCTATGTCTGGAACTTGTGGCTTCTCTAGGCTTGTGGGGACAGCCTTGGAGAAACAACACGTTCTGGCCTTGCTGACAGTGGCTTTAGAAACTGTTTTGTCAAATCCTGTGGAGTGTTTTATTTGTGTTTGTTATTACTCCAACTCCTGCTACAGTGTTACAAAAGTCTGCTTTAGCTTTTACAGGCCACAAAATCTACTTGAAAAAAGCAGATTGCTTTAAGTAGAGAGTTCAATGTTATGTTTAAAGTCCAGCCATGACTTCAGCTTGTTGCAGGTAAATATGTATGTAATTTTTCCACTTGATAGTTATTAATTGCAACAAGTACTCTAGGACATGGCCTTGTCCTATGCCTCCTAGTAGAGAAAGTGAGGATCTAAAAAACGGAGCTTGAGTTTTCTGCCGAAGTAGCATAGATGTTGTTCCACTGCATTAATTCAGTTTCTCAGTTTATTGGTCAACTGCTGTGTTGCTGGCTAGATTCAGTGGCATCGTGGGGCACGTCAGGACCAGGGTTTAGCAGCAGCACTGGTTGTAAAGTGTGGTTCTGCCTGCTTCTGCGTGGGCTTCCACCTCCTCCTGCCCTGCGCCTTTGTTGCAAGTGTTTGTGCAGGCCTAGAGAGAGCCCATTCAGGCAGAATCAGTTTCCTGATCCCTCCTGCACCGTGATTGCACAAATGTGCTTTTATTGGCACGAGGAGGGGGATAGTACAGTGACAGGAATGAACGGTGGAGGCATAAACAGTTAGGAATCCTTTTAGCATTAGTCTTTGTCTTATCCTGCTGTAGAGCATATGTGAAATCATTGCCTTGGCTCTCGACTCCTTGCATCCTGAATATGCTCGTGCTGTTGGGGAGCAACTGATGGGATTTGAAGCTGTACAAGTAGTATTTGGCAATGTGTGTTGTTCAGGCAAATGTAGAACATTCAGGAACCCTACAGTTTCCTTTTGCATGTAACTTCTTGAGGTTAGTCTAGACATTGGAGACTACTACTTTAAACTCGTATGCGAATTGTATCTAAGTCTTTCATGGGAAAAGCCATGTGTTTGTAGCATGATTTTTTTTTTTTTTTTTTTTTTTNTTTTTTTTTTTTTCTTTTTAAACAGAATCTGTTTGAGCTAATCCTCTTTAACATTGATGTGACTTAATTTAAGTTTTGGAATTTTTTAACTGAACTGAGTTTTCTCCTTTGCTGCCCAGCATTATTCCACTGAATGACTTTATGCAGAGGATAAGTGTTCATTTTATTATTATTGTGTAAGAACTGTCTTTTGTTTTAATGACTAATGTAACAGTTATGGGATAATACACAATTTGTTACTATTTTTATGGGCACAGAAATATATTTATCACAATGGTGTCAACCAAGATATATCTGAGGTGTGTAACTACTCTTTATTCTAACATTCTGATAATTGTAAATATCAATATCTGTGTTAAGTTCAAGCAACAGTGTAAAATGATGGTATGTTATTTCCAAAGATGTGACTATCTAATTTTTNTTTTTTTTTTTTTTTTTACATTCCAAAACTTTTTTTTTTTTTAAAGGGCTATTTAGATCTTATTGGCATCAAGTAAGCCAAGGTGAACTGGGACACCATCATTAGATTTGTCAGTCGGTTTATCACTTGGTGAAATTCATCATGAGAAAAATATTTAGCAGCATATTAGTAGGAGCAAAACTGCCAGTTGTGCAATCTGGAGTTGGATGTGAGTGCGAACTGCAGAACGGGTCATGTGAGCTGCTGGAAGTGCCTTAAGTACCCAGCAATCTGCACTACTCAATCTTCACATAAGCTATTAGGAGTACCTGAGGAAACTGATGTTTTTATATCCTTAAAATTACTGATATGTTGAATGGTGCTAGAAGGAAGTGTTTCATTTTAGTGTTATTGATAAAATAAAATTAATCTGTGCCTTTGTATTTTCGAAAGTATAAACATTGCATAGGCTGGCAAATTTGATACTCAAATGCTAGAATCTTAACAGATTGTGTATTAAAAAAAATGCCCTGATGCGAAGCTTCCTTTATTAGAAGTACAGTGTTACATCTTTTAAATTTAGATTTCAGTTGTATAATTCTGATATGCTCTCTTAAAGTATAAATACATCCTGACAACATGTTGTTACAGGAACTTTGAGGGAACTGATGATGCTACAGATGGTGCTCACAGAGGATTAAATTTGATTCCTTGGTTAGAACAGTTAATAATATACGTACTAGATCAGATGGTGTAGAAGACTGAAGTAATTCAGTAATGTCACCAATGTCATGCTTACACGCCTGATTCATGGATATAAGATCTGATTATGAATCACATGTAAAAACAAATATATTGGACAAAAAACTGATGTGATTAGAAGTTTCAACATGTATCTAATTTTATATGAAAATAATTAATGAGTTAATTATGCTCCTCTAACTTATAATTTTAGCATGGTTCAGTTTCTTTGTCTAAAAGTGTAAGGATTTAGGTCTTAAAATATGCTTTTTAAATTTTAAGACCGCATCTGTAAAACTTTTTTTGCCTTTTACTAAGCTTTCTAAAAATAATGTAAGGTCCTAAAATACATTTCAAGTGCCACCCCTTGCCTCCCCCCCCTTCATCCTTCATTCTAGGAAAATTTGAACTCGCTTTCCAGCATGGAGTTTGTAAACTTTTAAATTATCATCCATGTTATCATGGTGATTGTATTCTGCAGGTCACTGTCTTCCAGAAGGGATTTTAGTGGCTCGTGCTCTGCTTAACTCTTCAGTCATATCTGAATAGAGACTGGTACACTGAATATTGACTATGCGCTTTCACCAGGAGGCTGAAGATCAGGCTTCCAGATTAGTGCACAGTAGAGGTGGAAGAGCATGGAATTCTAAGCAAGAAGATGAGATTTTTACCTAGAAAACAGTTACTAGGAAGTTTGCTTCAGAAATCGGATGGACATATTGAGGGCATTTGAAGGTCACCTGTAAATCACTCTTCTGATTTCTTGACCAAATTAAGTAGGTGGCTTAAATGCTGTGCTACAGTTCTTCCTTAAAAGCTGACAAATTCTTGGGCAGATTAAAGTATATGATGAGGGATATACTGTGTCTTTTCCAGCTTCCTGGTATTAGAAAAATGAGAAAGTTGTTAGAACAGCAGGAAAGAACTAGTCAGACCTGATAGATAGAAAAAGCTTATATGTGTGTTGTTATATTTGCTTAGATTTGTGTTACGCATTAATTGTCAATGAATACGTATGAATACGCATCTGTAGTTTGTTTCATCAGCTTAACTAATGTTCTGTTGACAAATGAATTCAAATAGTAAATTCATGGTCGTGTTTCTTTGATAGCTGTAACTTTTAAGCACATAGGGGAAATAAATTAAAAATGCTGGTGTTTTGTTTTTTTCCCCATTTTGTCTGAGTTTAGTGTGTGTTTTTATTGCAGGTGAAGTTACAAATTTATGTCATTTTCGAACCTATGTAAATGAGTTTTTTCTTGGAGCTATTCTAATTTTAGATGTGAATAATTACTATAACATGCAAAGAATACATCTTGCATTTTAAAAAGTGTGTTAAATAGTGTTCACTACCAAATCAAGATACATAGATGAAAAACTAGATTTTATACTGCATTAGATAGTTCTGTTCTTGGCCTTGTGCTAATAAATATAGGTAAAGTGAGACAGAATTTTCTGAGAGGAGGTATTGGACATCTGGTGTTTTATTTTTTTTAACTAAACGTTCATATTTGTTTGTAGGTTTGTGTACTAAGTATCGTTAAAGTACAAGTAAGGTTGGAAGGAAAAAAAAAAAGAATTTTTGGTGGCTTGCGTAAGATGCATCTCCCAGTTTCCTCTCATCCTGCTTTGTTAGCATTGGCAAGCGTTCCTCTTCTAAATCAGTCCACTTGGACCATTGTATACAATAATTGTCCAGCTTCCTCTTCCCTTCGAACTGTGTCGTTGCTCGGGGAGGGTGTGGGAAGGAGATGGAAAAGCCATGAATCCATCTTCTTGATTTTTTGTTTAGTCAGACCGAGCAGTGTTGTAATTTAATAATTAATTTCCTAACAGTCTAAATGAAGTGTTTATACTGATATTTTGTCTTGTCAGAATAATCCTTGACATGATTAACATATTCAAACCCTTGTAACTTCCTTTTTAAACAAGCATTGCTGATTTGGTTTAATGCAGTAAAATTAAAGCAAAATTAGATTTGACATAAAATTTAATTCTGTAGAGAATTCATTTTGTATCTTTTGCTTTGAATAAACGTTTTGATTAATACAAAGTTTTTAAATAGTTTCCTAAGATAGTGTATGATGTTTTGAATATCTAAACAGCTGAGCAGAAAGTTAATGGTGTCTGCTTTTCTGCAGTTTGTTTTGGAAGTTTTTATCTAGGAAGGATTAGAAAAGCTTTAATCAAAACCTGTCTTAACAGTTGATTTGCAAGTGGCATTATTTCACTGAATTTCTGCTTTAAATAACGACCTATGATTTCACTTTTTTTTTGTGCATAAAAACTGGAATTTTAAGTTCAGAATTAGACAGCTTTTTTGTGGGTGTGGAGAAAGCAGAGATGAGCTAATGGTGATTTAAGGAAAAATCAAAGCTCTACTTGCCTCATCAAGTTTCAAGTTTCCATGTGGGGGAAAAAATATAATGGAATTGCATGTATTAAAAGATACTGAAATAGCAGAATAAATGGTTGCTTCTCAGTAGCGAGAAAGCCATGTTTGGATCTCTCATGCGAAGATCACTTCTATGTGGAAGGAAATGGCAATGATTTATTTTAAGTTGTTTTGAAATATCATGTAAGCATTACCCGTGTATTCAGAAATAAGTGCTTCACATACCAGACTTTTCAGTTGGGAGTTTCATCTATGATTCTCATCTGCTGTTGCTGCATGAGTTTATAAACTCAGTTTCAGTAATTACCTGAATGTCTGATACGGAGTAGTGGTAAAGCCTAATGTGAAATGTTACATTTAAAAATTATTTGGAGACAACAGTGTCCTGAATCTTCTTTCCCATTGCACCTCTTCCCCTTTCCCTGCTGTCATTAGTATTATTGCGTTCTCCTCAGGAAGCTCATTTAAGCAACATCAGTGTTGTGATTAGAAGATAAGTGTATTCTGCCCTTTTTGTCAAAATTATGTCTGTTTTTAAAAATGTTTTTAGTGGAAAGATATACTGCAATGGCGAACTTTATTTTTCACTCTAATCATTTAAATAAATGTCACAAATGACATTGTCAAGTTAACTGTCATATCCTGCTCAGCCTACTTGCCATATGGAGGAGTTTAATTATTAAGAGTAGGAGTGATTTGCTTTGGGAGCTTTTAATTGAAAGATTAAATGAAGCTCACCACAGTCAGAGAGACCAGGCTGTCTTTTCAAGCATTTTAAGATTTTTAAAGATACCTTATATAAGGATTTAAGATAAAAGCAACATGTTTATTAGCTTTACTGTGAATAGCTGTTTCGAAAGTCTGGTGAAATTCTTGAAAACACTTACTTTTCAGTAGTTCCAATAATCCCTTCTGTATCTGACACTCAGATTTTTACTCAGGTCTTTAAAAATCGTTTTATTACTTTTTTTTTTTTCCCTTTGAAAATAAACATATTGAATTCATGAAGAAACTGTAATGTATTAAAGTGCAGTGTAAAACTGAAGCATGTAAAGAAATAGAAATCCTAGTTAGATGACGATGTATTTGTTCGGGTGGTTGGGGATATTGTAGCCACCTGCTTTGGCTCTGGAAAATGCTAAGAAATCCTACTTCTGTCATTATGCTTGCTGAAACAGTTATTTTAAGCTGAGAGTATGTACTTAGGAAGCTGACACTTGTGTATAGTGCTTGCCTTTTCTGTGAGGCTTTGCTTTATCCCAGATGGCGGCTTAGGAACAAGGCATCATAAAACTAGCAGAACATGATATAGTCTTGAATTAATAAGAAAAAGGCAGTCATTGGAACACTGTGGGCTTCCATAGGACTACCATATGTTAGAGTAAAAAAAGTGCCTTTCCTTCAAGGTGAATGTTGAACAACCGCACAGGACAAAAATGATGTGTAGTAGCCCATTTCTCCAAATAACTCCCAACTGCTAAGTTGCTCTGAGTGAACCAATGGGGAAATTTAAAGGCATTTAAATTTTAAAATTTAAATTTGGAAGTGTGTATCTGGTTTCAGGTACTTCTGAAAATCATAAAGGTCTTGTGTGTCCCTGTTTTTTTTAAAAGGCTCTTTGAGGCATTGAAGAGACTTTTAAGTCCGCAGGTGATTTGGAGGCCAGATCAGAACTGCAAACACCTGGCACGGGTCCCTCTGTCACAGGCTTTGGCGCAGTCGTAGCTTTTATGCTCCAGTGTCCGTATGCAAAGGGTGTGTATGTGGGATACCTGCAGGATTATTAGCTATTTGTTGGCCTGTCAGTCCTTTTTGTTCTTAAGTCTGCTACGCTCGCGATAATTTAGGGAAAAATAGATGCAGGATAGATGACGGACTGCGAGGTGCACACACTCTTTTTCTCTGGAACCATTTCTAATGGTATATTTCTCCTAAAACAGATTTCAAGAGTATGTATGCTTGAAGATATGGGTGTAATTAGTTTTCCTCACTGGCTTATGTTGACAGTGCCCCTTTAAGATTAGCTCCAGTTGCCTTCAGGAAATGGGATGAGAAAGCCATGATTTTAAAGTTCAGGTGAATTTTGAACTGAAGTTTTCCGTGTAGTCTTGTCTTATTTTAGCCTCATCGGAAAAAAAAGAGAGGAAGAAAAAAAAAAAAAAGAGGGGGGGGAAATTGCTAAGCATTACTTTCCCCTTATCTGTAAATATTATACAAAGTTTCCTGGATACCGGCTTGGATAACTGTGTACTTGGTTCATTATCAAACGGTCTCGTACGAGCGGACTGTACGTGTGGCTTTGTGCAGCTCCCTGGCCCGGTGCGGGCGCTTTCTCCTCTCACCACAGAGCTGGGAGGCATTTACTAAGCTACTCACTGCAGGAGGAAGGTTTGGTTCAAAAGCCTCTGCCAAGTTTGAGCCATGAATTTGACATTCAATTTTTCAGTAACAAATTCCCTCCTTATCGTTACCAGAATGCAAAAAGCAACGTTAAAAACTGGGCTGTAAAATAACTCCTGCCCAGAGTGACATATGGTGTGCTTGTATGCCTTTTGTCCACTTCATGTAACTGTGTCTCTTTTGTTTGCTTTGCTAATTCTTCTGTGCTGTTTGTTAAAGGAGGGGTCAAATTCTAAGCTATCAGGTTCGCTCCCTGAGCAAACATCTTGGTAACATCTCCATACTCTTTCCTGTGATGATGATTTTGGAATAAGTGTATTTATGAGAGCACAGCAGAACAGGACAGAGAAATTGGTCCAGATTTGAAATCAGGTTTGGACAATAGACAGTTTGGAATCCCGGCACACCTTCAATAGGGTGGATTCCAAGTGAAAAATAAATTATCAGCTAGTTTTATAATTTGTTGCAGGACATTAGGGCTATATTTATGGTGCTTTGCTATATATTGACACTTTTCCTCTTGGTTTTTATCCTAATTAACTGGATGTTTGAGAAGTTTCCAACCATACTTCTTCATCTAGTATTAATTTGAGTTGTGTCTGCCATGCAAGTGAGGAAAAATACTGCATTTTAGAATCTTCTGTAGAGCTGCAGATGATTAAATTTCCATCAACTATTTTTTTTTTAAATAATTTGGTAGGGCTCTGTAGATGTGCTTGTGAAATGCTTTTCACTTATTCTTTAGGTTGTGACTTTGTAATTTGTTTTTGTTTCAAGATTGTTCTCTGAAAGAGGGGGGTGACAAGTGCTATCAGTCTGGGAATGTTTAGTTTTGCCACATGCAAATAAACCTGAAGCTAAATCTGGATTCTGTTCAGAGCGGGTTAATTTTTATTACAGTTGAGATGTCTTACTCCATGTTTCTCAGTGCCAAAAGGAGCAATTGGAACTCTGTTGTCTCTTGAGAGATCAACTGTTCCTGGAGCCAGCGCATGGGACATATGAAGCACCAGCAGCCTCTTTACTTCTCTCAGAAAGAGCCGTAGCTCTTTAAAGTGTCTTCATATTTAAAAAGGCATATTTAAGATAAATAATTAATATAAGTACTCTGATTAAGAAACTGATCAACCTCAGTGTTGAGAATATGTACTCTGAGAAAACCTTTTTGATTTGAAAAGCTGGGCTTTCAGTTGAAAACAATGGAAAAACATTTGAGTAGGTGCTTGCAAACTGTGAACACTGTTTATCTGACACTTTCTTCTATGCAGGAATAGAACTAATTACGAATTTAAAAAGTTAGGTGTGTTTGAGGGACCTGTTTATCTGTTCTGAAAATTATGCTTTCTTCTAACTTAAAACACAGTGTAGATCTAATCTTGCAGTACAAAGATGGTTATTCTGATATGATTGTATTTAGGTAGTGTCATATTCTTTGTTCATGGCTATTGGAATTGAATTATTAGCAGAACTCTGAGGTGATTCATTACTATTGCAAGGGAAGCCTTTCTACACCAAATTCTCTGTATTACAAGGATAAGTCCTTAAACTCCCCAATGATAGTAATCTTTTCATTGCAAGGTAAAAATTTGAAGGCTGTATATTGTGCAAATTAAACCATTTCTAATGAAACAAAGGTGGACAAAAAATGTAATGTATATAAAAAAAATCCAGTTTCACTTTTTTTCAAGAAATATTAGTTGCATTCCAAAGGTGAAAACTGTGGTTGGCCTGGTTTAATGATTAGTCATTTGTCTTTCTGATTTATATGAAGCAGTTCTAAAAACACCATCTCTGTTCAGTTTAATGGATACATGGGCACAGGTAACAGGTAACTTTTAACTTCTGGATAATCAAACTGAAGTATAAAGTAAGAATGCAGTGACCAAAAAGAGCCGTAGGGATCTGTCCTGTTAGTATGTATCTGAGATTCTGACTGTGCCATGGTTGCAGTTCATGGGACTAGTCAGTGCATTTTTATAATGGCCATTACAGTGGGAATTAATCATTTTATTAAAGCTGAACTTTGAAAAAATGATTTTTCTCCACCTTCTGTTCTTTGATGGCATTTGGCACATCAACATTAATTAAATAGCTATTAGTTAATGTCAAGGTCCATGAAAGACCAGTCTTTAATGATAGTTGACCACCACGCATTGTAGAATTTTGAAGCATTTGGTATGTGCTGTGTGGAAAGGAAAGAACAGAGATAAAACAGTCTGACATGATGGAAGCAGAGCCGTCAGAAGCACATAAACTATGAACCTATAGTAATGAATGCAAACAAAAATGTACTGGTTTTGACCTGTAATCCTGTTCCACAGTGACTGCTTCTTTTGATCAGAGCATATAGACCTGAGCTATCATGTGTTGTTACCAGATGAATTTTCTTTGTGGTGTGCTTTCTTCTCTTGCAGTCCTTGAATATTTTGCATTCAGTAGTACTATCTACTTTGATCTGTAATGTGGTTACCATCCCTTTGTTATCTGTTTATGAAGCTATGATGATAGGTTATGATAATTCTTTCTCTTCCTCCACTGCTCTCTGTTTAGCCTAGGCTTTCAGAAAGGAGCTTGGAAAACAGTGACTTTATTTGCTTTACAGTGATATATTACTAAATGTGGATGATATATTGAAGAAGAGGTGGAGATATAATAGCAGTCACAGGGGTGAAAAAAAAAATTCAAGTCAAACTATTCTAGCCTATTCTTTGTGCTTTCTTCTGGGTTAAAAAAAAGAGTTGATTTCCATCCCCCAGGCCTCACTCCCTTCACTTTTTTGGTAAAAAATAATATTTTATAGCTAAATTTGACATCTCTGACCTGGCGTCTGTGTGCAGTGAAGTACATGTATACATACAGAAATGTAAGCCCTTTCTCTTGCATGGGAGCTTTATATTCTAGATTGATAGTAATTAATATTTCTGTTTTGATTTGGTATTTTTTTCTCCCCACTTTAGATCCCTGCAGTTCCCTCAGCCCACCGTGCTTTACTGAGGAGGACCGATTCAGCCTGGAAGCTCTCCGCATGATCCATAAGCAAATGGATGATGACAAGGACGGTGGTATTGAAGTAGATGAAAGTGATGAGGTAGGAGTAAAAAGCTTTCAGTTTTGCATACATGAAGTCTTTTTCCCCCCCCCCCGCCTTGGTTTGATATAGCTACTCATGTTCTAGGACTTCAGTAATCATTGCTGTTTTTCTTAACTCAGCCCTTCCCACAGCCAAATGTGGAAGGAAAGTCTAATTTCTAGAACTGTCTGAAATGGAGGATTATTGTCCATTATTCTAGCCTAAAGGAAACTATGTAGAAACGCTGTTATTGTTGTGATTAGTGTAAGAGGTAGGCAAATGGTGTTGGTTTAGATTGCAATGAGGCAATTAAGACTTGACATGATCTGCCACCTGGTATTTTAGTTTCTTTGTGCTAAGGTTTTCTTGCTTAAGGCATTGCTGGGCTTTCCTGTTTTTTGATACCTTAGATCTGTTCCAGGTGCTGCATGGTGTAAAACAATACCTGGTACAGAGAGCAGTCGAGAAACCTTTCTTACGTGTTTTTAATTACATTTTACAGGCAAGTAGCAAGCACCTTCTGCTGTAGGCTAATGGTAGGTTAAGTCCTGTGAGCTAAGGAAGGTTATTCAGACCTGGCTGAGGTTTTTGTGATTGTGCTCGAATGAGTTTGGTAGGCATGCTACTGCTGGTCCTGGCAAAGGATTTGCTCTTGCACTTACTCGACCATCAGGTCAGAATTCTCAAAAATACTGGATAGGAATGGAAATATCCATGTAGTTTTCTTGCTTACGCTTTCTAGCAGTTGTTAGGTACAGGCTAGAGAAAATAGGGGGAGTGGAGATATCCCCTCATCTCCTGTCCCCTAAAAATAAAGGTATTGCCATGTGGCTCTGAAGTCCATTCTCACTGGAGGTGAGTGGGAGAAGAATCTAGTTCTGATTTCTCTTCCCTTTTTTGTAACATCTCCAGACAGATTGTTCTCCCTGAATGAGTTGTGAATTATCATTGTCAAGTTTAAGGTGATGCTACTTACTTTTCTGTGTGACTGTGTGCAAACAGCATCAACAGTGGTTGATGCTTGGTTCATACAAGTTTTCTGAAGGGATACAGTACAATGGAGAGAATGATCCAGAGTAAAATAATGTACTTTTTAAACTTTGGAGGAAGAAAATCTACTCTGGGGGTGTCATGGCAAGGTAGTCCAGGTACTGGAAACTGTCTTGCTCTGTTATCACAGAATGTTTATTTGTTCTTGTGTTTGGGACAGGCACAATCCAGTCTGCAAACTGAAACATTAGTGTTGGTGTGTGAGTTTTCTGAGGAGCTTCTCAGTATTGTGTGGTTCTCTTGACTTGTGCTGCATTTGTTATACACAAAAGCTAAGAAAGTAAAAAAAAAAAAAAAAGCTGAAATATTTATACATTGGAAACTTTTTATCAGTATTTGAAAGATCTGTCCTGGTTTCCAGTGAGCCATCTTTATATCTGACTTTAAGTTTCTTCCTGATCCAGAGGAATGTTGAGATAAATCCAAGCAACAGAAGCTACTCTTAAAACCTGTTAAAATGACTGTAATTAGAACAATTCATGAGAGGCAAAGTTAATAGCTGTGCATAAAATAAGATGACTGAAACATAAGCCTTTTTTCTGCTAGCTCATTTTCAATTATTGAAGAAATATTTAATAAAAACCCCTAAATGGTGTTTTTTTGTACATAGAGTTTCCATGCAAATCAGTAGTGAATATATATTTGCATAGAATGCTTTATTCTAAGAAATTAATAGAAAACCTGTAATTAATGAGAACTGCAATTTAATTGCAAGTTCAAGTAGTAATCTATACGCTCTTGTTGTAGTGCTCCTACTGGGACTTTACCATAATCTTAAAAGATATGACATTTTAACAGCATAGTTATGTAGTTACCTGATTACAGTAGGTCTGAATATATACTAATTATGTCCTAATATACACTATTTCAAAACCAGATTTCTCCCTCCCCGCCCCCCGTAACAGTGAGTAATGCTGCTTGTTTTGATTAAGAATGAGGACTGATAATGTACAAACAAACAAAAAACCCAAACCAAAACGAAACCAAACACAAGCAAGAAAAACCAACCAACCAACCAACTTTGTTTTAAGAAAAGCTTACATGAAATACAGGGATTTTACTTAACAGCAGAGCAATGGAGTTCACGTTTCATGCTGCATGGTTTTTGCTTGCAAGACTCCTGGAAGAACAGTATATTGACTGTGTTGATCAGATATTCATCGGCTTTTTATTTGGCAGGAAAAATGTGATGCCGTAAAGTCACTTCCTGCTGTTTTACCAGCACTAAAATGGTGTTAAAAATTACAAGTGTATATTTACACCAAGTAAGGAAGTTCTTGTAAATAAGTTATTTTGAGAGGGGAAGATAACAAGAGCTAAAGATGTTGAACTATTTATCTTAACTATTTTAATTTGCTAATCCAATTGAGAACTCCCAATAGTGATTCCAGACATTGAATCTGCACAGTCTATTATTTTTCCTAATGTTCCTCATGCGTTGTTTTATGTCGTAGCTTTGGTTTTCCTCTGTGAAATGTTATCTCACATAAAACTCTTCTGTAGAGAGAGAATTTCTCTAGGAAGTAAAAAAAAATTAAACTTCTATAAGAAACTTTTTGTTTTCTCAAAAATTGTCTGATACTGGAAACTTCTTGGATCTACTTTGTGTGGAATGGAAAGAAGCTTGTCTTTGACCTTGATGAAATCAGTGGGGAGAAACCTGATCTAAATTTTTAGCACAAGATTTATTAGTCATTGAAACACATGAGGGATTTGTTGAAGTCTTCTGAGGAAGACAGAGGCGTTCTGGCTTGAGCATGGAATGGTTAGATACTTTTTTCCTTATTCTTTGGTCTGTTACCTAGGTTGGACTAGATGATATAATTTAAGAGATTTATAAAGATGAAAAAAAAAGTCAAATTCACTAGAATATACTTTTCTAAACCTAGTTACTACAAAATACTTGGGAAAAAAAAAGCACTTTTGTCATACCTAGTCATGTTTTAATTTTCTTTTTGCATTCAGGATTCATGAAACTTTCCAGTACGTGCTCTGAATTGTCAATGTAGAATTATGTACTTCAAAACAAGAAGCATAACTTAAAGGAAAAAATGTTTTGGGTAATAATTTGTGTCATACTTTATGCCTTACTGTGCAGTTACTAATTTCTGTAAAGTACGCTATCGCAGTATGAAAACCAGAGAGCATGGTACAGCAGAGAGTAAAAGGAAGGATGTGGAAAAAGACTATATTTACTGTTAGGACGGTCTAATACGGATTTCTCTGTCAAATCTACCCCCTGCTATTATTAACATACAAAAGATTGCAATTGTTTAAACTAGTTTAAAGAGGCAGGCTGTAAAAGGGTAAGTGAAAGAGAGAACGCATTACTAACTGAGGTTTTAGTCATGTGTTGTGAGAGGCTATCTGCTGCAGGAAGCATCTGTTGCACCACATGTACATGATTTGTTTTAATGATGAAGAGGCACAAGCAGTAAGACAGACTTAGACTTATCATATGTTCACTATTTACATAGGTTTTTCCTGTTTCCAAAGAAACTCTATATGTAGATCCTACATCAAGTGATTTCCTCAAGGAATCTCTCTCTAGAAATAGAATAAGTTGATATTTTGGAAATATTAATATCTAACTGTGGTTCTAATGTCACACAAAGCTAATAGCCTGAATTTACAACTTTGCATGGGATAGATCACTTAATATCTTGATATTTTGAGTTTTTTTAATGAGTCCACTTGGATAATTACTTAACAAAAAAAACACACAACCCAACAAACCCCACACAAAACCACCACCACCGGAAAAAAAAAAAAAAAGCCAAAAAACACTGTGTGGAGAGGAAGAGACTGCAGTATTGAAAGCATGAAACAATCAGAGAACGGCTTTTAACATTCTGGTCAAAGAAGTTGGAACCTCGGGGTGATATGCAAAGTGCCAGACTTTAAACATTGTCTGGAGGCTAAAATCAAAAAGAATCCAGCTTTAGTGGCCTAAACCAGGGAAGATGATTGTCTTCCATATAGTGATTAAAGCAGAAAAGTAGCTCGTATGATCTGACTACGAATAGCAATAGTAATATAGCCCTTTGGCTATAGTACGTCTGCTGGGCAGAATATTTGACAGCCCGAGATCTTTTAAGTTGACGTTCTCAGAGTAGATGGGCTCTGTGAAGCTATTTGAGGGCTTGAGGTTATATTTGCATCCAAGATGCAAATAATCCAAGAGAAGTTGGACTAACATAATGTCTTGAGAGAGTATGTTGTGGTTTTCTGATAGAAGTTGAAGAGATAGAGTCTAAAAAAGAAAGAAGTCAAAGAATCTAGAAGGAAATAAAAATGGAGAAGATACAGAGGTGAAATGTAAACAACTTGGTTAAGAAGAAATAATTTATGGAACTAGAGTGAGTTCAGAAACATGCTTCAGTATACTTTCCTTTTAATGCTAATTTGTGATTAAAAGCTTTTATAATATAGGAGAACCAGTTTGTGCCCTTATTACTTATTTTTATTATGTAATTAATTTGCTAGCCATATTCTTGGTTGTTTATGCTTCCTTTCTTCTAGCAATTAAAATGTTATATGCATCTATACATCACAATTTATTTTACAAGCTTGCTTTAGGAGAATCTGGAGAAATAAGATTTAACATGGAACTTCTCAATGTGAAGTTGTTTTCTGAATTACCACTGAAATAAAGCTGAGTATTCAATTTGTGTAAAGATGAGTTGGTGAAAGAAGTCTGTGGATATCTTTGTTCTTTTAATTCCTTAAAATACATATAAAAATGAATGAAACATGATTTACTAGTTTGGACCCGAGACCTATTCCTTTCAAGAATCTGTTCTGCACAGCAGTGAGTACTAAATACTTCAAGCAAAATTGCAAGAAATTCTGTGACAGGAAATCCTGAAGAACTAGATGCCAAGATAGTGTGGTGCTCCCATTTTAAGTATGTATAATTGGGGTATTAGGAACATTATGTGTGAGATGATAAATCACTTTCAGAATTTAACATTAAACTCTGGCTAAAAAAAAGTTAATAGCCTTTCTGTATTCTTGAACAAAAGCAAGTTTATGCACAGAATTTATCTTCCTTTTGATTGTTAAATCTTGGGAGGTGTAAAGATTTAGTAGAAGTTTTGGGGAGGGGGGAAGTACAGCTATGTGTGGAACAGATGTTAAAAAATAATGGATGATATTGTTCAGAAGCTTGATCTCACTTTGTTTAGTGCATCTTGGGACCTTGATAAACCTCAGGAGCCTACCCCAGGTGTTATCATTTCAGCTGGGATTGGTTCTGCTACAGACTGAGCTCTTGCTTCATTTTGTTGTTTGCAAATATACACTTAGCAAGATGTTGAATGTCCTTTAACATTCCCTTAGTATTCTGGTTTCATCCATATCATTTATATAATCAACTGGTGTTTGTATTTGTGGAACTAGTTTATACTTCAGTGTCAGCCGGTTAGGCAAAATTCTGCGGTAGAGAAATATCTGCTACAGTGGTTCAGAAACTGAAAGCACTGTAAATATTTTGCATAATACTGAGAAGGCTCCTGAGTGTGTTTTACATTTCACTGTGCAAGACCATTCTGTTACAAACACTAATCTTTCAAATGAATATTTTGAGCTTCCCAACCAGTGTAGGAAACCGTTTCCCCCAAAACTATTGTATTACTTTGATTCCCGTAGTTTGTTGTAGATCTGTTAAAAGAAGTCTTTTTTTTTTTTTTTTTCATTTAATTTTATCAGTCAACTGCTAATGTATTTCTCCCCAGGCAAGAGTGTCTTTTAGCCTCCTGAAGTTTTGTAAGCACTTCTGAGCATGTCTACACAGCCTGTTTTTTACAGAGCGAGACAGGTAGAAGCCAGGTCTTGTCTGAAAACAGTACCACCGTGTTAGGCTGCGGCTGTGCCTGCGCAAAGGAGTCCTGTAGAGAGGCAGCGTGTGTTATCGTGGGCACGGTTGCATAGAAACCTGTTCCAATGTGATTTGGATCAGCCCTACCTCATGCCTTGTCTCCTTGGAGGTACTTAAGCTAATACATGGCTGTCTGCACCTGTTTATGTAGCACTGCAGGCATTTAGTCCTGCTACAGTGAAGTGCCCCCTTGGAAATTCTAACTCGGCCTTGGAGAGATTGCGACATTTACTTTGCAGGAGAATAGCTACTACTTTGTTTTGAGCTGCAATAATATTTTTTAAATAGAGTTTGTAGATTACTGAAGATGTACTTGGTAAAACTTTCATGGCTGTGTCCTACATGTTTCTAGTAGGCTTTCTATTCTGCTTAAATACGTTTTCTTATTTTACTGTGCAACATCTTTAGAAGCCATTTTTATAAGGTAGGCAGTTGTGAATGCTGTCATACCTTTTATTGCCTTTTAGAAGCACACTTGACATAACTTAGTCAATACATGTGACATTGCAATAGTTGCCAACAAGTCTGGTAGCAGTAGATTGGTGGGAATGTCTGTCTAACAGTGACCAGCTGTATCTGAAGGTTGGATTAGAGGAAAACCAAAGTTGTAACTTTTGTGGGGTTTCTTTTGATGGAATAAAACCAAAAGTAGTAACACTGTTTAAGGAATAGATGCTCAAGGAAGACAGAACAGTTAGCCAGGATATGTTACTAATTGCTCTTAAAGTAAACTTGTCAGTTAGAGGGTCTATTTTAAGTTCATGAAACTGAAAATCATAAACTTGAGCCTTCACCCAGAACAAAATATAAACATAGCGTATGAATACTTCCTTCTGCAGTTAGTGAGTGTGGTTAATTTTACTTTTCCACTGGCATTTGCAAAAGTATGCAGTTCATCTGCTCCTCAAGGAGCCACCATCTCTCGCAACTTGCATACTCTTGCAATTTAACATATTTTAACTTTTTGTGTGGTTGCATGTGGCTTTAGTTTATAAGTGCTCTCTCTGTGTCAGAGAAGTATTGGATTTTGCTGTATCTTTTTTCCTGTTTTGGAAGGGTTGGAAATTTTTTTTTTTTGGTGGTCGTTCTAGCATCAGGTTACAGCTTTCTGAAGAGGAAAGAAGGTTGTGGTTTACCTGAGCTTGTAACTCCTTTCCGGGGTTCCGCAAGCCCTGTCACCTCCAGGGAGGAGAAAGTTTCCACCTACTGCGTTGCTGAACTTTGGGCTTTGGAATGTGAATCTTTGTAATGGCACAGTTGTGGTACTTTTGGGATCAAAACGCCAGTTCTGAGTGTAGGTGTGATGTTGTTTTTTACTCTCTGTTTTTTGAAGTAACTACTTTGACAAATGATTTTTTTGTTTCACACAGAGTTTTTAGGTAACATATCTGCTGCTTTATTGGTTTCAGCTTTGTAGTCTTAAAAGGCCTTCTCCCTCTTGAGTAATTACGTTGGCTAAGATAATCCGTAGATGGTTTTTGTTAGAGCTTATTCTTTTAACCTCCCTATTTAGAGTTATTTTTCTAACCTTTTCTGTGTATACTTAATGACCAGGGCAACAGAAGAGAAATTAGCTGCCATGACAAGGAACAGAAAAATCCTTTGTTTTTACCAGAGTTGTTCTGTTTTTATGGCTTTCTTCAATTTAGGACGCAATTCCTTTTCTTAAAGGAGAACTTCCATATTAGGCCAGTTTTGAAAGAAAGGTATTTTAAACAAAAGAAAGATGTTTGATGTCATATATCTTTTCATTAGTAAATGCATTCATTCTTTGAAAGATGACAGCCTCTTTATAGCTATGCACACTGTAACTTTACTGTTGTGACCATCTGGTGTTAGAGAACCTTGTGAAGGAAATTATCGTGGTTGTTTTCACAGGGTCTGGGAGCAATGTGAGTAGGATTGAACAGAAGAGAGGCTCTCTTCTTTTTTGAAGGAATTCCCATAAATGCATAATCTCTCCCTCTGCAGTGTAACTGCGGACGGATTACTAAACGCAAACTGCCTACAAGTTTGTGTGTTGACAGTCTCTTTTAGAAAAGGGACTTAGTAAAATACTCTAAACTCCGTATAAACCAGATCTTTTTTGCTGTTGTCCTCTTCTCCTGGGGAATGTTGTGCTTCAACTTGGATTTGTTTTCTGTGTTTTTGATGAAATTTGAAATCAGCTTTTCATTTTTCCTCCTCAACTTGCCGGCAGAGCTGGTTGTGTTCCAGCGGTGTGTTGAGAGCGTGGATTCATACCTTAACTCTTGCTCCCTCTGCGGGCTCTGTCGCAGAATGACATGAAATGCTGCAAGTTTTCCAAAAACTGTCGTTTGCGTTGCTTATCTCTGTGCCAAGGTAACCTGTGTCCCTCTCATTTTTAAAATCACAATGCTTTCTTGTAGAACCTTACAGTGCTTTGGAGTGAGATGTAGCACCCTGAAGCTTTTCTGTTTATCAATTGTCTTCTTCTCTTCTTTATTCCTAGCCCTGTACGTAGAATTGTTAACAGCAGTTCAGATTTTCTTTGACAGCACCTGTAACTGTTCAGATGTTCACATCCTACTGTATTTTACAACTTTTGCTCACAACTAGCAGTAAGGATAGAAGCAAGTTTATTTCTTAGGAACAAAACTGATCTGAGGTATGAATTTTAGCTGAGGAGATGCAAAGTGTGCTGAAACCTTCACATACAGCACATGTGCCATTCTGCTCTTCTTCAGGATCTTGATCAGCCTACAGTGCTTGTTTTTAAACCGAATGTCCACACCTGACATTTGGAGTCTCTGAGAGCAGTGCATCACCAGTCACTAGAAAGCTGAGAATAAGTGTTAACATGTACCTTAGCCCCCATATGAAGGGAGATTTTCTTTATAGGGAGGGACCTGTAATATATTTTTCTGTCTTTTTAGTACATTTTTCACAAGTTCTCAAAAGACACATTGGGGATGGTAGTTGATAGTAGGTACTTGGAGTCTGAAGGGAAAAGGTGAAGCAGGCGAGCATCAGTTCTTTCCTGCTGTTTCAGCTGTCAGACTGTACTTTAATCTGGAAAGTCTTAGAGATGTTAGTGGATAAGAATTTTTTTTTTGTTTTATTGTTTGGTTTCTTTAGTTTACAGAGCAGGAATGAATAAGGTAATCCGCCCTTATTTGCATGTTGCATGTTAGCTCTGGAGATTGCCAGCTTCACGGTAGTTGTGCCAATTTGGGAAGTACTCAGAGTTCGTACTTGGACTGTGGTATATGCAACAGAGGTTATGCAGCAGATAACTTTATATTTGCATATAGTTACAGCTATAGTTACAGTCCTTTTCTGTGCTTGTACCTTTTTACAGTTGCTGGGTCCGTGGTGTTTCAGAAGTTCTATAATTGCCTCTGCCCCAACTGTTATTTTCAGTTATTCTCCTATATTTCGTAATTTCCTCCTGTGTTTCTCATGTATATAATGGATGTATATCTATATTTATGCCTTTCTCATACATACGGAAGAGAAATTAAAAATGCTTGTTCAATTCATATGGGCTTAATGGAACTATTTTAAGGATCAAAAGGCTTTAGAAAGCTAATATCTGACAATCAAAAAGGTTTTGAAACGGTAAATGAATGAGAGGGGGTTTGCATCCAAGCTGTATTTGGAACTAAAAGTTACGTATGACTTTACAATTGGATTAGGAAAGGCAACTGGTACTTTATCCCACATCTAGCAGTTAGAGGAGAAACTTGAATCATTTCTCGTTTTTTAGATTACTTCCTACTAAGAAAGAAGTTTTTAATGATGAGAAATTGATAAGTGTTAGCTTTTTTCTTGCATATTTGTGCTGTCATACACTGTTTTTATTAAGAGTTAATATTATAGTTTAACATTGACTACTTTTCAGTCTCTCCTGCAGTTACTTGAATGACATGATCTCTAGATTTGTTAGAAATGGGGCCTATGTGGGAAGCTCTGCAGATAAATTGCTACCAGGACTAAATGTTAAGTGGAGTGTTCTGCAGTGCATTGCTAGCTTGGCCTTCTCCCTCACTTCTGCTTGAAGTGGTGATGACATATGAGCAGCAACATAAAAAGCTGATTTTGAGTTAGATGTAGTGACTATCTATATCTGATTTTATTTAAGCAGATGTATCCTTCAGGAGCGGAAAGCTCTGGAAGATTACTTATGTTAGTTTTCTGGTACTAATACTAAGATCTCCACCCACAGACACTGCTCCTGCTGTGCATTTAGGGACTGATATGTATGGAAGATTTCCACTATCAATGTGAAGTTGGTTTTCTAACCAGTATTCCAACTTTTCTAGGCCTGTCTGAAATAAAAATAAAATGGGCTTTACAGCTCCATGCTTTTTTTCCTTGTATGTAGTTGGAGAAGCTGTTTATAGTGACTTGTGAAATACTGACAGAACACTGCTATATATGACGCAATTGCAGGATCTCCCTTTCTATCATGCTTACCAAAAGGCACAGTGTGGTATTTTGATGTAGGCATCCTATTAACTACTGACAATGAAACAGCTTTGTGTAATGCTTCTGTGCTTGTAGTGTAACCGCTGAGGAATGATTAACAAGAAGAAAATTGCCCCTGAGATGACTTCTTTTAATTTGATGAAATAGAAGTAAAATTTCTGTTGTCTAATCAAAAGACTCTAGTAATAGTTAGTCAACAGCTTTCTCTCACCCCTCAAGCAGTTGCACTTAACTGGTGTAGCAGGATTCAGGTATTACTCATCCGTAAAGGACTGGCACACTTTCAAATCTTAAATGGTCTTATTTTCAAGTAGATGAAGTTGGTTAAGTGTCTTTAGAATAGAAAAGTTTGCAGTATGACTTGTGTAGTTCCTTCTTTTAAGCACTCTAAGGCATACTAATAATGTTGTTAAACCTAGTATACTAGCAACTGCACCTTCAGTTTTTCTAGGATTTAATAATTGTGAAAATCAAATCCTGTGTGTTTAACTTGCTTTCTGAATGTTTGATGTAGTCAGCTTGCTTAAATTGTGTGCTGCTTACATGGGGAATATATAGTAACGATTATCCTTCCTGATTTACTTGTAGTTTCTGTTTGGAAATAGTTATCTTGGCATGATATTAAGATGTTTTCCATTTTTCTTCAGTTTCTAAGGGAAGATATGCAATACAAGGATGCCTCTAATAAGCATAGTCACCTGCACAGAGAAGACAAACATATCACCATTGAGGATCTGTGGAAACGCTGGAAAACATCTGAAGGTGAGTAAATAAGAGTAGCTAAAATTGATGGTGGTTATTGAAACAGACATAACTAAACATTTTTTCCACCAAGTTCTTTAGAGTAGTAAATGGATGAGCTCTTTTAAACCATCTTCATGAATGTTTTGGTATTGTTATTTATAGGTGTATGTAAACCTGTCTAAAAACTCAGTCCAACTAATTTCATCTTGATATGTTTGGTGTAAGTAAACTTAAGCTAGTTTACACACTCATCATTATGACGTTGTAACTTATGAAAGTGGCTGTTGCAAACACTGAATTCCAGATAAGCATGATTTTAATTTAGTAAGTTCTAAGGGCTGTTGTCAAGCTGTTTTTTAAACATTTATTGTACGCTATATTAAGTGGAAAGTCTAATGTGCTTCCTTGTTGACGCAAACTTTCTTTGTGCTATAAAAAGCTAGAATTCTTAGTCCAAAGCATTTTGGAAAATCCCTTCAAACTTAGGATACAGAAAAATGGACTGACAACCTAACACAATCATCCTTCCCCCACTTTGATTTGAATGAAATAAGTTGAGCGAAATACTCTCAGTATCAAAAGACAGTACGTGATGAGTGGTATGGTGTTCATTACCAAATATGTTCCAGGATGTAGTGATTAAAAAAAGAATTTTTAGAGATCCAGAATCTTAGAGTAGTTAGGAGAAAAAGGCTTTTTTTCCTACACCTTTCAGATGGTGGTGTAGAGAGATCTAAAAGTTGGTATTAGTCAAACAACTAAAAGTAGGAACAAAAGAAGAATGAGACTAGGAGCACACCATTGGTTCTTCTGCTAATGCAGGAAGTCATTTAAGTTCCGTCTGAGGTAATACATTGGTTAAGCGTTTGCTGTGTAGCAAATATCTATGTTTTAACCAGCAATTTTTGCTTCATATTTACAAATATTCTGTAAATGCATATTAACTAAAGATTTTGTTCAATGAAAACATTGCAACTAAATTATCAGAGAAAATTATCTCCCGCCAATTGTTCATACAACTTATGAGTAACTCTTCAAAAATTTAGGCTCTAATTTGTCTATTGTGTGTATCTTTGTTTCAGGTTTCTTGAATGTAGTGATTGCAGTAAAACTTAAGAGATTTTGAGAGGAATCTCTGGTCTTATTGTGTCTGCTTGTAATGGCTTTACTGTGCATCCTGTTGAGGAAACTTAAGTTGCACCACATGGAGACCCTTAGAACGAGATTCTGAAGCAGTGTAAATAGTGATCTGGTGACTGTTAGAAAGCATGAAGCCTCTCAAACAATGAACTCCTTTCATTTTATATTAGGAAACTTGGAAAATACTGCTTTTACTTTCTAGATGTTTTAGGAATTCCGATTTGTTTCTTGTGCATTGCTAGTTTATAGTGCCAGTTTAATGCAATCTGACAGCATTAAACAAGAGGGTGGAAGGTGGTGTAAATGACGGTATGAGTAATTTGAAACTTTGTTAAGTAGTCTGTTGGGGGATCTGTGTGAGAATTACAAGCTTTAAATAGTGCCCTTGACAGTGCCCATTAGTGCTTATGTACTTCTGGATCTATTGCTGCTTAGTTTATGCTGGGTAGAATTGCCCATTCCTTCCTATAAAGCTTGCTTTATGTGGATGTTTGTCTTAAGTATTGGCCAAATAGCTTAGACATGCTTTCTGTTTAAGATATTGGTGATATGAGAAAGATAAGATAGTGAGTGTGCCATTGCTCTTTGGTGTCTCCTTTTAGAATAAAGAAAAACAGATGCTATTTTTAAAGAATTGCTTGAGAAATTAATGAAACCCTGAGGATTTGCTCTATTTAAAACTTTAAGAATTGCCTCATAAAATTTAAAAAAGCAGCTTCAGAATATTGCTTTTTAATATTACTGGCACTGGGCAGGTTTTGGTATCCCCATCTGATACAGAATCCTTAAGGCAAAGTCTGTATTGCTGCAAATTAAGGCAGTTTCAAGACTGCTATAGGTTTTACCTGCACGGAGGGAATACTGTTGTAGCTTAAATCAGCATCCAGCCTATTATGCTGTGTTGCTGCACAGTTTCAATGAGTCCTTTAGTACAAAACAACACTGTCACTTAGTTTAGTTGATGTTACTTCTGTTTTTTGTGACCATTCAATTTTTAAATCCTGTAATCTAATTCTACAGAGAATTCCGTCTAGAGGAATGGCTAGAGGAACTATCATATCTGTTTAAAGCATAGAAAACACTGCTTTCTGAAAGTTCTCTGTCTTCTGTTATTGTGTGTGTCTTTTCCCTAAATGTAAATGCCAGTATATGCTTGTTGTATGGTATTTGCTTTGGCCATCTCCTTTTCTTTCTAACTAAGCAGTATTTATACATATTCAGAGCCTTTCAGCTATTCTAAAGTATCAAGCATAGTAGTTATTGTTGGGTTAAAATCCAAGGTGCATCTTCAGTATTTTTTCTACAAGGGCCTTAAAGAGCTGGTAGTTGTGAATGCAGCAAAGGTGACAGGTGAACATTTGTTTTGATGTCTGAATACCAGCCTTTGTACAATTATCTCTGAAAGTTTTGTGTCTTGAAGGTGTCTGACTTCTCTTTTTTTGCTCCTCTAATGGACTAAGATCATATGAAGTTGCTGTCTGAAGAGAATGTGTAGGTATTTAGTCTCAATAGTAAAGGGGTCTGTAAAATCAGTGCTGAGTGCTGGAGTCTTCAACTGTGTAGTCCTCTGACCTGTCTTGGTGAATAGGTTGGGTACTGCATTCTTGATGATGCAGCATTATCCCTTGGGACTTCATTTTGCAGCAAAGTAAAACTGTAGTGGTCAAACGTGGAGTTCAAGAATGGTTTACTATTTTCAGACTAATCTGAGTTGTACTAAAAACTAGTTTTTACAAACTGTCTTAAAAAGTAGGTTTTCTTTACCATTATGGCATATTTGGTACTTAGTCTGTAGTATGTCCTGTAGACTGTTCTATAAGACAAAAAAGCTTTTCCCCTCCCTTGGGTGTATTTTTTTTTTAACTCTTTTTCCTTCTCTGTGGTGAGTAGAAGGTGACCTAAAGTCTGGTACCTTATTTATTAGGGGATAAAGAAAAAAAAAAGTTTTTTGTTTGTATATGTGATCATCTTTTATTCTCAGGTAATGTTGCACAAGTGATGTTGCAGCAACTGGGACTAAACTGCATACCACAAAGATGTTATGGTTGCCTTGCACTTTCTTAATTGTTTGCTCTCTCAGGTTTTAAACATCTGGAGACTGGAAATGCATATGCAAGCAGGGCTTGGGTAAGGATGGGTTACCTCATGCTGGGTGCTGTGCCTGCCAGGACCAGTACGGCACTGTGGACTGGCCTTTCTGCATGAGAGGAAACAAGGGTTGTGGTGTTAAACTGTGGAAAAGATGGTCAAGGTCACTCCCCTCTTTTGACTTTCCATGCTATTTAAAAACCTACTGGTGGCAGCATATGTCATGCTGATGTTGCTGCTGAGAGTCCTGCTAAAATAAAACTAACTTTTGAATCCTGCTTGCTTGATTCATAGCAGTCTTCTATTTTTCTGTGTTGCCTGGTCAGCCTGTTCTCAACTTTGTAAGCCTAGTGTATGGTGATCATTCACTCCTTGCCATGAAATACTCTTACCCAATGTAACTTCATTTCTGAAAGTAGTAGGAGGCTCATAGGAGTACTGGGGGTTGTGTAGTGTTGTTTTACTTTACGCGTCCCTGCCCTGAAGTACTGTGATACATGATAAGACTAACACGAAAAAGTGATATATAGCCTGGTCTTCTAATCAGCCATTAATATGGGTTAGCAAGGAGCAAATTTCATACAGGAACAGTGTGACGCTACTTTTGCTGTCTTCACCTTCAGGTATGTTATTAGAGCAGTTAAATCAGAAACAAACAAAACCAAAGCAAAACCAACCAACCGAAAACCACCACCAAACTTGTGATCTGAAATAGAACTGCTAATGCAAGCCTGGAGACTAAGTGCTGCGCTGAGGTGTAAACACTGTGGCTTCTACACCTGCCTGCCCAAGGCGTGTTGCTGACATCCTCTCTCAAGATATCTATTTGTGAAAGTAGGTGTGAGAGGGAAGGGTATTATGGTTACTCTTTAATGCTATGTGCATTTAGCTTAAAGTAATGGTCAATTACTACTCCACTGGCTGAAACGCTATATTCTTTTTGGGTGTTTAAAATAAGGAAAAGTTACAACCTCAGCTAATCAGTCGGAGCTGTCGTATTCTAATTGGCAATGCTGATCAAGGTGAATTTCAGCTGGCTTGCTTGACTTCCAGTATACCTGGTGTCTATCCCTTGTCTTGTGTCATGTTTCAGAAGACTAACTGCTTCTGCTGAAGAAAGGTCAGTTTGCTTCTCAGTACTGTGTGTTGCTGTAGAATAAACATATATGTTGGTCAGAAGGTCTTGTTGCAGGCAAGTCAATTAATACTTCTTAGCAATATATAACATAGAGAAGATATCAACAAAAAGAAACAGTCTCAGTGTTTTCGCTGATAAAAATCAATCTCCCAGGGCTTGACTGGTGCTTTAGGAAAGGGAAGGTGGGGTTGTTCAGGGTCTGGTTCCACCTGGAAAAGTTAGGGGTTTGTGGGTCCTGACACTGGAATTCTGCTAATGCATAATTAGTTTATATAGTAAATCTAAATTTCTTGTGAAATACGTGCATGGGCAGAGATTCAGACTGTGAAATCCCAGAATAAGAGTTGCCTGTCTGTATCAATTATGCTTAGCTTAGATGGCGAGTGGTCATTTAAAAAGAGACAACATATACCAAAAAGTAATTGATATTAACTTTTATGTAAATGGGTAGCAGTGTTAGAAGAATACAGAAAGTACAAGTTCTCATTCTATTTCAGGATAGGCTTTGGTTGTTTCTTTTCATGGTTTCTGTATCAATGGAGATATCTGACACAGAGATAAATAATGCATAGTAAAATGTTTTTTCCTAAATATTGGTGGTTGGTTTGAGGAAATTTCTTTGATATTCTATGAAGGAAACATCACACCAGTCTTAAGTGGCAGAACAGATCTGATTGACACATCAGATGTATATGGTAGAATAGATGTGACTTCAATATGTACTTCATTTTTTGCATGATAATATGTTTAAAATTACTACTGAATTATGTAGAAGTAAAAACTTGTAGATTTCGACAGTGACTACAAAATACTGTCAGCAGTAAAAGTGAAACTTCTTGATGTTCACTTTTCTCCCCACACTCCTCAGTTTAGAAACTCAGTGAATTATGTGGCATCTGAAATTGCATGTTCTGTACTGTCAGTGATAAGGTCTGTAATGTGTAGTAGCTATTTTAGGCAACTTTTTCCCTATGTCACATCAAAACAATGCTTTTGCTTTGGCTTAGTTTATGAACATATTTCTGCAGTTAAGGTGATATTTTTGTGAATGATCTTACCACCCTTTTGAGATGCTCAGAATGATTTGCAAAGCTAATCACTTATTTTTCACAAAAAAGGTTAAGAATCTTTGCAATGTGAAAATACTCTGTTTACCAATAGAGACCAGGCATTTTGCATAAAAGCTTAGAGTAGTTTGACGAAACTGAGACCATTGCAAGATGAAGACCTGGAAATTTTGGCTCAAAAGCAGAGGAAGAAATGGGACAACATGCTGGGAAGGAGGTGCAGCCATTCACATAGGTAGAATACAAGTGCTTTGTACTGTGAGTTTATTTTTTAAAGCTGTAAGTGGGTCTGTGAAATGTGTTCTGTCTCTGATTGTCTGGAATGATGAAAATCTGAAATGTTTAAGCTTTTCAGCTCTGCCAGTGTAGACAAGAGACCTAGAAGTCCTTATTTCAGTTTCAGTGTGAATGTGAACTCAAAAAATTTTTATTGCCTGTAGCTTACCTGTCAAGCTTTCAGCAGCTCTTTCTAAATGACCATCGTCAAAATTCACCACTAAGAATGCGTCCTTGTGATAAGGCTTCTAAGGAAACCCCTGACCAGCATTTTCACATGCAAGTAGTTTTAGACAGAGAAATGTTTTAAAAATACAAGTCTGTTCATGCGAAGATATTTCTGTCCAGAAGGAGGCTATTTCTTTCATGTGCAGGCAAACTTTTGCAGACTTCATAACTGGAGAGAGCAATTTCCCTTCAACTTTCTCAGTGTGAAGCTGGAGCAGCTGGCCTGTAAGGGCCAGAAATGCGGGGTTTTTTTTGGTAAAATTTATAGGGATGGTATTTTCTTAGGGCATCTTTGTAGCTATGAAAGGTTGTGTAGACTGTTGATGTTATAAAGGAAAATTGTTAATTGTTCTCTATGTATTTAAGTAATTGTTCTTAGGGGGAATATTATTGCATGTAAGGCAGCTGTTTTGAGCATATTTAAGATTTAATTGTTTTCCTGTTAAATTTCCGCTGACTTTCAGTGTTTTTGTTCAATCTACTCTTTTCCTCTCTGCTGTCATGTTGAGATTAGTAGGCATGAACCTTTGTGAAGATTCTAGTGAAAACAAGTTCTTAAGCCATCATCCTGGGAAAGATCTTGGTGCATTGCCTTAAATGGCTACAGTACCTGCTGAACAAGGGCAAAAAGATTGAGGCTGAGATCAGTTTAAGTAGATAAAAGTCACAAGATGCTGTCCTGATTTAAACTAAAGCAAAACACTAAATTATTCTGTGGAATTTTTAATAAAGAAATGTTTCTGTTGGTTCCATGCTTGTTTTGTTTATAGTTTATCTAAGCTTCCTCTGAGAAGCATATAATGAAAAAGGCAAAATGCCAGAAACACCTTGGTGAATGTTAATGCTAATTTTTCTGCAATTATTTTTGGCTAAACTCTCTTGCTCACTGTAACGTACTTTTCTACTGCTTGTTGTCTATGTTTTGCTATGGGTTTTTAAGAAAATTAAAGGTAATTGAACTGGCTTTTTTTCAGTTCATAACTGGACTCAAGAGGACACTCTTCAGTGGCTGTCAGAATTTGTTGAGCTGCCCCAATATGAAAAGAATTTTAGAGACAGCAATGTCAATGGAACAACACTTCCCAGGTGAATGCTCTTAGACTAGTTTCAAATAATTCCCTGTAGGCTGCTGCTTAAGTTTGTATGTGGGAACAACTATGTGAACCTAAAGCCTAACAAGATGTGGTCAAATGCATGAAAAGAGAATCATCCTTGCAGTTTTGAAGAGCTTGGCTGCATTTTTTTTTGGTGAAGCTTTTATCAATGATCACATAATGCTATGTGGTAGTGAACTTTCTTTTGAACAACTTCCAATCTGTCATATGAGTATACATCAGAAACTACTTGCAGAATCCCTTTGCTTGATCATAACTACTAAATTTGAGTATTGTTTGTATTTCAGAGTTGGTGTCACAAGTCTGCAAACATACTATGACCTTTAACTATGCCAAATGGTTTTGTTTTATGATTATTCCAGAAATAAAATAATAGGGAATTGATTTGACATTCTTTCTTTGCCACATGTTGATATACCTTTTTTTTTTAAATGCCACTACTGTCATTTTGTTGTATCTATCTAATTGCATAACTATCATCTGTATAACTATGGGAAATGCTATTCAGGTATTTTTTTCCATAGACTAGTTTTGAATATGGCTTGTGTAATACGTAACATTTTGTTTTATCGTTAACAGGATAGCAGTAAACGAACATGCCTTCATGATCTCTCACTTGAAAATAATTGACCGAAGCCATAGACAGAAGCTTCAGCTTAAAGCCTTGGATGTTGTTTTATTTGGGCCTCTCACACGTTAGTAACTTTCTGGAGTTTTTTTATTTTCTCCTACTTGTAAGAATTCAACAGAAAATACTTTCAGTGACACTTTATACTGTAGGTAGGATATTTTGTTGATGTACTGATGGATTGCTTGGCATGTGTTGTGAATTAAATGGCATGGCTAATGAATGAAAAAAGGTTATCAAGATTCTGGCATCAGGACAAAGGTTCATTTCTGTGTGTAAGATTACGTAGAAATTTTAGTATAACCCCACCTGACAGATGGATATTGACTTTTGTGTGGCCAGAAATGTCCTCTAAGTGTGTTTGACTGTTTAAATTGCACTTATATCTAATGTTATATTAACTTCCTGATTAGCTTGGACAGTGTAAGCTGGGATATTGAAATGAGAGGAGATGGCCTTCTCTAAGGAAGGGAAAAATGAGATAGTGGTGCAAATCCAATACCAGTGCCTTTTGTGCAGACTTGACTTTAGGTGCGGTCAAATTGAATGCAGCAGTTCCACATCTGAACCATTGTAGCATATGCAGACGTTTTCTACCACATCCCCAGCGGGCTGCATGCTTGTTGCACAGTTACACATCTGTTGTGGTGCTGTGTGTGTTGGGTGTTTCTCAACTGGGAGGCCTTTGCAGAGCTTGGTGGTGGGTCTGGAGAGTAGTGAATGACTTCGCAAAAGTCAGGCCAGATCTGAACTGGCCCAACTGATCTGAGTTAGCCTGACAGAGCTGTGCTGGAGATTTTTAGGGGGGGAAAAAAAAACCACAAAATCTTTTGTGTTTGTATTATACCTTTAATGCTATCAGAAACTGTCTTTTAAAAGTTTGTTTTACAAAGGGACAAGTAAGTATAAAAGCTGTACTAACAAAAAGTGTATGTGAATCTTGGATATGATACTTTAAAGGTTTTGCCTTTGGAAAGTCCTGCTATTGGGTACTCACCCTGTTAACATCTACTTCATTTTCTACAAATGCATTTTTAAACTCTGCGTAGGGCATCCCAGGGAGCATGAACTGGGGAGAACTTACTCCAACATAACTGAAGTTCATACTGGCCTCATAAAGTGTAATTGGGGAAACTCTCTCTGGACTCTTTTGAACAAAGATACAGACTATGTACTGTAAACATTTAGTAAGTTTTCCTCAATATAGCATATGTTTTAGTATAGATTAGGTAGATTGTATTAGAGTGCAGCTGCTTGCTCTGGAATCCATTTGAAAAGTTGTAAGGTAGTTGTTGGAGATGATTTGAGATAAATGAGCTGGAAATCTGTTTGCCACCTTTTAGGCTGGTGGGGAGGGGAAGTCCGTAGTTCTTATCAATTAACTAGTTAGTGATCATGTTATTCTCTGCACAGGTCCCCCTCACAACTGGATGAAGGATTTTATATTAACAGTTTCTATAGTTATTGGTTTTGGAGGCTGCTGGTTTGCATATACGCAGAACAGAACCTCAAGAGAACACATCACAAAAATGATGAAGGACTTAGAAAGTCTTCAAACAGCAGAGCAAAGTCTTCTTGACTTGCAGGAAAGGTAAAAAAATATAAACAGTTAATGTTTAGTTCTCCTTTTGTTTTGAGGTTAAATGCAAATACAGATCCTTTGCAGTCATAAATTATTTTCATTATGCTGCCTTTGGATTTTGTTCATCTTGATTTTGCATAGAAATGCTGATTTCAGTGTGGTGGTGTGTTTTGTTTTGTTTTTCTTTTGGGTGGAAGTTGCTCCTGCATGTTTTAGTGGGCAATATGAACTTGAGGGTGAAGGTAGAGAATAGAAGTTCAGTCTCTTTTACCTGGAGATTTAGGAGTGTGTACTGTTATTTTCATATAATTAGTTTACTTTGGAATACTTACATACATGGAAATGAGAACATTTCTCCTGTTTTTAAGCTCTTGAGGTTGAAATGGATCTGGACTGATTACTTTTTGTTGCTTATTTGGCAGTGTGAGAGTTAATAGTCTTCTCTGATTAACCTGTAACTCAGTTTTCTATAAAGGCTCATATTTTGATCGTTTTATACCTTTAATGAAAGTTCACTTAAAAGTTTGCATGTTTTGTCTGACGTGGATATCACGTTGCTGCTGATTCATGAAGCTTGCATAGTCTCTATCACAGAATGGTTGAGATGAGAAGGGACTTACAGAGGTCTTCTTGTCCAGCCCACCTGCTAAAGCAGGATCATCTAGAACAGGTTGCCCAGGACCACGTCCAGGCAGCTGCTGAATATGTCTAAAGATGGGGACTCTGCCATCTCCCTGGGCAGCCTGTGCCAGTGCTGCCACCCTCACAGTGAAAAGGTGATTTGTGATGTTCAGATGGAACCCCTTGTGTTTTGGTTTGTGCCCCTTGCCCTATTGCTGGACCCATTTTCTTCTGAGGACTGCAACTTTTAGCAAGTATGCTGTGTGTTTTCTCATATTTTTTGTTCAATTGTCAAGGCTTGAGAAGGCACAAGAAGAGAATAGAAATGTTGCTGTGGAAAAGCAAAATCTGGAGCGCAAAATGATGGATGAGATCAATGATGCAAAACGGGAAGCTCATCGCCTAAGGGAGTTGAGGGAGGGAGCCGAATGTGAGCTGAGTAGGCTCAAATATGCAGAGGAAGAGCTAGTACAGGTATCTGCAAACTGTTTATAATTTTAGTGTTGACTTTAAATTGGTTCTGGTTTTATTAGATCCTTAGGAGTATTTAAAGCAGCTTAACTCTAATGCTAGATTTGAATGCAAAAGTTCTAAGAGCACTTAATGATTTTTTTCTGTCAGTCATGCCATTGTCTGGTAAAATAATCCTGAAACTATAAAAAGACCTAGACTCTGTATATTATCATAATGTTGTTGGGTTCATGGAACAAAAAGAAAAGAGCTTTTTTTTTCTGTCTTGTTATCGGATGAGATATAGTAGATTTGTCTCACTCTTCTGAGAAGAAGTAGATTGGATTGATTGTACTAAATAGAAATGCTGTCTTACAGAAATATTGAAGCTTTAACTTAAGGACTATATATATCATAGGAAAAAATCTAAATATAATATAGTATATGGAAATTTGTGTACTATATTTCAGAGATGTCTGATCTACCTTCCTGGCAGCAATTGCACACACCAAAGCTCTGTAAAACCTTAGTATGTTCCTGTGGGGTAGAAAGGTGCTTACATTCCGGTTTCTTCTACTGTCAGTTCTTTTCTTGGTGACACTTTTCTTTTTGATTGCTAGGTTCGCATGGCTTTAAAAAAGGCTGAGAAGGAGTTTGAGCTGAGAAGTAATTGGTCTGTTCCTGAAGCTTTGCAGAAGTGGCTTCAGTTAACACATGAAGTTGAAGTACAATATTACAATATCAAAAGACAGCATGCAGAAATGCAACTAGCAATTGCCAAAGATGAGGTACTGACCCTTTTCAGCTACTTGAAGACTTATCTGATCTGTTGTTAGATATATGAAATAGTAAATACAATTTATTTAGATGAGTATTTGCATTTTTTTCTCCTCCGAGTTGTTGTTTGCTACCTGTCAATATTGCTAATGTTTTGTCATATATTTATGTATATGTATATCACTCCTGGTTTTATGCATTTCATTTTATCTTTTTAGGCAGAAAAGATAAAAAAGAAGAGAAGCACTGTATTTGGAACATTACATGTTGCACACAGCTCCTCCCTTGATGAAGTGGACCATAAAATCCTTGAAGCAAAGTAAGAGTATCACCAGGATGCGTATTCTTTTGTGATTATTTATACCCGGAACAATGGAATTTTTTGAGAGTAATGGAATTTATTGTCCTAGTGGTTTTGCACTTCTAAGTAAAATAGTTTAAAATATATTCCTGTGTGAATATTTGGACAGTCCTAATGGATCTTCTGGTATGCTGGAATGACTGCACTTGTGTTCTTTTGCTTTATCGTTAAGAGCTGTATATGTAATTTTAATGTCTGTTTTCCTTCAGGAAAGCACTCTCTGAGTTGACAACATGTTTGCGAGAGCGTCTCTATCGATGGCAACAGATTGAGAAGATTTGTGGTTTTCAAATAGCACACAATTCCGGGCTACCAAGCTTGACCTCCTCTCTCTACTCTGATCACAGCTGGGTAGTTATGCCCCGAGTTTCCATTCCTCCCTACCCAATAGCAGGGGGAGTTGATGACTTAGATGAAGATACTCCTCCAATAGTTTCACAGTTTCATGGTAAGTGGTAAGCTCAGTATAAAGAAAGGGGAAAGGTTGTAGAAGCATGGGATTTTAAAGTGAGGTTGGAGAAAAGTGCTGAAATAAAACAGAATTGGATGAAAGTCAAAAGGATCCAAGTTATATCTAGCATTTCCAATGCATCTTTTGAGATTTGCATGAACTGAAAACCGGGTTTTGCAATAAAGATAACATGAAGAAAAAAGCCTTTATTCTGTTTCTGTGAGGGGAGGGGTGGGGGCGAATCCAGCTAAGGTTTTGAATGTCTGCTTGTCATGCTTGGATTGCCACTTAAACAAAAATTTATAATGACTAATGCTAAATTTCTCTTAGCACATTTATTGTTTCAGATGGAAAGAATGGGGTTAGTCTAGGGTCCCTTGAGCTACCAGGATGATCACACCTTTTGAGAGGCTGCATGCTACATAGCTCTTCAAACATTCTTTAGTGGCTGGAACAAAATCCTGTTGTTGTCCAAGGAAAGCTTTCAGGCAGAATGTTTGTTTGGATACAGCGGGTTGTTTGAGTGTGAGGCAGAGAGGCCAAGTGCTGGAGGGAGGGAGATTCAGCTTTGGTTGGACCATGATCTGAAGATACACACTGGGGATTCAGACCACCCTTGTATCTTGAGTCATTGTGTGAATACAAGAGCCAGTTTGATGGAAGTTGTGATTAACTGGCCTCTAGAGACAAATCAAAAAGATGAGCTCTAAACATGCAAATCAACTTGAGGAATGGGTAGGGAAGAAAACTTTGTCATATGTGTACATTTTTTTTCCAGAGCTGGGATTCTCAGAAGAAATGAGAACTGTATTTTAAAATAGCATAAGGAGAAACTGTACGGGTTTCATTTAATGTGCCTTGTGCACGTGTTTTTCTTCTGAATGCACCAATCTTTTTTCTGTACACCACATTGAAAAGTTCATTAATCCCCTTGCAGTATTACTCAGTGCAAGTTCTGATCACTTTTAAAGAAAACTGTCTCTCTAGTTGTCTTCACTGTGTGGGCTTTGATTTGAACCTAAGCAACAAATTTCTTGGATGGCCCAATAAAATATGGATGCCTAGAGTTGAACTTCCAAGTCTGTATGGGGAAACCTATTTGATTGCAAAAGGAAAAGCTCCATTTATTATTATGACTTTCTGGATGGTCTAAAATGACAAACCACTTGGATATGTATATAAGACTTCAGACTTGTGAATTTTTTCAGTCGTTCCTCTCAATCAGGTCATACATAGAAGTGAAGCCAGAGAACGAAGTGCAGTTCGTTCAGAGGAATTACGATTAGAGAAGGACCGCACAGTTTGTAAGAGCATACTTAGTTGAAACTTTATGTCAGCTTTTGCAATATTTTTTGTTAAAGTTCAGCTTATTTGGAAGTATTTACCTAATGGATGTTGTCTCAGTCAGTGATGAAAGTTATTTGAATCTTAGTAACATTACAAAAACTTTAAATGTGCTTTTCTGAATTTTGGTAAGGCACGAGAGCCTGATTTTGTTAAAGTGATCACATTGGGAAAGTAGCTTCATCTTAATTTCCTAGCTTTTAAAGTATCTACTCAGTTAAAAACCCCTGGAAACACTTGGGAGTGGGTAAAGAGAGGGAAAATATACTCAATGATCTGTTGTTGAAACCAGTTCAGGCATCAAATTATTGTAGGTTAGTTTGGTAACTGCTAAATTATTCCTGTCCTTTAGAAAAAAAATGACAAATACATACAAGGAAGGACAGGAGGAAAAGGGCTTGTCTCACTCATGAGGCTTCAGGCAAAATGCAGTGTGCAGACTGGCCAGTTAGGAGCAAGACTGTTTCAGTCTCTGGACCTAAAGTGAACTACCTGGGCTGTTACCTTGCCCCAGCATCCTTTGATCTCGTAAGATGGACAAAATTTGAAGTCTGCCAGACAGGCTTATTTGTGCTGCAGCAGTTAGGATCATAGGCTAAAATGGTGTGAAGTAGTAGATTTGTTTAATCAATCCTCAGCTGAAGAGCAAAAGGAAATAAAGAAATAAATGTATGAGACTGGAATGAAGTCATTACAGGAAGATGATAGTCAACCTTTTACTTTTCCATTGACTGGTTAGGATTCAGCTGATTTCTTGGTGGAGTGAGTTCATTTGTACCAGAAAATTCTAGATGTTAAATTGTCATAGCTGGATCTTAAAGGGAACGAAAATGCTCGTAGCTTCTCTCAAACTTCACTGACGGTTTTTTTAACTGGCAAGTAGAATGCCGTCTGATTTACCTCAATACAGAGTACAAATTTCCTACCATGGTTCTTGTTCCTTTATCTCAGTTCACCTTCTTTAGGAATATTTTTGTAATGACATACACTTATTTTTGAGCTGCCAGCACCTCTTTTGCAGGTCAGTAGGGAGTTAATCAGAAGTAAAATCAAAAGTTTGAATTACATGACAACTGTCATGTTGGAACTTGTAAACCTTTCTTTTCTGTTCAGCCTGGCAGTAAACAAAGTCTAAGTGTTGGCAAAGGTGCAGATACTTGCTGTTTTGTGAAAGTTGTGATTTCCTGTACTAAAAGCGGAATGACAACTCAACCTTTTCTGAGGTTGCAGGAAGGGAAATGGTAATTTTCCTGATCCTAAACTGGCATCTCAAAAATAAAATACATTTTGTCAGGCTAGACATCCTTGTCTACAAAAACAATTGAATTTTTTTAACGCTTTGTCTTTGGTAAACATTTTGAACATCAGTAAGGATATGGTCTGTTTTACCTAGGCAGTGATGCTTTCTCTGGGACAGTTTGAGGAGTGGTATGAGAAATCCTGAGGCTTGTAACAGCTAGACTGAAAGTGGATCTGTAGATTTATTTCCATAAAAGTATTGCTACCTAATAATTTTTTGAGGGAGGAATTGAGTTTGGAACATTTTAGTTTGTCACTTCCCGTTAGATACTTTCCTGGTCAATTCTGTCTCCACCCATAATTAGCATTTTTGTTTCCAGAAATTCATAGTTTGCCTGGCGAGAGAAAGTGTTATCAAATTAGGAAATTCTTGAGCTTAAAAATGGGGTTGAATTATGTATTTTCTATCACATTCTACAAATTAAATTGGTGTTCCATGTCCAATGTAACTTTCAACTAATGCAGTGTATTTCAGTTGGCTGTTCGGTTAGGTATACCTAAGTTGTAAATCTTCTACCTATTCTTTTAAGCTCCAAATTGCCACACAAATAAAATGCAGGATGTTATGTAGCATACTAATTTCAGCACTGCTATTTTTAGTTTATAAAGGGTCAGGAGTTTCAGTAGAACCTTTCTCTTTGTTCTCAAGAGAGCATAGTGAGCCAGAACTTTGCACATGGTCACAGTAATATTTGGCAGGCACAAAACTGCTGCAGTTGCATCTTGGTTAGCTGCTTCACCTAACTGTGGAATGCATAAGGTGATTCTAGTCTTTCTTTCCTCTGAACACAAGTAGCACAATGTCAAAGTTGTTTAAGAGTCACTGTGGCTGAAGCGGATACCTGCTGTTTAGTCTTCAGAGTAGATACTGTTAACATCAATGTCACTTGGGGGGTTTTGGTTTGCTTTTTCTTTACCTCAGGGTCCATTGTAAAACCTCCCAGCACACTGGCAAGAAGCAGTAGTTTGTGTCGATCAAGACGCAATGTTGTGCCATCATCTCCACAGTCTCAGCATGCTTTGCACTCCCCTGACCCTGACATCCTTTCTGTGTCGAGCTGCCCAGCTCTTTATCGAACTGAAGAGGAGGAGGAAGCCATTTACTTCTCTGCTGATAAACAATGGTACGGAGATTAGCAAACAGCACTTGGAACTCTTGTAGGATTATTCGAGACTAACAGTTTAGAATTAGAGATTGAACCAAGCCAAAAGCTAATGTAATCCGTAGGATAATATAAATTAATATAATCCACGTGGAACAGAGAGAGTTCTTGTCTGGTATGTGTATGTAAATAGCTAGCATGTCATATACAGTTAAGTAATGTTAAAATCCAGGGTGCACTGAACTAACCCTGATTCTCCATTACAATATGTTACTGGCTTTTACATCTGAAACTAGGATCAAAAGCAAGGTCAGCTACTGGGCGAAGAGAAGATGGATGGTAACACAATTCTTACAGCATGTTGAGCGTGTATCTACTCTTGTTACATGGCCTCATAGGAAAAGGTTAAATTCCTTTTGGAAGGAGCAAATGAGCTTGTTGAAAGGTAGGGACACTTGTCCGGAGGAAACTTTTTGTATGTGATAGGCTTAAATCTCCTTCTTTCATTTCATAACTTTTCTGACTTCACATGCCAGAAAGATAGTTTTTGTTCTTTGCAGTGAGATACAAATGACTAATTCTGGGCAGATGCTGCTGCCCGCGAAAACAAGATCACACAAATTAATTACCTTAAGTTTAGATAATAAAATGATGTAATGCAAGTTGTAAGTTAAAGTGTTTAACTTAATGTTTTTTGTTAATTAACTACTAAGGAAAAGCGTGGGTGGTGCTTTTAGACTAATGTTTTTGATTCTAAATTAATTTTCTTTTTAACTGCCAGAAGAAAAATAGTAGTTTCATAATGTTTTCTCCTCTCTTTGCTCTGACTCAGGGAAGCACAGGAAACAGGTTCGGAATGTGACTCGTTAAGTTCCTCCACTGGAAGGAAGCAATCTCCTCCAGCAAGTCTTGAGATGTACCAGACACTTTCTCCTCAGAAAGTATCCCCGGAAGAATTCTCACTGGAGGAATCATCTACAGGAGACTCCTCTTCTCTAACTGCAGATATTTCTAGGGGCTCTCCTGACTGTGTAGGCATGGCAGAAACTAAGAGCATGATCTTTAGTCCTGCAAGCAAAGTTTATAATGGAATCCTGGAGAAGTCCTGCAGCATGAACCAGCTTTCAACTGGGATCCCAGTCCCAAAGCCTCGGCACACCTCGTGCTCTTCAGCCGGCAGTGATAGCAAACCCAGCCACGAAGCTGCTTCTGTCCCTAGGATAAGTAGCATACCACAGGACCTGTACCAAAATGGTGAAAAAACCAAAAAGCCATCAAAAATAAAAAGCCTCTTTAAGAAGAAGTGTAAGTGAGCTGGGCAGAAGAAACCTGTAGTAATGTTATAAGAAGTCTATTTTTTAAATCTTTAGGAATGTGATTCCATTTGAGCATTCCAGGCTGGGTGCCCTAATGGAATGCTCTGTAGGTCAACTATATTTAACTGACTGTACTGTCAAAGGTTGTGCCAGCTGTCATTAAAAAGTTCAGACAGTTTACATTCATTTCTGCTTATTTATTTCTTTTTTTTTAGTTTGTCTTTTGTTTGTTTAGTTTATTCATAAACCATTTTTAAGCCACTTTGGACTTCTAAGCTTTAATGGACTAGTAAGCCTTCCTGGGCTTGCCAAAGTTTCTTGTTTACTGGAGCATCTTCCTATCTTTCCATAGAGCTAGGACGTTTATCTACCGGACTTTAAGAAAAATAAAAGAAGTAGAACTAATGGAATTGCACTACTGTTTTACAGACTGGAAGAGTCTCTCTGCAAGTGAAATTGAAAGACTTGTATTTGACTGAGAAGATGAATCTTTTCACTTTTAGATCTTTCGGGTTTTTTAAGTAGAACTTAGGATTTCTAATTGACTTGATTTCTGGAAATGGAAATGCCATGCTTTTATTATGGGAAGCTTTGTTAGATGCATTTATTATTAGAATGGTTCAAGTCCTGCTGTAAAGATCATGTTTTCCCCAGAACTTTCACTGTGATTTTATTTCACTGCAGGCTGTATGAAAAAAAAAAAAAAAAAGGAAGAAAGTAATTTAACAAGAGAAGAGGCTCTTGATTCCTTATGCAAGTGATGGATATGAAACTTGACTGAGGACTGAAAATATTCACCCTCTTAAACTGAGGAGAGGGGTGTAATAGCTTTTGTTTACAGACTGACAGACAATGGACATTTGGTTTGTGAAAGTTTGTACTGTGGTAAAGATAATAAATTGGAGACATCGTGCTTGGGAGTGTCCCAGTTTTAGCTGATGCTTGTTTCAGAGGTTAATTGAAAGCTGTTGTAGGCTACATTGCTTATGCTTACTGCTGTGTATAAGTTATTATTATATTTTTTTGGATTAGCTATTAATGTCTGAATGTCCTCCTTTTGTAATATTTCATACACTTTATTTTTGTATAGTTTGACGATCTAGCTGTTCAGACATGTCTGAAGTAAATGGTATAATTTTATAATGCATACTGTTATACTAACTCCTAATTTTAGATATAAAGGTAGATACAAAGGTGAGACTCGACATGCGTCAGATAAAAGCAATTTTATGTTAAGCTTTTATAGGAAGAGGTGAAATTACTATGAGGTAACAAGGAAGCCTTCTTAGGGCAACAGTAGCTAGTTGTTTAAAAACACCTTTTTATTTTTTTTAAACAGTTGGAGACAACAAATGTACCGCTTGAGCAACAGTGCCTTTTATTCAGTTTGTCTGAAAATATTAGTACTGAGCAGGAATTTCTTTTGAGGTACATTCCAAAGAAATAACTTCTTGCTCTAGTGAACACAAGCAATTCACCCAGTGATGACTAAATAGTTTCAGCTCTTCCATCGGGGTATTCTGGTTGCCTCAGTAGCAGGTGCCACTGCCAGGGCCCTGTGATTGGGGCTCACTCCTTGCCAATACGTACGCACATGCTGTACTGTAAGAAAGAATTCACTGAATGCCTAAACTTTTTCTTTGTAAAGAGCCTTCAAAACCTGTAGCTAATTGAAATCAAGGGTTACATGTGTTTTATATCACTTTCTGTTTAAGTTCCACTGTACATAACTGATGTGTTAGTTCTGTCCTCAAGAAGCGGTGGTGATGTTAACAGGAGCATTTACTGTGGGTAGTGAAATGGTTAGAAGAGGAGGGCTAAAAAGTAGGATGGAGATGTTACATGTGCAAGTACCTTAAAATTCCTGGTGCATTGATTAAGTCCTTAAGAGAACAGAAGGAATCCAGGGTTTTACTGTCTAACAAACCATGATTGTATGTCATATATACAGAAAGACACAGGGGGAATCAACTGTTTGATAAAGTTTGGAGAAGAGAAAAATTGGTGGAATAGAAGATAATGAGCGCATGATATTGTTCCATTATTCTCTGAATCATCGGATTAAAAGCTGTCTGTACATGGTAGACAAAAAAAGCAACCATGCAAAAAGATTTGTGCCAGAGAACCACCTCAGTGCGGAGCCTTCAGAGTTGTAGTTAAAAGCCTGATGAAGTACCTGAACATGTACAAAGGAAAAAACTACATAAAAGTAGAGAACTTATTTTGCCTCCCAAACAGCATGGAGAAGACCACTATCAGACAAATGTTCAATTCTGATGTCTGCACTTGAAAAGGCTTTAGCAATAATTGAGTTTAAAGTAAGATCTGGGGCTGGATAGTAGATCTTAGAGACAGAGTTCCTCAAATCTGTCACTTTATCATTACCAAAGAAGATGAAGCAGCATTTTGATACTGGACAATAAATATTTACACATGGAAAAAAGTATCTGGTACTGAGGAGTGGGAGGTCAGCACTTCTTAATCCTGCCATCAAAGTCAGGCAAGCTCAAATACTGAGATGCCTGAACAGGTAAATTCAGTTTTCTCTAGTAAGTACAACAAAAAATTGAAATACAGGAGGTGTTAGACTCTGGATTGTCTGTGAGGTTTTTTAAGTGTTAAATACACAATTAAATACACAATTTAACTGTCTTCTGGAAAAAAAAAAATATGGTGTTGTACAAACAAATCAGGTCAGATTATTATAATGATAGGTTTGGCTTTGAAATGGCAAACTTTTGAAGCGCACAGACTGCCATCAACAGTCAGTTTATCGCATGCTGTCTATAATATGTAAATATTATAGAACAAAAAGCTTAACTTAAAATATGATGAGAAGTGGTGAGTATTGTATGTTGGAGCACAAACTGTAATTTTAAGTTCACAGAGTTGGGGGTTTTTAAAAATTAATTTAATAGACCCTTTTCACATCTTGCCACCTAAATTTGTCCACAGCCTAAGTGACTTGTGTGACGCCTGTGTGGCTGCTGTAGAAATGCTTGTCTTGAAACCGTGAGCATCCTTTTGCCAAAGTATGTTGGAGCACTGACTCTAAGGTAGATCCTCGCTGGCAAATGTTAAGTCCAGTCTTAATGTTGAAGTATCTGCAATATGTCAACATCTCAGAAGTGAGACTCAATGTGCTCTAAAAGGTCCTTCGTTTTTCCTCTGTTTGCTTAAGGGTGTAACTGGAACTGGCTGGCGGTCAGTGAGTCCAGCCAGCATTCCAGTCACTAAGATTTCTCCAAGACATGTCAGTCATATGAGACAATCATCTGGTGTCATCATCCTTAAATGGCTGAGGACTTCCTAAGCTCTAAACTCAGAATGGTTGTCATCAGAGGTGGTTTGGTTTTTTTGTTGGGTTCTCCAGTATTTTTCAGAAGATAAGGATCTTTGCTTTCTTAAATATTTCCTTAGAGTCTTTTGTCAGTGACCCCTTTGTGGAAGCTGCCTAAAAGGCATCTCCCTGAAGAGGTTACCATTTCAGACTTTCACCTATAAAAGGAAGAAGTGTCAAGTGTGTGGTTCTATATAAAGAAGAACAAAATTCCCAGTTCTTCCAAAACTGAACAAACCCGAACCCTTCCACAATTCTTATTAAAACTATGTAACACTTCTTTCCTAATAGTGTAAAAATTATAGGAAGGGCACTTCTGGTTGCCATGGGCAATGCTTTTGACTGGCTTACAGTGGGCTTTGAAATTAAAACAGTTGATGGAATTTAAAATTGCTCATTGGCAGTTCCAGGCATATGTCAACTTTTCTTTCCCCACTTCACTGGTACCAAGGTAGCAGATTACACTCCACTTTCTGGTGGGCAATTTTCTGAAAGAGAGAAGGTTCTCCATCAATAGTCAGTAATAACGTTAAGAATACAGTTCCTCATTTGAAATCCTTGAAGATGGTGAAACCAAGGGTACTAGACTTCAGTTTTCTTGTGATATTTATGGATGCCAGCTTGAGTTGGGCATTATCTTTTTGGGCTTTTAATCAGTTCTAAGTTAAAACTAAATTAGAAATAGGAACTTTCAAGATTTTGCCCTTTTGATTTCCAGTATATGGGAAAAAGAGCATATACAGGAGAGAGATGAGTTCTAATTAGCATTTCGCATACCATGAGCTTTTAGATCTTCAGGATAATTTCATTTTATTTCCAAGATAGGAATTAATTTTGTAATGTATGCAAAGAAGCATTTAATTTTCGTTTACTTAGAAGCAGGGGAGAGGAATGTAAATAAATTGAATGCTTAACTTAAAAAAAAATTTTTTTTGAAGCCAAATAGAGGAATTAACTTGTTCTTGGACCTCTTTACTATTTGCTTATCTGCTTGTACAACATGCTAAGTAAGGGGAACACGGTTCTCTAATCTGTTCGGTTGTGCTGACTAGTGATGCATCACTATCTCATGTTTGAAACACTGCTTGCTCAGAATTGCTGTAGGCGTTTTAATCTTGGATGTTGCATCTCGATAATGGCTAAGCCTCCTATGTCTGTTTGATTCTAAGTGCTGGTAAACTTTTTTACTAGTGACTTAAACACAGATGTTGGTATAAGCAAAAACCAAAAAAGGTGTTTGACAGCCTGGCAGTTTGTAAGTGTTAGGTAACCGTTCTTTGAGGCTTTGGTAGCAGTTCAACAGCGTCATATATGTTTTCAAGAGATAGCTTTCCCTTTGAGCCCTGTGGAGGCGATGCTTATCTGAAACTCCACCCAGTCCTCCCTTGCATAAACACAATGCACTGATTCGTATAAATTGTGACAATATTAACCTATTATTCCCAGTTGCTCTTGCACCTGACATTACTTAAGCAAGATACCAGTATTTACCAGTCCACTTCAGTCTTTCAGAAAAAAAATGGATTTGTGTTGTCTTTATTTCTCTACAACTTTGAATCTCAAGTTTACCAAATTGTGTCTGTGTTCTGTGTATTTAATGCTTCACCTAAATGAAAGTGGGAAGGTTGGTCTCTGGTAAGATGTTAAGGAAAGCACATCTGAGCAGGGTAAAAAGAAATTCCTCTTGCTCATTGCAGAGGATGAAAAAGAGTTCAGAGGTATTTCATCTGCTCTGAAGTCAGAAGACTAAGGAATGCTCACGGCTTACATTGCTGGCAATGAGAGGTACCATCAATCTGAAAGCTTTCGGATCAGTAACTATCCAAGAAAAATAACTTTCTTTAGATGTACTCTGCAGGGCATTACCTTCATATGTTTATTTCATTTTTGTCCCAGCATTAAGTTTGGTAGCTACAGCACCAGCTTACGTGATTTCCAGACCTCAGAGCAGTTTCAGATAATGATTTCAATAGCATGTCTTAACGTCAATTTTGGTTTAATATGTGCTGAAGACATCAGAATTAAGACTTTCTTCTTTACGTTCCTTTTATTTTAATTCAACTCAGTTCTTTGTGATCCCTCTACTACTAAAAAAATGAAGAGGTACTGTTAGTTGATTCATGTTCCTGTTTAGAATACAGCCTTTTTTTTCAGCTGAGAATTACTAACAGATAAGTGGTAGATATTTGCTTTTTAAAAACTAGGTCATGGTTGGATATACTTGTAAACACACTGCTGTACTTCAGTTGAACTAGGTAGAGCATTGACTGGTGCAATTTCTGTATGAGTGGTAAAGTTATCCTTCTTAAATTCTCCTTGTATGTGTGTGGGATTTTTTTTTTTTTTTAATTTGTATGTTAATTTGACACTGCAAAATTATTTTCAGACTTGAATTAATTTAAAATTAAGGTCAGTATGTCCAGCCCTACAAAAGTCAGTCTTTGGTTGTCAGCCATCAGTCCACTCTTATTGAAATGAATTCAAATCTTGAATATTTGTAGTAGCTTATTAGCTTGTTAGGTGGTAGAATGAGTTTCTGGAAGTCTCCAGGTGAAAGGCAGAGGACTTCTGAAGTGACGCAGGTAACCTGTGTTCTCGGTCAGCTTTCAGATCTGTCTCACAATGAGACGGAGTCTCCCCAGGCAAATGTAGATGTACTTACTGCTTGGAATTTTGTAGTTAGTTGTATTTGGCTATCTAATTCTAATAACTTGCATGTGTGCTATGCTTGCTTGCTTTTCAATCGCTGACAAAAGCTATAGGAGATCTTTGGCGTTTGCTTAAAAAAATGCTCTTTTTAAAAAAAAAAAGTGGCAAGAGTAATCTATCAGGCTGTGAACTGACTAGAACCCACAAAGATCTCAGCTTTTTGTCCAAGAGGGTTGTTTAAATAGTTCTTAATGAAATTAATTAGGTAGCATGTGTTTTTTCACATTGCTGTCCTCTAAGCAACAAAAAAGTTTCAGTAAGGCTGTTTGGGAGATGTCTTGCCCTGTGTGGTTTGTTTTGCTTTGTTTTTTAATTTTAATAACGTTGAGTTGTAGTGAGTGTTCAGCACGTTAATGCCTGACTTAAAAGATTAGCAGAATTTGAATGACTTGCATTGTTTTGTTTAATTACAGCTTCATAAAAATGTAGATATTTGCAAAAAGCCCATCATTGGATCTAGGTATGTTTCAATGACATGGCAAGAAGAGGACCAAGACAAGTAAATATGTGCACAATTTAAATCTTACTTAAGATGCTTTACTGTTCTGGGAAGAAATGTTGTTCTCCATGCAGATTCTGCTCTTCCTCTGTTTGCTCTTAGCTTCTGTTTGTTTTCGTTAGTTGAACTAAAATAAGAAACAAAGCCCTCAGACTGACTACTTTCTGTCTCTCTAATATATACACACTGTACTTGCTTTTAACCTCATCTACTGCATGTTATTAACGCTGTACACAAACGCAGCTGGACTATTTCTTTGGTGTTGTACAGCATGGTGCATTTCATTCCCCTTTCTGGTTTACTTCTCATTAGCTATATATTCCTTTAGAACTGGAAAAAAAAAAGAGTTTTTGGGAATTTAGTCTGTTTGCATATAAAAATCTTTTTTTTTTTTTTTCTGTGAGTCTTATGAGAAATGTCCTGCTTGAAGAGTCTCAGACAGTATTTTCCTGTGTTTATTCATGTTACTTTGCTTTATTTTATAAGTGGATATTGATTTCTGATGCGTTGTTACACTTAATGTTGAATAAATCTGACTTCCGTTTTGAAAAGTAAAACTGTGTTAGTGAAAATGTTATGTAATGTTAATTCACCGTAGACTGTTCCCGGAGTACATGAACTCCTATTTATTTAAACTTGAGATAATTTGTTGTTGTTGTTCTGCTTAGGATTCTGGCCAGCATTTCTTTATTTCTTTGCTTCACACTATTATTAAAGCTTGACAGCAACGTTACTGGGAAGGGCGAGGTGGAGACAGTTTTCTTTGGCAGCTGGGGTGCTACAGTTAGGCTTGGAAATCCTGAGTCTTACTGCTTTTGCTTGAAAAGGCCTTTCTGAGTTGAAGTTACTTCGTATTTTGAAGATTTGGGATTTATTTTTTTTTTTTTTTCTCCCGAACAAGGTGAAAAAGCCTTTCCAAGTGACTGCTGGAACACTGCATAGCCTTGTGATTTTCAGCATGAGGATTAGCTTGAGAACCTGTGGCTCTCTACCAAAAAAAAAAAAAAGTCCTTGCTGTTGTTTGTTGTTTAATATACCTTTTAACTTTAAGCACCTCTGAGAAGGAAGAAGCCCTAACTATACATCAAGAATAGCTTTTTTAAAAGTGGCTTCTTTTGCAAGCGAAATTCCTGCCTCTGTGGAGGTGACAAAATTGCAGTGAGATAAATGGGTGAGTGGACTGGGGAATCAATGCAAATTGTGTTTAGAAAATGTACAATGCAAAATAAATTAGTTTTTCTTTGATAAAAATAGGATATTGGTAAATGAATCTGTATATAAATTTTCAGTTGTAGTTGTGTAGTACAGCCCCCTTCAGAACCAGTAACTTGGTGTGTGTGAGTTGATAACTGGTTTTGCTTCGGTTTATCCCCAGTGTTCTTGATTAAGTAGTGCTGTTTGACAGAGAACAAAGCACGTGGGCTGGCAAAGCCTTCATCAGCTCTGCCTCTTCAGAGCACTAATTACCTTTCTGTTTGGGACCTATTAATTTCTCCTGCAAATTTCAATTGAGCTATTACAGCATAGCTTATAAGAAATATTTTACCGCAAGACTTGGCACCCAAGCAAGTGGAACACAGCATTCTAATCCCATGGGATATTACTGAGCCTTGGTTAATTAACAGCTTCAGCAAGCTGGTGTTCAGTCACTGAGATCAGTTTTGTTTTGGTTTTTTTTTCCTAGATGAACTGCTTTTGATTACTGTTGAGTTACAGTCCATTTCCTTACTCTGCCAAATTTAGGCTTTTAAACTGGCAGTTTTACCAGTTCCATTGGGTGATGGCATTGCTTGTGAAATTCTATAGCATCCTGCTTGCGCTCTCTGAGATGCAGAATGTGGAATAGGTTGAAATGGAACAGCTAATCTCTCAAAAAAATCTCTCCTTTGAGCATTGAGTTTTTTCTAGGGATGGAGTGCTCCCAGTTAAGCCGGTTCTGGGTCAGTTTGGTAAAGGTCTCCCATGCTCCCTGTTCTTTTTGAGTGCCTTCTAAGGATGTGCTAAGTATCCCCTAACATCACAATACAGTGGAAACTATTGCTTTACTCAAGGCATTTATCTGTATTCAAAGTAAAGTTTAGCTGAGTTTTTTTAATCAGCTTCATGCTGCAGTACTTGTCTGCTTCAATCCTGTTTCTCTCTGACTTCTGTACTTAAAATTATGACTTTTTCCCCCGTGTCTCCAAGAGGGAGTTAAATGGCAAACTCATTAATCTTAAAATATAAATATGTTTAAGTTCTGAACGCCAGGGCTTGTCTGTATTCTGAGAGGTCTTATCTTTCAGCTAGTGGCTGATAGTGTTCTGGAAGTAATTTCTGAACCTCATGCTAGATTTCCATTGGTTCTGTATACTACTTACATCTTACAAAGCTATTCATTCTCCAGTTTTTCTCATTAGTTTTTTATGGGGGAGACTTAGCAGTAGGAAAATATTCCAGAAATTGTAAGTCACAATTACAGCATGTGGGTGAAGGCATGTGAATACGTGTGAGTGGAGAAAGAGACTGGGGGCAGGGGCACAGGAGAAAGAGGAGTGTGTCATTAGATATCTGTGCTCTGAAATGCAGGAGTCTGGAAGAATGGTTGGAAAGATGAGGTATATGTGAGGGAAGTTTGAACATGGACTATGGAATTGCTGGAGTGCTCTCTGCCTCCCTGCTTCTCCTCTCGTGAAATATACCATGAACGAAAAGTACTGCTTTGGGCAAAAAAGTCCATTCTTCTTCCTGCTCAACCAATTGAATGTGTTAATCTTTTTGTAGCAATTCTAGATAAAATAGTTTGAAAAAGATAAAACATCACAAATATAGTAACTTTCTATCACCAATGGTATATCTGATGTTATCTGCCAGGAAAGCTCCAAGATGAATAACTACCTTAAATCTCTACAAGAAAAAAACCTCAAAGTACCAAACCCTGTGGTATTTAAAGTGTTAGTACATTGTTGCCTAGTTAGAGCGTATAACAGCCTGGATAATTGTAGTTTACATTGCCAGAGATTTTGATTAATTTCTGTCTGGGCTGGAAGAAGCAGCAGAGACATAAGAAAGAAATGCTGAGTTTTGATGAAAGTTGATAAAAGTTAATGTGTCACCAGGACCTAACAAGCAAAGAGTTTCTGAATATACGCTTTTTCTAATGAGGTTCATGACACTTCAAAAAGTCCTTGCATTCATAAGTCTAGGCATTGCTGAATTGTTCAGCTGAAGCTATGCTTTAACCGTGTAATTTCCGCTTTGATGTGTGTCTTCAGATTTGAAACAGCAAAAACTCCAAATTTAATATGTCAAAGTAAAAAAAAAAAAAACCAAACAAAAAACGCCCACCCAAGCTCAAATCCTCTGTTAAGAAACTTCAAATAGGACAGAAAACATCCTTTTAAGACAAGTTTTCTAGTGTAAGATACGTAAATATTACAGTTAGTATGTATTTGTGCTCTTGATTTCTTTTGATAAGCTGTTCAACCCATCACTCCCAACATCTGCCTCAACATGAAGTTGTTTTGTAGCAAGTCTGACATGTTTTTGTCTTCTGTAATGCAAGGAAAAGGTTCTGCAGTGCCCTTAAGTCGACATCTGCAAGCCCCATTGTCTAACTCAGGCCAGGGATACCTCTGCTGCTTTGCTGTTGTCAATGTTATCTCCTCATATTACAGCAAAACTAAGTTTTTTTGGCAGATTTGAAGTTTTTTATTGGAATTTTATTGCAATTTTGTTTTGGCAAGCCTGAAATACTTTATTCCTAGCAGGTCTGGTCAGAGCTACTGGGCATTGCTAGACATCATGTGTCTGAGGCAACTGCTGTAGCTACTTAGTGCCATTGCTAATATTAGCCATAGACAAGTATACTAGTCATGTTGAGCCTCTGGAGAGTGGAGAAAATTCTCATTCACCAAGACATTGAGGCTTTTTCTATCTAAATCATGCCAGTATAAGTTAAGAAAAAACCTTGAAGAGGCTCTAGTTACTGAATCTTGAATCAGGTTATTTTCTTGAAGAGAAAAAATTAGTATTATTTTGTCCTTCAGTATCCCAAAGTAGTGGGAATAAAAGGAAACACGGTAGTTCCTCTTGCAAAGGGCTACAAAAGAAAGTGTTCTTGACACAGCGGCCAAGAATTAAGAAACTAAAAGGAGTAAATGCTTGCATAGCTGATGGGAACAATGAAGGCCCCTTAAAGGCTCTACTTAAGATTTATCAGTATTTAACTTCATTAAAGATGGGAAAGACAGAATGTGTATAAACAAGTGTAGAAGTGTGATTAGGTGATCAATTTTTTGACAAATGTATGTCAGAAATGTGAACTACTTGATCCCTAGTATGCTCAGAAGGTAATTTAGAATTTGGGAAAGAGACTTGCCAGCCCAATGTAGAATTTGGCATTGAGCTGCTAATCAACTTGAACATGCATGATGTTGGGATTGCAATTGGGTGTGTAGAAAATATAGTGAGAAAAACATTTAAATTATGGCCAGTTGTGCAAGGTATTCGTTAGCTGCCATGATGCTAATTTCTCTTATAAGAGCTAACTTTGCTCTTTTTGAATCAATGATACTGAGAAGTGTGTTGTACTCTTCAGCATTAGATCAAGCTGAAGAGAAAACCAAACTGGGCTCCTCTGCATGTCTGAAGAGATTCCGGCTGTTCAGAGCCCTCATTAATAATGTTGAATGGTAATAATTTCAGGAATATCAGGAGACCCCGTAATTTAAAAATAAAGGAGAAAAAAGCAGAAACCCCTGCTGGCATTTTCTCTAAACACAACAAATAATACAGTTCTGCTGCTTATGCTCTCCCTGTTTTATCTAGAGCTGTTGAAATAAAGTGTGAGATCTCCAATAACACGTACTCATTCTTTCCTTTCTGTGGATTCTATTATATATACTCTTTGCCAAGCTTGGGAAAAATATTTGCACCATGCTGCTTACCTGCCGTACACATCTGTAGGTAAAAGGTGATGTATTTTCATTCAGATGATCTTTTTGATTTCTGTCAGATTTTTCAGTATTCCTGTGGAACCAAACTGTTTTGAAATTTATATAGAAAGAATTACCCTTCCTTGGCACTAATTTGCTGCAACTGCAAAGGCTATTTTGGATTTGTATCTTCTGTAGTTAAGAATTCTCAAGTGTCCTGTTTTCCAAGGGAGCTCAGACAAACCTGTTATCAAAGAACCATGATTGATTTTGTTGCATTACAACCAAACATTAATTTTCTTCTTTTGGCCCAGAGGGAGAAGGGGGCATATGTTTTTCATCCCTTTAAAGATGCTCTTCATCTCCAAGCACTGTGTAAACTGGCATATGTTGAATTCTGAACATCAGTGGAGAAAGCAGCACTGTAATTCACACATTTTGATTTGACAGCTAGGTCGCAAATATGCTAATGTTCAACTTGTTGGTTATTGTTGCTGCTCCTTTTCACAAGGGAAAAATTTTATGCACATTAGAGGATGACTTCTGTACAAAAAATTTTATAAACTAAGCAAGCAGCTCAATTTCTTAGCTGTTTGTGAAAAAGCCTTTTATTTCTTACTGTATTCCCTGGCTGGGAGAAGTTAAACATTCATTTGAACAGAAGGACTTGGAAATTAAACAAATAGTTCCCTCACTTTAAATGCAGCCTGACCTCTGCTGAAACTCTGCCTGTTTCTTCTTTTTTCTCGAGGGTCTTGTGCTGGTGAATCGCTGTTTTAGTGCTGTGTTCATGATAGATCACATTCATAATTTGCCTGCTGAAGACTTTAGGGAAATCTGTGTGTCTCACCAGTGGATGCGTTTCCCTGTAAGAAAAGAGGGGGGTCATAGCAGTCAAGGAGATCAGCTGTGATCAGTAGTCTAATGTAGGGTGTAGTTGGAGCCATAGTGAACTTGTGGAAGAGAGAATAGTAGAAGAGACAGGAATTCCAAGATTGTTTTGGTATTACTTTTCAGGAAAATACTGTTGGATTGTGAATCTATAGTGAAAAACCTTGAATTTTTATAGCTTACTGGTATAGACACCAGAAAGATTTACCAACAGCTGTGTTTTTTAGGTTGGTTTAAAATAGTATCCTGTAAATTTGAAAGTAGTGCTCCATCAACTTGCAAACTTGAAATTACAGCTCATGCAAGTTACTTTGAGCATTTTTTCCAAATTAAGTGTCTTCCAATAAGATTGTTACTACTGTGTTTATTGCAGTTCTGCCCCATCTCTGGTACTATGATATGGTCAGCTGAAACAAGCAGATTCTTGTGCTGGAAGTGCAACCAGAACTTTAATTACTGAATTTTTATTTACACTTTCCCTCCACAACACTGTAGAATTGGATTGTAGAAATATATAGAAAATGACTGGTATGTATGAGACTGCACTTTGTGTCTTTACAATGTAAGAATGTAACTTACTGCTATATACACTCTGCACCTATTGCAAATCCCTGACCTGTCCTTAGTGAAAATGAGGTAGTGTGGTGTTCGTTATTTCTGCTTTTTGGTGCTCAAACATAGCAGTAATGTCTTGCTCACAACTGTGAAGAAGTTTACTTCACGACCCTTTCTTTAAACAGCCCTCTTCATCTTACGTGGTGGTGACTGCTCTGAAAATACTCTACGAAAGTACGGGTCTTTCAAAACTGCTTTTAATGAACCAGTAGGACTTCGTTCTTTTCCATTTCAGCAGTCAAATAATGCAGCCCCACCTGAGCTTTCCCAGTGCACTCCAAGTTAGCGTTTGATTACTCTGCCTAGTCTGTTCCTGATTGTGCTTTGTATGTTTTGAGGGCCTTACCTGATAAGACCCAAGTCAGAGCAGCTCAGCCAGGTTCAGTCTAAATGAAATAGCTACTACATAGCACAGCAATCTTCACAGTGCTAAGATACAAAAAGAAAGAAACTTCCTTAAAAGAAAATTGGCATTGCTTCAAACCCAACTTTAGCTAACTGTATGTGTTTTTATATGTACACACATACATATGTATAAAATAAATATATGGCTAAGGATCCATATAAGTTCTCACTAATGCCTTAGAGCAATGAATCTTTCAAGTGAAAAATTCTATTCTTTTGGCTGTTGTCACTCGACGTGAAAGATTTCTGTTGTTTTCTGGCCCTTCAAAGGTATCAACAAAGGTAGTACCTTTGGATCTTTGCTTTAATGAATATGAATAAATAACATAATACATTTAGTTAAGCTTCAGATAGGAAGTTGAAATCTAGTTCTTATTGTCACTTATTTGCTTTGTGACTTTTAATTAGACAGTTCAATTGTTCCATAAAAGAAAGGCAATAGTGACTGGCTTCCTGCAAGAGGTTGAATGAGTGTTAAGCCTCTGTTAATCGAAAGTACTACTCTGAATTCTAGATATGATTAGCAATTCACCAGGTGTAAGGGATAAAACTCTGCTGAGAGCTAATCATTTTCTCTTGCAAAGAAAAGTCTTGATTTTCAAAGCTACATGAAACTCTGCTCTGTCTTTCAGGATACTCTAACCTATTCATTTTCAGGGGGGAGAAGAAAGCGTGTGGCAATTAAAATGAAAAGCCAGGAAAGAGTTTAATATAAAAAGCAGGTTTGACCTTCCTTCATATTAAACAGACGTTTCATAAAGTGACATGATGGGAGATGGGGGTGGTGAAGGAAAAGACAAATGTACTGAGAATATAAAGCAGTACGGAACCATCACAAAGGCTTTGAACGGTGTTCCACATGTATTTCACATCTGTGTTGCTAGTTATTCTAAAATCCTCTATATGTTCATGAAATACTTACAAATAAGATAGAGGCATGTTCAAGCTTATCCTGTCACTGCTGCTCATGAGGTGAAGACGTTGACATAGGTATTCTACTAAAGCAGAGGCCCTGTTCATTGGAACTTGACGTGCTCTGTAAGCCCACCTAGTGTTTCAAAAGTATTCTGAGATCTTATCCTGGGTGAGAAGACTGGCTTGATTGCAGTTAGGGTATGTTTCCTGAGAATGTCTAAAAATCTCTGATCTCTTTGCATATGTTGATTTTGAAACATATTGGGGAACAGTCTGTTTCCCTTTTTTTTTTTTTTAACTATTTTTCATTTTCACATTATTCTGTCGCCAGAACATGGATCACAGGGTCGTGGATATTTAGGATCAGAAGGAACCACTGGAGACTGTGTAATCTAACCCTTCTAACACCCCTACTGAAGGTGGGGTTACCTGCAGCAGGTTGCTCAGGACTGTGTTCAATGTGGTTTTGAATACCTACACAGATGGAGACTTCACAATGTCTCTCTGAGCAACCTGTACTAGTGTGTGATTAGCCTCAGCGTAAAACCAGTATTTTTTTTGAATGGAAATTCCTGTTTGAATTTATGGCCATTACTTTGTGTCCTGTCACTGTGCACCACTGTGAACAATCTGGCTTAGTTTTGTTCTTATCAGGTATTGATACACACTGATAAGGTCCCCCTGAGCCTTCTTTTCTCCAGCCTAAACAATCTCATCTCCCTGAGACACTCTTCAGATGTTTCTGTCCTGCAGTCATCTTCATGGCCCTGTGCTGGAACCGCTCCGGTTTGTCCATCTCTCTGTGTTACTGGGGAGCACAAGACTTGTCACAGCACTTACGGCGTGTATCTGCAGTGGAGGTATCATCTCCCTCGGCCTGCTGGCAAGGCTCTTCCTAGTGCATCCTGGAAGACTGTTGGTCTTTGTTGCAAGAGTACATTGCTGACTCGTTCAATTTCCTGTCCGCAAGGATTCCCTGGCCCTTCTCTGCAGAGCTGTTTTCCTTCCAGTTGCCCTCCAGCCCATGCTGGTGCATGGGGTTATTTCTTCCCAAATATAGGACTTGAAATTTCATTTTCCTGAGCTTCATTAGGTTCCTGTTAACTCATTTCTCTGGGCTGTAGCATTTACAGGCTGCTACATTTACACAGTCCTAAAATTAGATTCAGCCCATTAAAGGCAACCACGAGGCTGATGTGGCCCCCAGTGAAAATGAGTATGACAGCCCTGCTAAGGTCATTTGGAATAGCAGCACACCCATCTGGTGTATCAGCCACATCTCCCCATTCATTCGGCATCTGTAAACATGCTGTTGGTGTGCTCTGTCCCATCTTCCAGTTCATTAATAAAGAGATTAAACAAATACTGGCCCCAGTATCAACCTCAAGGATACAACATCAGTGATTTGCTTCCAGGTAAACTTTGTGCTGCCCATCACAACAACCAGTTTGAGCCTGGCAGTTCAGCCAGGTTTCAATCCACTTTATTGTCCGCTTACCTAGCCTGTATTTTGTAATGGGAGACTGTCAAAAGCCTTGCTAAAGTCAAGATAAACTGTATCCACTGCTTTCTCCTGCCCCACTGAGCTCATAACTTTATTGTGAAAGGCTATCAGGCGGTTCAGGCATGATTCTTGCTTTCTAAGTTCATGCTGGCTCATCACCTCCATGTCCTTCATGTGTTTGGAAATGGCTTCCCGGATTATTTGCTCCATCACTTTGCCAGAGTTTGAGGTGAGGTCAGTTGGCTTGTAGTTCTCAGATCCTGCTCCTTGCCCTTTTGGAAGATGAGATGCTCTCTGTCTTCCAGTCCTCAGGAACCTTCCTCTATCACCATGACCTTTCAAAGATAAATTGATAGTGGTCTCACCATGACATTGGCCATCACCCTCAGCACTTGTGGGTACATCCCTTCTCTACTGACCGTAAGTTTTCCTTGCTCCAGACTTTTCCACTGATTTCAAGGACCTGAAAGGCAGATCTTGCCAGTAAGGACTGAAGCACTGAGTACCCCAGCCTTATCCATGTTGGCTGTCACCATATACTGTGTGTCCTATTCAGCAGACACACTGTCCCTAGTCTTTCTTAAGTTGCTAATATGCCTCTAGAAGTCTTTCTTATTGCCCTTCATGTACCTCACTGGATTTAGCTTCAGATGGGCTTTGGTGTACCTAACCCCATTGCTGCACACTTGGACAGTGTTTCTGTATTCCTCTTGGGTCACCTGTCCCTGCTGCCACCTCTCCTTACGTTTACTTTTGATAGCTGAGTTTTGTCAGGAGGTCTCTGTTGATCTGTGCAGGTGTCCTGTCAGCTTTCCTTGACTTTCTGCACATTGAGATAAACAATTCTTGAGTTTGGAGGGAGGTGATCCTTGAAAAAAATCAAACGCCTGTCCTGAACCTTTCTTTTCTCCAGGACCATATTCTATGCGACTCCTCCAAATTGGTCCCTGAACAGGCCAAGATGAGCTTTCCTGGAGTTCAGCATCCTGCCATCTGCCTTGTTCCCTCCTGTCTGGATTCTGAACTCCATGTTTTATGGTTCTTGCAGCCAAGGCTGCCCTCAGCCTTCACACCCCCTGTACTGGATCTGGCTGGGATGGAGTTAATTTTCTTTATAGCAACCTGCATGGTGCTGTGGTTTGGTTTTTGTGACCAAAATGATGCTAATAACACACCAATGTTTTTGCTGTTGCTGAACAGTGCTAATGCAGTGTCAAGGCCTTCTGTGTTTCCCACTTCACCTCTCACAGTGAACAGGTTGCAGGTGGACAAGAGGCTGGGAGAGGACACGGTTGGGACAGCTGACCCCAACTGACCACAGGGATATCCCATACCATATGACATTTTTCTCAGCAATAAAACTGGGGAGGAGTTTTGCAGTGGTTGCTGTTGCTCAGGGACTAGCTGGGCGTTGTGTGGCTAGTGGTAAGCGATGGCTTTTGCGTATTTTTTTCTTTGTTTTGTTTGGGTTGTTTTCTTCTCTCTTTCAACCCCTTATTAAGCTGTCTTTATCTCAACCTGCAAGTTTTCTCACTTTTGCCCTTCCAATTCTCTCCCTCGTCCCTCTGTGAGGGAGCAGCTGTGTGGAGCTGAGCTGCCTGTGGGGGTTAGATCGCAACACTCCCGACCAGTTCCTCTTTCTTTGTAAGTATGAAGTCCAGCAGAGCATCTCCCTTTGCTGGCTGCTTGATCACTGGTATCAGAAAATCATCACTAATGCACTCCTGAAACACCCTCACTTGCTTGTGCTCTGCTGTGTTGTCCACCCACCAGATATTGGGGCGGTCAAAGTCTGCATGAGGACCAGTGCCTGTGCATGTGGGGCTTCTTCAGTTGTCTGAAGAAGACCACAAAAATCCAATACTTCCTCCTGATCAGGTGGCTGGTAGCAGACACTCACCACAACATTACTGATTTTGGTCTGCACAGTGATTCTGACCCATTAGCGGTCAGCTGGCTCATCAGTTGTGCCTGGGCAGAGCTCCATGCAGCCCTGCAGTGCTCTCACAGCAAGAACACCACCTCCTCACTGTTGTGCCCCATATTCACTCGTTGCAGTAGTTGAGTTGTGTGAACTATCACACCGTGTTGCCACAATCCCAATGAGATCATAGCCTTACAACTGCTTGCAGACCTCCAAGTCTTAATGTTCGTTCTGCATGCTGGAAGTGCTAGTGTGTGGGCACTTAGAGAGATGCTCAGTCGTGCTGGCTTCCTGTTGATGCTGTGGCCGATATCATACAGACCTATTGCAACACAAAACAAACCAATTAATGGAACTCTGAGGACATGTCCTTCAGTGTATTTCCGCATTGATGGAGATGAGACGAAAGGAGGTTGTGGAGGGCAACGAATGCTGGTTGCTGGTCTATGCTCCTGAGATCCTCTGTGTCTATTCACTCCCCATTCCCAGCAATAGAAAGCAGTTTGCTCCCCAGGGAGTCAGAAATGATTAGTGCAGTACTGAGAAATGTGTGAAAGGGTGAGAGAGGAAAATGTTCTCTGACTTCTGGGGGAAAATGTCAAGTAAAAGAAAGTGAGGATAGGGTGTTTGGAGGAAACACGATACTCAAAGGAGAAATGGTTGGAAGTAGGTCAAGACTCGCAGATTTGAAAAGAAAGTTGAGTGTACTCAGGGATAGGAAGAGATCAGAATAAACAAATAATAATAGGACTGGGAAATATTAATATATAATCCCAAAAATGACAAGAAAAGAAAGAATGGTTAGAGAAAACTAGTGTTTTTAAAAAGTATCTATGCTTCACAAATTATACAAAAATGAAATACTCTGTTCTTAGTAATCCTTGACTTTGTTTTCTTAGTCCTGGGATGTATGTAGGCTGATGTGATCAGAAATGGAATCAGAGTCATTGTGCTTTCAAGGGCTTGCTTCCCTGTACTTTGCTTCAGTGCCTTCCTTTTCTGCATCCCTTGGGTGTGATAATGACATTCTGTGAATCATAACAGCAGTGCAGAGCTTAATTAACGTTTGCAAAACACTTAGATCCTCAGATGAAGTGTGCTGTGTGCATCCGGTGCAACATATTATTGCCAATAAGCACAGGCTATTTTAAATTCCAGCAGCAACTCATTCTTGGTGCTTTTCCTATCACAAATACAACCACATGAGGATGGCCATGATGGATTGTGCCAAGGTCCAGTTATCTCACTATCTAGTCTCCAGGAGTAGCAGGTGTTTAAGCAAGAAAAATGCAAAAAAGACAGATGATTTACCTGGCAAACCCTCCTGGCTTCTAACAACAAATATTTTAAAGATTTGTGATCCGAAGGTTACATCCAGAACCTGCCTCTGAAGTGAATTCTTGTTCCTGTCTTTTCAACTAGTGCTTTGTGAGCCAGGGGATTAACCTTGCGTACCTTCCATAGGGTGTTCTCTGCTGTAGGAGAGAGAGAACCTAGAGGAAGAAAATCATATTTTTAGTCTATTTAGTTGGAAGTAAATCTTCATTTACCACAATGATAAATGTATTTCAGTCACTAGAGGAAAAATTATGTGCTATTTGGTACATAACTGCTCATGGAAGAACTCAGCATATGTCTTTTCAACCCTCAGAATAGGATGATTTATTGCTTCAAATTTATCTGAATCTTTAACGCCACAGATTCATATCCAAGGAGGCATCAGCTCTTCACCCTTGTGAGCTGGAGTGCTGGAGTTAGATGCATTAATTCATATTAATAAGATGCTAAAATCCTAGCTTTTATATAAATAACACTAAAGATCATCAGCTTTCTGTAAGGAATTGCTTTGCCTTGCCATTATCTCACTTTTCCCTGCTCAGCTAATGGACAGTGTTTTACATATCAACTGGCAGCAGTTATTGGCCTCAGAAATAGAAATATTTGGAAATGGGAGATATATACTTACATGAATTGGAATATTTTTTGTGTTAAGTTTGGTTTATGATTTCCTGATTTTCACTAATAGACCAATTCCTAATTTAAAACCTTGTTAAGGGGATTCTATCCCATTTATATGGGGAAATGCATAACTACTTTGTGAAGTTGTGGAAGTATTTGGAGATGTGTGTAATGAAAGGGTCAATAAAAATGTAAATGATCTCAACTGTATTTATCATATATTTCACCTAGTTCTCTGGCAATGCTGCTGATTTTGATAGCAAGCAGTCTACCAAATATTTTTAGCATGGTTTTTCAAAAAATGAATAAACCCATAATATTTACATTTAATTATCTGCCATGGAAGGTGTATCTTCCATTTCAATTTAGTCAAGCAGATAGTGCATGTTCTCCCAATCTTTTTATCTTGGTACTGGATTTTACTCTAGGTGGCAGAATTGTTCTATCTACAGCACATGATGAACAGATTAAGAAACAAAAAATGGTTAATGATGTATACCTCCCCAGTGTGAATAATTCTTGTTTCCTAAATCAGCTACCTTATTTGTGCAATAGTGTCAAACTTATCAGTATGCAGGTAGAATTTATATGCCGTGTTTTTTAAAATGGGGAAAAAAAAAAAAAAAGCCTTTCTTTGTGAAAACTGCCTGACTCAATAAGAAGCTGCAGAATATTTTGTAAAGTATAATTGCTATGAAACCCTGATACTTGGAGCAACTTTTTGGGAATGTATATGAACTGCCATGTATGTATATTTTCCTAGGAGGGGCCGAGGTTGGGGGAAGAGTTAATCTTTCCGACAGTGTTATGTCAAATTTTTTGCATATGGAGGAAATAAATTCTAACAGAAAATGCGTGTTAAACAGGGAGCTGGGGCACTTTAGACACGTTTGTAAGGAAACAAACTCTCTTAGGCTAAAATATCTATGTGTGTGGTGAGCAAGCATGGGTTTTATTTGTCAGGTGCATTGTAAGAGCGTTGAAAGATTGAGCTGGTCTGATAGTTACCTCGATTAATGCTTTAACATAAAACTCCACCCTAGATCCTCTAGTTCAAATAATGTTTTGGAACATTGGATATATTTTCCTTGTTACCCAATGTAATAAATTTTAAGTGTAATATCTTGTGTCCTCCTGACAGTGTTTCTGAACCTCAGATTACAGAGGAAAAAAAAAAGGCAACAAATGCTTTCAGGAGGAGGCAGAATTAACTTACACTCTTTAGTAGATCAGGCATTTGAAGTCTAGAAACTCTTTCTGGAGCTGTAGAGCGGAGTAGAGAATTCCAAATATGTCACCTTTTTCCTCTTTCTCCAGCTTTAATGATGCCAGTTCTCCTGTTTAGTATGTGTTTATATGCCTACATTGTTACATTCCCTGACCATCCTTGGCCAGTATATTATTGCTACTAATGAATGAAAACTATTTAGGAAAAAGTCTCTCATAGTGCTTACCATTTGTTTTAAATTCTATTGCAGGTTTGCTGTTGTGGACTTCTTATGCACTTATTGTGTAGTGCCACTCCAGAGATTGATGTTGCCTTTATTGCATGGTGGGAACAGTTAGCTGGGCACATAGCTATAGCTACTGGAACACGAGGCAAAGAAATAATAAGCTTGCTTTCAAAATTATGTCACACGCAACCAAAAATTTTCTCTGTTTTTAGCATTTTAAAAAGAGAGTGAAGCAGCTATAGCATTGGCTTGCGAACTGCTCCTCAAAGCTGAAAAAAAAAGTATTTTTTTTCTTCTTCTCACAGAAAATAGAATTGTTGACTAAATGCTTGCCTTTGGTTTGTGGACTATCTGGATTCCCCCCCCCACCCCCCTCTCACCTCTAAGATTGGCTTATTGCAGTATTTTGAGTTGAAAGCATCCTTTACTCACACTGAATATAACTTTTCTCCCTGAAGGATTCTTGGAAAGAAAATGAAGCCACTTTGTAAATAAAGGGAGTGTAAATTCTTTACACAAGTGTGAATACTGTTCTTGTCTGAGCACACCAGAAGCAAAAGCAGGAGGAGGAATACTCCCATGGCAATTTATCCACGGATACTTTTGAAGTGCTTTTTCACTTGATTTTATCTAATTTCAATCAGAAATTTGTAAGGTTATGCAGGAGTACATAGGAGAATGCCACACTAACTGATAAAGTTTATGGGGAATGTGGGGATATTGATTTATCTAAAATTATCTGGTCTAGGACCTTGCCAAATGTGATGAAAAGGAGAAGGGGGAAGCAATAACCAAAATACCGAGCTGCAGACCTGACAGACAAATATGATGACACAATGACAAGAAACAAAAATTGATGGGCTATGAGGAAACTGCAAGCAAACTGTGACTTTGTGCAGCACCCTGGACCCTCAGGTTTGCCACCTTGTGAGTCAGAAACTGATGGGGGACTGTACCAGGAAACAGGATTGGGGAAGGCTGAAGTGGGAACAGACTAAAAGGGCTATAAAAGGGGTTGAAAACGTGCTTGTCTGGCTGAGCTTTGTGCCTGATCACCACAGTCTGTCCAGTCTTCTGATTAAATCCTTTCTTAGGAGGGCAATGAAGCTGGTGCGGGGTCTGGAGAACAAATCTTATGAGGAGCAGCTGAGGGAACTGGGGCTGTTTAGCTTGGAGAAAAGGAGGCTGAGGGGAGATCTTATTGCTGTCTACAACTACCTGAAAGGAGGTTGTAGCATGGGGGGTGCTGGTCTCTTCTCCCAAGTAGCAAGTGATAGGATGAGAGAAAATGGACTCAAGTTGTGCCAGAGAAGGTTCAGATTGGATATTAGGAAAAACTTATTCACAGAAAGGGCTATAAAGCATTGGAACAGGCTGCCCAGGGAAGTGGTTGAGTCACCATCCCTGGAGGTGTTTAAAAGAGGTATAGACAAGGTTCTTGGGGACATGGTTTAGTGCTAGAGTTAGGTTATGGTTGGACTCTATGATCTCGAGGGTCTCTTCCAACCAGAATGATTCTGTGATTCTGTGACTCTACGATCTCTCTGTGTATTCTCACACTGCGTCCTGTGTGTGTGAGTGTTACAAAGTCGAGGTATCGGGTGCTGACGTGCTGATGTGAGCGGGTTTGGGGCAGCTGCAGTCAGACGGGGCCTGTGGGCATCCCTGGCCTGTGGTGTCAGCTACTGGAGCCAGTGGGGTCTCTGTGCCACCCCTGGAGCGGGTGGCGGTCTCAGCCCCGGGCCACTGGGCTGGGAGGGGTGTGAGTGAGTGGAGCGAAGGGCTCGGTGCCGATGGCTGGAGTGGGACTGTGGGTCACAGCCCGTGTGCCTGGTGTCATCTGCTGAGGGAGAGAGGAGGGCATCTCCTCTGCATCAGGTGTGCCTGTGTATCCCCTAGCAAACCTCAAGCTGGAGAGTAGGGGATCTTTGGGGCAGGTAAGGGGGCCCAGGATCTGTGCAGGGGTGTTTGAGGGCCAGAGGAGTTGTGCTGGTACTCAGGGATCTGCAAATGCGTGTGTGCTTGTGAACCCGGAGAACGTTGTGTTGGGGTGTGTGTGCTTTCACTAGAGACCTCCTGCCTCTGCCAGAGGAAGAGGTGGAGGGGACATGGCTGTCTGTACTTGGGTTTTATGTGAGTCCTGTATGTAGGTGCTGCTAAAGCAGTGCCTTGTCTGTGGCGGCTTGTGTGACCGGCCATGTCAGTGTGTCCTCTGTGTGTGCCCATGCCTCTGTCTATGTGTGTCTCTGGGACATGTGCTCAGCTTCACTACCGGTTGAATGTGCAATTGGGAAAGCGGCGGCGGTGTCCCTTAGCATGGACAGAGATCCCAGGGCACTGGGCTGGGCTCCAGCAGCCAGGCAGGAGGGTCCTGTCTGGGCAGGAGCTGCTGGAGGTGACTCCTGCTCCTAATATCCCTTAAGAAAGCTCTTTTGTCCAAAAAACCGAAAAAACTAAAAACAAAACAAACCAAAACACCCCTCAGCAGCATAGGCTTCCTTTAAGTGTGAAAAGCAAAAGGAAATTTTAAATAACTACGTTTTTTTTAATGCAGAATTTTCAGGAAAACATGAGTATTTGAATTCATGAAAAAACTGCCAGTCAACTTGGCTCAAAGACTCTTAAATATTTTTTTAAACGGGAAGGAAAGAATACTTTGCCTTTTTGTGAGATTCAGCTTTATGTATAAATCCTCAAAGCCTACAAGTTTAGCATTTCTATAGACTATAAAAGCAGCTTTTTATTGACTAAAACTGGTTTGAATTTGCACTCTTATGGCTTCTACAAAAATAAATCAACTCGATTACTGAATAAAATTGAAGACTGCCTTCAATTGCTCAATTTGTTTGTAAGAAATCCGTTGTGTTTACGTTACAAAACTGTAATTGGTGATGTATATTTGTGGGAATACTTTGACTCTCGAGGGATTTTGACACTCTGCATGCTAACTAGTGCTACTGCAACATAACCGTTTATCACTAGGGAGTCTTGAAGGTCTACAGCATTAATGCTGCTATGCACTGCTTGATGTGACAAGACTGGTGTTTCTACAGATTACTCATACCCTGTTGTCAATGGGAAAGGTCATACAAAACTGAATTCTGCTTAATGTAATCATATTTCTTAATTTGTAGTTTCTTAATTTTAAACAAAATACTTTCTCCTTGCTATAGGACATTTGAACTAATCCTCTTTAGCTCGTAACTGCAATTCCTGTGCTGTTCTATTTTGGGAGAATAGGTTTATATTATCACTTCTCTATAAAACTATGCAGAGGTCACCTTTTGTGACATCATTTTTCTTCTTGCTTGTTCTAGTCACCATGAGGAGATTCTGTTCTCTGTGAAGTGGGAAGCTCTATGCTAATATTGTTTAATGTGTTTTCCACAGGGGTTTGCTGTCAAGTAACATAAAGCGATGTTCAGGAGGTGAGGGTTACTACCTTTGTAGCTGCTCTCTGTACTAGAAGAATGTCACACTTTTACATCTTTTTAATGTTAATGAAGCTATCTTACAAAAGGTTTTTGACTTTGCATTTTGTGAAGCTTTCTTACAAAAGGTTTTTGACTTAGCGTTTTATCCTGGAGAAAGCACAAGCGAAACCTTAACACCCATCACTTTACCATGTATTGCACACGATTTTATGAGCTGCAAACAGTATTGGTGTGTATTGTACCCTTATTAACACGGCATCAAGAAAAGATGTCTTTGCTTCTCTCTGTCAGTTTGTGGGCTTTGACCTTCTCCTGTGTGTTCCCCTCATTTTTCTTTAGCAATATTGTTTCAGTGTTTTACTGCTCAAACCAAGTGACTGAAGTGATTTGCCTTGCCTCTTGAAACCAGTGTCCTGAGTTACCTCTTCCCGCCTCGATGAGCCTCCTTGCTGCTGTGGAGCCCTTCGGGGAAAGCTCAGCAAGGGCTGTGTCTGGACGTCAAGGCCATCTGCCCAGTGGGGCTGCTGTGGTTTCGCTGAGAAAACCTGGAGATGACTTAGTAAAAGCTACTTGCTCAAATATTTCACCTTTTAATCAAAAGACAGAGGTCAGTTTTCAGAGCTTTTCGTTCTCAATTTGAGGCTTTTCTTTGTGGAAAACCTGTTTTAACAGAAGCACAGACCATTTTAGGGGACGGTTGTAACATTACATGTGGTATGACCTGCAGAGGAGAGAGATGTGAGAAACCTGAGGTTGCATAAGAATATTCTAGCACATGCAGTATGATGATTTGTAGGTCTGATGATTTTAGAGCTGCAAAGAGCCTTTGAAGGAAGCTCTATTACCAGCTGATAAGGAGAAAAAATAAAGTTGAGTAGGTTGCAAAATATCTGAGAAGATATATGTAGTCTATGCTGTATCTGAAATCTGGTTATTAAAAGGGAATATTACAATGCAGCTTATGCTGCAGAATGGAGTAAATGCTGAACCCCTATGCATTAATGGGGTTTACTCAGAGTAAAGATAAATATTTTGGAAGTAAAGGTGTTTCAATGGAGTCTGCATGCTGAAATGTTGCTTAGTTATTAATTGTAACATTTAATCATTGTCAGATTACCTAAAAAGTGTCCCTAGCTAAAGTTACCTTACAGCTTTGCCCTTAAAATGTGCTGTTTATGGGACATTAACTCTCCTTATGTTTTGAAGGAGGAGAGGGTCTGGTCTTTCTCCTTGGAGCCACTGGCAATCTGACAAGTCTTTTCTTCTTTTGAGGCATCCCTGAAGAATCAGATGGTTGTTCTGCTGGCATTACCTGTTGTCCTCCCATACAATGGAGATATTGCCTAGACCCTAAATGGGCGAATTCCCTGTGTATTTTTGGCCTGAAGTGTTTATCAGGGAGAAAAGAGAGCAGGTGGCTGTGTCTCTGCTTGCATTTTAAGGGACAGTTTTGCTTTAAATGGATGTGAGAACAGTATTTGTTTCATATTACAGGGACATAGTTTATCAATTTGTGTGTCTTTTAAGAAAGGTAAAGCTGAGAAAACCAGCTTCCAGGGGTAAATAATGAACAGTGTCTTAGGATATAGCTGCTATATCCTTAGCCACATAAGGAAGAGAAGAGTCAAGGGATTTTCTTTAAAAGTGCTAACCATGATTCCTTGGCTGATGTTAGAGATTGTTTAACTTCAGCCTAGACCCAGTAAAGTATCAGTTTTTTGGGAGAGCAGGATCACCTTGCAGCTAATAAAGATTCAAACCTCTACTGCGAAATCCATGCAAATGCATCATTCATCTATTTTTGAAGAATGGTTAACACTAGAACATTATTAATGATTGAAAACAGCGAAGTTGAGACTGGAGAGGTAGCACATATTTGGAGCTGAAAGATCATGGAAAAAAAAGGATTATTGTGTCAACAGGGGATTGGAGATCCTTGAAGAGACTGGGTCCATTTAACAGAGTGTATTTTCAGGAGTTATGTAATCTTCATTTTTTAAAAAAAGCAATACAAATGAAGATGCTACCTGAAAACTAAACAGATTTTTCCTGACCGAGAGAGGCGTTTGGCCTTGCAGTCTCACTTAACAGACTTGTAATGGTGACTGTTTAAAATCCAATTCGAGGGAAAACTACTTGTCTCAATTTGCTTAAAAAGGAACTTCTGGGTTGGAGAGAGAATGGGGAGAAACAGCAAATTATATGGAAAAAAGACTATTCCATTTTAAATCATGCTTAGCTACATAAAACTCTTATCAGAGCAGGCTCTCTGGCTTCAGGGAGTAATTTATGGGTTTTTTTTCTGCAAACAGCACAAGAATGGGATTGTAAAAGTTTGTTCAATATGCTAAAACTCTCTCCATTACGTGTTGAAATAGGTTTTTAAGCTTCTTGATGTAGCTCAATACCAATTTGCCTGCATTTCAGTAGTTTTTTAGCATCTCTAATGTCTGCTGAGTAATACATGTGAATACCTGATGTTTTATATGAGGAGGCCTTTGTTAGTTCTTGAATCAACATAGAAAAAAACCCCCGAACGTTTTGAGATCTGATTACAAAAAATGTTTTCATGGCCTTTGAACAGATTCTCAAAATGTGTTATTTATTTGTAGTAATCAGAGTGGAAGGATTTTAGACAGCAAAGCAGCCCGTCTTTCCTAATGTTTAGAATGGTTGATCTTGTCTCAGACTTCTCAATTTCCGGCAGTGAAGCTCTGCCTGCTATTCTGCAGACCTATTTTGCTATTTTGTTAATTTTTCTTTTGTAGGCTTCAGAGTTTTTCACCTTTTACATTCTTCCCCCTCTGTAACCGTTTCTGGAATGGGGAAGGTGAAATTGGGGCAGATTGAAAGCAGCCTGGTGTGAGCCCCCAGAGGAGCCTACCTGGCATAGTTAACTTTGTTTTCTGTGGGTCCGAATGTCTCCAGTGAAACCCCTGGAGCAGCACACGTGGTGGTTGGCACAGTACGGGGCTGTATGTGCAGCGTGGGACAACTTACGCCCGCAGGATGGTGATTGTCTTTGGACAGACTACACGGGTCGTATACAAAGAAAAGAGATTATGCCGGTTACCTAGTGCAGCTACTGTGTTTCTAGCTTGGTAATGTATTTTCAATGTCACACATACATTTTCAGGATTTTTTTCTTCCTTTTAAGGATCAGATTCTATTATTTCTGAAAGTCAGGTGGTATTTTAGGCATTACCTTCACTCTGTTGTGTGCGTATGTCTGTGTATGAGAACATACATGTGTTCTCATGATGTCTAGGTACTGTCTTTGAAACTCGTGGGGGCTACAAGTCTGTTTTCATTGTCTTAATCCCAATATTTGCGATGTTACTTCTGTAACTGGGAACACTATTTAACCTGCAGTTCTCTGCTTTTATCAGTTTTGATAACCAGAAAACCAACAAAAGGGAGAATGGAATATGTGGGTGGGAAAAGGGTCTAACATGTTCTTTAACCTCCTACAAAGGTCAAGCAATTGTCTGTAAAGGGTCTCTTCTCCTGTAGATCAATAATTTGAACACCAACACTTGTGGTGAGGTTGTACCGTAGTCATATCTAGTTAGTACTGAAGTATATTTAAAAGCCATTATATCCTACTTGGCATTTTAAGGTATTGCTCTGTCACACTGCGCAAAGCGTATAAATACTCTGGTGGGGAGAAGGAGGGAACAAAAAACTATTTCCTGCTTTACACACCGAAACCTTCCCCAAATTTGTTGCTGTTGTGTGTGCTTTTTAAAAAATTTGCTTAGTGTAGGACACATGATTTTTATGCAATTAAACCTTATAATCTAAATTAGGAATCCTTTTTTAAAATTATTTGTGAGAAGGGAGTCTACCTTGTCTACAAAGAGAACTGCAGTGCTGTACCCAGCCAGACTTTCATGTACTCTGTTCATCCATGTGATACTTCAAAATTGTCTTGTTTAAAAGCAAAGACCATGAACCCCTTTTGGTTTTGACTTAATTTGAGTGGTATTTAGTCATGTGACCCTGAATGGGGAACAAATTTGCCTGAAGATCTTAAATAGCTCCCTTCTAAGGAGTACCTTGGCCTGTGGACAGAGCGCAATAATGCAGCCAATGTCATTTTCTGATAACACCTGAGTTACCTTATTTCACTGTTAGAAAAACTCAGAGACTGTCGCTGCAACTATTGCTCATTATTTGGAAAGACTTTTTGGAGTTCTGGAGGCTGTACTCCATTATTGTTAATTAAAAAAAAAAAATAAAAAAAAAATCCTCACTCAGTATAGCCTTAAAAAAAAAAAAGGTTTGTGCTAAGCATATGAAAGAAGGCATTAAACACTGAATGTGGCATTGTTCCCCAGCACTGCTGGCCTGGGGGTAGTGATACTGAAGGAGTCATGTGCTGCGGGCATATTGTACTTTGTTCTTCCCTTGAGCTTGAACTCAACTTTTTAATTTCCTCTGCCTGTGAGCGATGTTGGAGGGTATCATGGGCAAACAGCGCTCGTGAGCGGTAGGGATGGAGGGCTGCCCTACAGTGCATCTCCCTTTGCTGCCTCTTATCTGTCACATTTTTGTTACTCATTACGGAATTATTCCCAGAGTTAACTAAATTCTGTGAAAAGTTTCAGGAACTGAAAACTAAGCTGGCAGAAAAGCTTGTAGGGCATTTGAGACCTGTTGTATGATGATGTTACTAATGCACACAAGGGGGCACAGTTATGCTTTCCCATGCAATTTTTATGTCTTAATCTGTAACATGTCAGGGAATTAAGCAAACATTCTCCTGTTCTCTGAAAATACTGGGGTGTTTAGTACAACAATATATTTAGCTGTTCAAATTCTGAGTTGGCATTTCTAAGATATTTTAAACTATAGTTTACACCCCATCTCTCTAAACACTTGCTCCAAAAAATAGATTTTGGATCTTCAAAATATATCCATAGAGCCTATCTCATGTAGGTATTACACATTAACACTCGCACGCTATCTGTGAGCTATGTGATCAGTTCTGAATTGTTGGTTTTCATCCACATTAAACAATTACAGCTGATTTTGATAGCTCAGCTTTCCTTCCTCATGAGCTGTTGAGGAAGGTTAATTTAATAATCTGCATCACCTTAACTGCCTCATTATTATTTTGTGTAGTTTTATATTTACATAGACAAAAACATCCACTTTTTCTCTCATGTTTTTTTCCTTTAGAAGGACCCAAAACTAAGACAGCCCAACTCTTCATAGTCCGATATAGAGTACAACAAATAATTAGATGTGAGGCTACTAGAAATTAATTCGAAACACTGATGCATGAACACTGAAATGTTTCTGTTGTAAATGTTTTTTGAAAACTTGTGTCCCATTAATGTATGTCATCATTTATGTGAAGTATTGGGTGAAACTAGGGCTACTAACATTTTCACTTATTTTCCATGCAAAAATCTGCTCCCTGAGAAAAACATTAGGGACTTTATCATGTTTGTGATTATTGAGACCAGATCAGATGTAGTTTCTAGTTTAGACTCAATTATGCCTACCTCTTTGAAATGTTAAGCTAATTCAACCCCAAATAGTTCAAAATAAATTATAAAAATTGCATGGAATTTCTTCAATGAAAAATTAAAGGATGGCTACTTCATGAGCTTCATTTAATTGTTTTGTGCCTTCGTTAGGGAGTTGGTTCAGATAGGAACAGTCTCAGGCATGAAAATTTGATCCTAGGTATTGAGAGACTTCTATATATATATACACATATAAATATGTATCTTTGGTATTTCCTATTGTCCTCAATGCTGTATCTTCTTTTCCAAATAACAGCAAAGTGAGATTTTTACATGCACTGAAGAAAAGTAATTGTGTCTGAATTGTCTCTGTGGCAATTAATGCAAGCATGCAATTATTATCTTAAATGCTTACAAGTAGAGCTCAATCATGTTGGAGTGCAAACACAAAGCAATAAATAATCATCATCTCAGAGATGCTGTAAGTTAAGTAGACCTGATGGGGATACAAGATGGGTAAGCAACATAGTGATGGCAAGTGTTCATTCTAATGTCATGATTATTTAAATGATAGGACTTTTTACTGATTGAAAGTCAAGAGAAGGCAGCAGGGATGTGTGCAGGCTCCTGTTCTTCTGCAGCCGTCAAGGAGAATTCTAAATATGTTATGATCATGAAGATGAACCTTTTGGTAAAAGAGTGAAGTGTGGAAATGTGGTGAGGGAGGGGTGAGAGTGTCCCCTTGCTCTGTTCCCAGCAGTTACATGTTCATACAAGCCCATACTGTTGTTTTGGAGAGCTGCTTCCTCTCCTAAAGAGACAGAGCAGAACACATTTTGGGAGCCTGAGCCTACCAAGGGATGGCCACAAATTTTGCACTGTAAAACCAATTGGACCACTGAAACCAGTAGGAAAACTAGGGCCTACGTCTGCTGTTCGAACATTGTCTTATCACTATTTGTACTTTTTCGAGGCTACCCTGAACATGTCTTGGGACACCTATGCTCTGGCCAGCTATGTAGCTTCACCTAATAGATTTCATCTTACTGAAGGCCAGCTGTAACCATTTCCCCTACCCTCGGTGTTTCAATGCTTCGCTTGGGAAAACAGATTTGTATTTCACTTGAAAATGAACTGGAATACCTTTCTGTGAACCTGCTACAGAAAGGGCTATTTCTGTCTATATTTGGAAATGGCAATGCACAATAGAAAGTTTTGTTACTGTAGAAAGGTCAAGACTTTAGTTTAAAAGCAAAACACTTTTGCCAATATAACCAGTGTAAAACAAGCTTGGATTCAAAGATATTTGAGAACCTAGGACTTGCTGTCTCCTAAACGCTTTGCTAATACAGTGTTGTAGTGCTGACTTAGCATAAAAGTGCTTGTAGATGCTTTGGCACAGGCATAAGCTTTTACTGTATATGAGGTTTAACTGGAAAGCATTATCATTGCAGGAGAGAATTATTTATATTACATATTACTTTATATGTAAATTAATACTATGCAAAATATAAAGATTTTATGTTCTAACTAATTTTCAATATACACACACATGCATACACTTGTCAGCGCAATGATATTAATTATAGGCCAGCTGTGCCTGTCTGATCTTACAATCTTATAGTATTCTCTGGTGTAACACTTCATGCATTCTGATAATGTGAATTTCATCAATAATGTCTGTATTTCTTTTGAGAATGCTTCTCCAGAGCTCTGTAAGAAAGTCTATAGATGCTGAACTTAAACTAGCCTACGGCAAAAGGTCACCATTAATTTTTAGGGAATAATTCAAATAAATGTTACAAAAATCTAGACATACCTGTGCTATTATAACTGTACAGCAGCAAAAATAACCAATAAAAAAAACAGGTATCATTTTGAACAGTAGATAGACATTTCTAATTCCTTTGAATGCAGTGAGTTTTGAATACAGGCTGTGGCACAATGGAGTTAGCGGCCTGAATTGCAGGACTGTTGAAGCTAAAGCTTCTTTTCTGTTGTTGGGAAAGTAAATTTTATATCACAAAGATGCTCACAGTTTCATGGCGAGAATCTTTGTGAGGGGAAAATGGTTAACTGATTTCCATCTGTGATCAATATGAAGCTGACACAAAGTCTTTGCTTTAGCAGTTCCAATGGAGGTGATGAGCTGCTACATGAAGGGTTTATACTGGTGTTATTTTTGCTCCTTTACTTGAGTATTATGTGTATGTGATGGAAAAGAGACTTGAATGCTTTCTTTGTTTCTTCCTCTCTGCCTAAAGGAGCTTGCAAGATTAATTTTTGGTCCATGACAGAGTGTCTCCAGCTCTGAAGATTCTTTATTCACAGAGAATCCAAATGACGTCTCCCAAAGACTGTGTGCAGGTTGATGTTGTTGCCTGAACAACACCAGCTGAAGATTTTTTTGTTTTTGTTGTTCGTGAAATGAATGCCTATGCTTTTTGCCTATTCTTTGTATTGAAGCCGAGATTATCTCTGAAATGATCTTTATGTATCATGATTGAATAACTACATTCACAGCTTGGGAAGAATACAGAGGCAAATTCTCATTAGCTATAATAAACAGTAGTCAGATACAGAAAAAAGCCATATCCAGATGCGATGCTATTTCTAACATTACAATCAAGCACAATGAACATGCAGAACAAAAATAAGTATGGGTTGTTGCTGTTTGTGGAAATACAGCTAGGAAGAAGCTGTGAGGTTCAGAGATAACAATGTGTAGCAATCTCTAACTTACAGTTGAGGGCACAAAAATATCTTGGGGACAGCAGATATTTCTCCTTTCCAAAAAGGTTTTTCTTTTCTACTAGTGAAATGTTTTATGAGAAAAATATCTCATCTTGGAAGAGTAGTATATTGTGATATGCCTTAGTGTGAAGATGATCTAGGAAGGGTTAAGGCAACCCCTCTAGATGGAGTTGAGGGAAACTGCTATGTCTGATCAAGAAATGATCAAAAGGAAATGATTTCTAGGGATATATGCTTCCCTTTTTCTCTGCTACTAAGCCAAAGAATTCCTACATTGTCTGGTTTCTGAGAAATATAAGTCTGGATGTGTTGTTAAAACTGATTTTGCTAGTGTTCACTGATCTTATTGATCTTTTCAGATAGCCTCACATGCTCTACAGAGTAATGCTAGAAACAACCTTCAGCAAAAGCTAGAAGCAGCCACCTGAAATGATGGAAGGAGAAGTTTTACCTGATGACTCTGCACTTAATGGAAAAACTTTCCTTTTACTAAAGTCCTGCCCTGTCTACATGATTGCTGGCTGTAATAACCGAGTATCTTAGTGCTTAATCAGCTTTCATCATAGAATCTGTGAAGTACAGAGTGATGTTTTATCTATTTATAGATTTAGGGGATGTGGGTAAGGGAAACAAGTTGCTTACTATTTTTAAGCATCTCAGTTTAAGGTCCTTGCTCGGTACAATGGCACTTTAATTGTCTACCAAGGCAGAGGTCTACCAGGTTTCATCAAATTCTTGACATAACAATTCCAACACTTCCATTCAGGTATCTTTTTGGGTCCTAGCCAGAATAGCTTTCATAAAGCCAACAAGGCTGTAGTGCCTTGTGTGGATGGCTTTCTGTGAATGTGAAAATGGTAGTTTTCAAACAGGCTGATATTGTAGTGGATCTGGCAAAAGTTTAGGAAATACTTCCTTTAATGTTGAGACTGTCTCCAGCTCTGAGCTAAGACTTGGGAAATTAGCTCCGCAGCTTTGTCCTTGAATTGCAATGTAATCTTGCCATCTGATTTACTCTATTTGTTACTCTGCTTTTATCTTTAATGTGGCTTTAGTATCTCTCCTGCTGGATGTCCTGAAGATTGGCACGTATATACTGCCTTCAGGCTTTCAGATGAACAGCAAAATGGAATCGTAAAGGTTACTAGTTTTACTATTTGCTGGCAATCTAGAAAGTGCTTGTATTCCTAAGGGTTAATACAAAAATAAATTTAGCTTAGCTCAGTTGTCAGCTAATTTAAGGTGAAGATTTCAGAGATTAGTTCTGACAATCTTGTGAAACACACCATATGTCATCTTTTGAAAACTGAAGACAGTATTCCTTCTGGTCTTTGTTATGAACTTAATGAGGTTAGAGAAATGTCCTCTGTCTTTTACAAGACGCAGGGGTAGAAGGCCTTGATTTGAAAAATACTGATCAACAATGCATCTTTGGTAAGAAAACAAATTGAATTATGTGCCTGGTTTTGTTCCTGTGGTGCCTCTCAATAAAAGTTTCATCACAAAATGATTTAATTGTAATTGCTTATAAACCCCACAATTTCTTAGAGGCCAGAGTGGAATGTAGTAGGGATGACTGCTTGTGGGGAGTTTGCTTACTGTGTTGTAGGATATCTAAGCCTGATGGGAGAAAGTAATAGCTATAATGAAGGTGTAGCAGCTCTTGGCTGCAGAGCTGTTTCTGGGTGGGGATCGCTGGAGGAGTGAGCCACAATCTTCCTGTAGCTGAAAGAACTGACATGGCCTAATGCCAGCATCCCCCAGGCCAATTACAGTGTGATGATCTTTTCATTGTTTCACAAATAATGAATGTTGCTGCTATGACAGAGAAATAGTCTTTAATATGAGAACCAAGACTGGAAATAAATTGTGCATCCAGCTGCCTTGCTGGCTGTATTTCTTGCTGTCTGAGTCCCTTAAATGACAACTTGAAGGCTACCTAGTTGCTGCACTATCTGCTCTGATCGTTTTGGGTATATGTGTCTCTTTCATCTATCAAATGCCAAAAATGCTTCTAAGTAAAGTTTTCAATATTAGGAGATCAAAACTGAATCTTTAGATTTTGACTATTGTTGTTATGTAGTTACTATTCCATACACCTAATTGGCATCAAATGTTTCTATTTTTTATCCATCTAGGCAGTTACAGTTGAGAAATACTTGCAGAGTTTTTCCTTCTGTTTTTAATAAAAATTGCCTCATTTTAAACAAAAAACTTCTGCACTTTCTGCTGTCCATTTCTCTCTCCTTCTTTTAATCAAACCTAAATTTCGAAATACAGGATTTAGAGATTGTGTTAGGTTCTTGTTTTTAATTTAAAACTAAACCAGAAAAATAAAGGAGAGCTCATAATGTATTTTTTTTTCTTTCACTGCTGAAAGTATTTCAAGCAACTGAAATGAGAAATATGTCATAAATGAAACCAAGCTGATGTTAGAAATAAAGTACTTTTTTTGTCACTGTCTAGGATTTAGATCAAGAGATTGGAAGTTTTCCTGACTTTGCTATTGATTTGCTAGGCAATGGTGTTTTAACTTATCTGTATGTTTCTGCAGTCACTCTTATCTCGTAAGATTTTCTCACACTTTGCATCCATATTTTTTTATTAACTGATATGTGGAGGGAGGGGAAAAGTAAATAAGGTGCAAAGGGAGACTTTGGCTGCCTACTTATCCAAATACTATCAAACTGTGAGAAATCTTACTTTCTGGAAAGAGTAATAACCTGCAGAATACAACACTGATAATTCTAAATGGATTGAAGTCTGTGTATATTTAAGATGAATGATCAAAAGAGCCAAGTGGCACAAAGCACAAATGGGATATGAGAAACAACAGTAATAATGAAGGCAATTAGTTTACTTTCTCTGAGAGAACAAGATGCTTGCTGCCAACTGAATATCAAATTCCTTGGCAGCTGGGGACAGTGCATGAGGTGGCAGGAGCAGAGTGGTGAATTGGCTGTGGTTATCTTTTTCTCTGTTTCCCAAAGAGGTTCTGGGGATGGAGCAGATGGGAGAAGGACATCTCTTCCTGGACAAGTAGGGCTGACCTGCCTTCCAGGACAGCGGGGACCTGCACTGGTGAGCTGAGACTTGCTGCAGGTAGCTCTTCTCAGAAGGTTCTCCTGGAAGTGCCTCCAGCCCAGCCCTCAGGGATGAATCAGTACTTTCCTAAATGCCAGAATATCAGGATGCTTTTAAGTCTGGTGAGATTCTGACAAGGTGAAGCCAGTGGGTTCAGTGAGTGGAGATGGATGTCTTCCAGAATATGAGATTTGGATATCTGATTTCTACATTGAAAATGTAGCTCAGCATGATAGCTAAGTCTGCCTGTGATGCAAAACAAAAAGAAAACAGTGATGTATCTGCTGAAGTGAGGAAAGATAGAAGGCTAGAAATGGTGCCTTGTGGCTCTTAGCCCATAGGAATAGATTATTAATAGTGGAATATCAATGGAATTTAAATTCTGTGATGAAACTGTCCTTGGACAGCCTTGTGGGAAATACATTTGGGTCTTAAAAGGCTCATAAATAAAGTTCAGCGCTTTTCTAGCCTGGTTGTAGGAGTTTCAAGTAAATGAAATACCTATGACCTATGCCTGCTTAACAGAAACCTTTTCTTTTGTGGAATTATTATCTGAATCAAAGGTACTTCTTTGTACAGAAAAAGCAGGAACAGAGAGATGAGCCTTTGCTTTTACAGCATGCATGTGATTTATCAGACATTGCATTCTTTCCCTGGGGGAAGGTAGGTCAGCTGAAGCATGCAGTGGGGGATGTAAGGGCTTTTTTTTTTTTTTTATTGCCTTCTTTCTGTTACCTGCAAGAGATGCGTTGTACACATGTGCCAAGATAGCTTTCATTAAGACTGCTTTCAAATTAGCACTGTTAAAAGAAAACTGTGGGATTTAAAATTTGTATGTTGCTAGGATGACTTCTCTGTTGTGGTAAAAAAAAATAAAATTATAAATTATTTTCACAGAAAAGACAAATGCATGAAAATACTCGTTACTGTGAGAGACGACAGCTCTATGGTATTATATTTTGAAAAGCTGCCAAAAAAATACTGTATGAATAACTAGCAATGCTCTGAACTGCCTGGTGCTGTGCCTGCAAATTGCTCCTTGGCATGAAATGTGTTTTGCAGCTGTTACAAAGGTACATCGAAGCCTGGACTGGGGGAAAATTCAAACTGGCGGGGTAAAGAAAAAAGTCCTACGTGCAAATAGTTGATCTGCCCAGAGTGAGATGAAGCCAAATATTGTTTGCTCTGCATTGTCTGACGGAAGCATTGAGCAAAAAGTACACACAGACCAAATTTGCTGCTTGTGTAAACAAGTTGAATGTCACTGAAGTCAGCTGTTTGCACCAACAGTGGATTTGCCTTCCAGGTTTTAAACGATTCTTACATCCTTTAGTGTCAGAACATAAACCAATATCCGTTACAGGCTCTAAATTAACTAATTATACAAATTTCCTGTTTCTCGCTGTAGAGGTGGAAGGGAAAGCTTTGTGTTCTACTGAGGAGCCTCCTGCCCTGTTTGGCATCACTTGGATCTGGCACAGGGAAGTTCTCTGTGAAGCTGTTCAGGAGGAGACGTATATAAAGGGTAGGGGTCCTTGCCCAAGTGCCAGGAGATACCATTGGCAAGGCCCAAGAGGCATCAAACTGGAGAACACAAATGAGCTGTGAGGCTGCAACAGATGACGCTGAGGTGAGGAAACATTTTGGTTCCTTCTCTCTTGGCTAGGTCAGCCTTGAGTCCCTTGAATGCTGCTTGTCACCACTTGTGTCCACGTCATAGCCCTTAGTTCTGCCCTATCTCTTCAGATTAGTCATAGAGATATGGTGAATTGACTGCTCTAAGGCCTGCCCAGATTTTGCTTGTCTTTAAGACCTGTTGTGTGGGTGGGTGGGTGGTGTTGAGAACCTACATGCGGGCTCAGTTTGGGGCCCATCAGAAGCAGTGTTGCTGCCAGCCACGCCAGCTTCCCCTCCCTACTCTGTTCTGTATTACAAACAGTGGAGATGAACAGGGAAATCACTTGTAAGTAGCTACTGCTCTGTAGGCTGCATCCTGATATGAGGGACTCCATCCTCACCAGGTATAGAAATGTGCTGGTAATTTAAATCTGTTTCATTATTCAAATCCCTAAGTATTGATATTAACACATTAACTTGATTTACAAGCAAAGAGAATGGTTTTGCCTGATAACAATGGCGTAATATACTATTCACATCTGTTAGTAAGGTCCCGTGGGAGGTTCTCTCTAACTCTCTCTCTCTGAAATTATCTTATTGTTGGCTTTTATTTGATAACTCGTCTTCTAACAAGGGCAGAAATGATAGGTTTTTTTCTTTTACTGGTTCTTTTTTAAGTGACTTGACGTTATTGAAAGACTAATTGTTTAAAATGAAATAATATTAAAACCCCTTCCCTCCCCAAAACAATGAAACTATTTAGGAAGGACAAATTGCATTTAAAAGCTTGTTGGTTTATTTTTCACCTGGCCATCTGCAGAAGAAAAATGTGATTCTTGTTACTTTTTGAACATAGTGAATTTTCTACAATTTTTAATTTATACAATTCTGTATTTTACACAGGCAGAATGAAACATTTTACTTCAGAAAAATAATTCATAGCTGAAATGTTTTGGATTGATTCCACTTAATCTTGTTGTTCTTAGCTGCCTCATGGCAACTAGAGGTAACTCAGGAGCTGGATTGCCTTGCTTTGCTCTGCCTTCCATGTTGCCCTGTCCTCCCAGAGGGAAAACCAATAACCAAAAATATTGGAAAGACCTATGATGCTGGGGAAATCTCTTTTTTTCTGATTAGCTCGGCTCTGTTTCTTAACCTTTTATTAATAATTTTACTGATTATTGGTGTACTCTGTGCTTTACAAAATACATTACAAAAACCATGCTGTGTGGCTCTTATAAAATGTCTGGCTGAAAAAGCAGAAGGAATGAAGCTTAGTAAAAGTTCATGGACTTAGTCTCCCACAATCACATGCTTAAGCAAGATGAGTTTTTAGGGACAATTTGAATGAGAAGTAATAGTTTGATAACTGTGGAGTGATAATGAGGGGAACAGCGGTTTTTGATTTGCCAAAAATTTAAGCTTCTGAGTGAAAACTTGGCATAGGGGCAGAAGTAGTCATTTATTTGAAACTGATCCTGTATATAGTTAATATATTTGTTCTAAGGATTTGTCTTCAGTAAAAGGCATGAATTATCTGGCAGATGAGGAGCTTTTGCAACATTAAATAGTGAAGGTTACTGTGTATACACTGCTTTCTTCCAACCTGTTAGCAGAGCTGCTATGTGTGCTGCAGTTATGTGCCAAAGCAGATTCCCATGTCAGTGCTGCTCTAGAAACAACAAAATCTGCTTGTGGAGCTTGAAGCAGGACTTTGAGGATCAGGCAATTATCCTCTGACTTGAGATGAATCCCCATCCAGAGCCACTGTGGAACATGCTGGTGCCATTTATCTGAACTCCTGATGCTTCCTTGAAGGAAGATGTAATTTTTTAACTCTGAATGGTACGAACATCACAGCAGTTCTTGAGTAAGTAAGAGACTTACAAGGTGGGGATTAAAAAGTTGGTTATATGAAATTTGTGTTTTGGCTTAGTAAAGAACTGTCAGTTTTTCTGTTATGAGCATATTTAAGCGCCTCAATTTTTTGTTTGTTGTTGTGGTTTAACACCAGCCGGCAACTAAACACCACACGGCTACTCACTGACTCTCCACTCTGGTGGGATGGGGGAGAGAATCAGAAGAGTAAAATTGAGAAAACTCATGGGTTGAGATAAAGACAGTTTAATAAGTATAGCAGCATGTGAACAACGCCAAGCATGGGCAGGCAGTTGTTAGCCACCTCCAGGAAAGCCGGGCTCCATCATGCACAAAGGTTACTTGGGAAGACAAACAGCATTGCTCCAGATGTCCTCCCCTTCCTCCCTCTTCCCCCAAAATATATACTGAGCACGATGTCATATGGAATGAAATATCCCTTTGGTCACTTGGGGTCAGCTGTCACAGCTGTGTCTCCTCTCAACCTTTTGTGCACTCTCTGTCTTTCCATTGGCAGGCCAGTATGAGACGCTGAAAAGTCTTTGACTGCTTAGTAAGAACTAAAACTTCCATAAAACATCAGTGTTATCAACATTATTCTCATACCAAATCCAAAACACAGCGCTATATCAGCTACTAGGAAGAAATTTAACTCCATCCCAGCTGAAACCAGGACATATACAAATGAAGACAAAATTAATTCCATAGCTCAAATATAGGTACTGTGAGGAAAGACTGAAACGGTCCATTTCACAGTAAGTGTTGTGTATTAGAAATGCCTCATGGTGAACACAAACATTACGTAAAAAACTACCCCCTGTGCATTTACTACTCTGTTTCTGTGTGTTTTTTCTTTTGCACATAAATCACCTGGAGGCAGTCCTACTACTGGTTTCTAAATGGCACTTTTCATCCCATGTATATGGATGTCCATGCTAGGTGTCTGATCCAAAGCTTACTAATAGCCATGGAATGACTACTGTTGGCTTTGAAATGGTTTGCATCAGGCCCTTAATGTGATCTACTCTAATGAAAGAAGGTATTAAACTACGTGGAACAATAAGATTTTGAAAACCCTGTTGTCCATCAGTGAGTCACTTCTTGAGCTATTAGTTTTGATTTTCAGACCACTACAGGCAATGTGTTTATTTGTCTATAGGCAAAGTGTTTATTTGTCTGTAGGCATAGCTGTCTATTAAAACAGCTATGCTTCCCAACTGTTCTTTGCTGCGAAGTAATATAAGAGACATTTAAGTTTTTGTTGTTGGAGAAGAAAGCAGGACTGCTGAGAGGAGGACAGTGAGGCAGCCGTAAGAATTTCACATTAAAAATATTAAATTAATTTGATAACTAACAGAGAACTATGGGACTTCAATCACTACATAACCTGAATGGAATGTCTCTGGAGCATGTTAATTTTACTTGGCTTTATTTTAAAAGTAATACTGTACATTTTGGGACAAACTGGAGGTACGACTTGCAGACTAATGGTATTTTGTAAGGAAGTTGCATTCTATTTAATATGTGCAGTTAGATTTTTCTAAATCAATTCATTCTAAATACCTTGTAGATCTAGGTCTTAAAGTTTCATTTCCGTCTGAGTTGATCACTTTAGTAGATCTTTGGATAAATATCTAAAGGCAGAATAAGTATTTGATCCACTGAAATATCCGGCTTTCTCTCAGAGAAAGATCAATTTATGAACAAATACTATTTTTACTGCTGCTTTCACATGTATGAATGTTACTGAAAAGACATCTATAACAATGTTCAAGGAGAATGGGTGTCACATCTATTATGCAAGTATTATAATGTTTCTAAACCAGATAAAAAAAATGTACTCAATAGACACTACAAAATGAACTCCAATCTAATTGCTCTCAACACTATTGTATCACTCCCATTTGCACCTTGCTAATGATTTCAAATGTTCAAACAAGCCCATTTTTAAACTGATCAAAGTCTATTGCAGTTCTAATACTGATTCATTTCACCATCTAATCAGGTGTCTGACAAATTCCTAAGTACTCATTTCCTTGGAAGTAATTTGGAAGTGGTGCTACTCATAGTATTATGAATTGGTGCAACATCCAGCTGCTTTTTACATCATATAGCATGAAGCCTGTGAATAACATTAGAATAACATGAAGGATAAGCTCACTTAGTCAAACATATTTTTCATGTTATGGCAATAGAGCAGACTTTGCACCTATCCTTGCATATGGCTTTGCACCTGGTTCTTAATATCTTTTGCAAATGTCTAGCTGTTATAGTATCTCAGGATACGAATGCCTTTAGGGTTCTTGCTCTTTGGAATGATTGACTACACTGAGGCTTGTTCAGAGGAGGGTTGAGATGAGGCAGCAAATTCTCTGGCACTGTCCTGTTTGTATGTGTGACAGATATATGAAGAACGTGTATGAAAGTATAGCTTTCCTGGACAAGAAGCAATTTCTGTGTTTGCGTATTTCCAAATCTTCTAAGACTATAGCTAACTAAAATTCTCTCAGGCTTCCACCATTTCTTGTGCCAGAACCTCCCTTCTCCCTTCTCCTTCTCCCTCTCTCCCCTCTCACCCTGCCTGCAAATGGTTCTCAGGCTATCTCTTACAGGGCAATGTCTTGGACAACAGCTTTGGTTTTTGCAGTGTGTTCCTGAAGGAGTGTTTATTTGTTCTCTTGGCTAAATAGACTGCGTGGTCGTTAGAGATTGCCATGAATCATACATCTGTCTTTTAAAAGAAAAAAAAAACAACATTAGTTTGTATACGGTGAAAAGCCTGTTAACTTGACCACGGAGGTTACTAGAATTGTAAGGCTCTGGTAAACTTCATTTTGTACTGCTGTTATTTTATCACCACTTCTTTATCTTGTATGCTGCATCTGCCTCCGCAGAGGGCTGTTTAGTTAAGCACGTTGAGGAAATTGCAATACTAAGCTGGACCATGTACAGATAAATGAATTTCCAAGAATTTGATATTGCTGTTTTTCCAAGGAAACTTCAAGTACACTTTTATTTTAGTTTACATTTTTACATTGTAATATTTAAAGTTGGAAATAATTGCTTTTCCTATCCATTTTGCTGATTTCATTTGACAATGCAATTTCCGGCATTTTAATGGTCTGAAATAAAAGTCTGCTCATTATACTTACCTGTCCTTTGTAAGTTTGCAGAAAGGACTTAACTGATGTCAGAGCTGAGCTGACATCAGCGAAGTAATGTTTGCTAGCCTGCCATTTCTGGTCAGGAAATGCAATTCAATTAGGCTAGAACCGCTTAGGATGCCTACATGCAAAAATTCTTGCTGCTATTCATCACTTGTTAATTTAATGGACAAAATTCTACCCATAGGTAAGGATAGATACTGTGTTAGCTAATGACTTGTATGTGTTGACTGTAACACTGCAGATTTTTCCCCTTAATGATCTTTTTAAAATACGTACAATTGAGAGGAAATTGCTAACTAGATAATAATGGTCTTTACACATCAAATTAAGTCCAAATATGTCAAGTTGTTTACTTTGGTTTAGGAATGCTTTAAACATCAAGCTTCACAAAATAACATACCTTGAATGTGAAGACCTCAAAGAACTTTACAGATACACATGATTTAGATAGAAATAAACTTCAGTGAGGGAGAATTAGATTAGGAAATGCATTTTAAAAGGAAACAAAGAAATTACAAAAGGTTCACAAGATGATTAAAATGTCTTAGTATAGAAATTCGCACAGAAAACCGGTAGAACTGTAGGGATTTTGCTTCTCTGTAAGTCAGGACCACTGCCCACCTTCATCCTGGTTCCCACATGCGGATGTTACATTGGTGGGTGTTGGAGAGTTCCCTCACATGGGGAAGCAGGCACTATCCAGTGCAGAGACTTTCACACAGATCTTTTGATATTTATCCTGTAGTATTAGAGGGGGCACTACTCCTTTGCTCCTTTGAGATGCGGTTGGGTCTTGGATCTAACGAGCGGCTGCTTGTTACCAGTAAGGGTTTGTTAAATGCAGGATTGGAGCATAGCCTCCCTCATGGGGCTGAGCTGGAGGAAGAAAGTTTTGTTGCAAATGTGGATGGATCTTGACCATCAGCTATAGGTGCAAAGTTATGAGTTCCTGTTCATGACCTGCTTAAAAGGAGGTTTTAAGACTTTCTGCAGAATGAAAAAATTGGAGCTGTCTGCATTTAGATTTCTCCTGTGGAGAAAAGTGTTTATTTTCTCTCTCAGGAGAGAAAATTCTGGAGCTTTTAGTTTAATATTTTGTCTTCCTGGCCAGTAGAAGGTGTCTAGAAGACCTGGAATATTTGAGAGTTGCATTTGTCCAGCGCTTTGCTCCAATGTGCTCCACTGGAAACACCAAATAGCAGGCTAGGCTGGGTATAAACAATTTCCCTTGCACTAAGGCACTGTGAATAATTATCCTGAAGAGACAGCATGATTTCATTAAAGAATAATTAGACCTCAAAATATCCAAAAGATATTTTTGAGGATCCTCTTTTCAAACCAAGTACTTTGATATCAAATCCCATCTTAGCTATTGTACAAACAATTCCTACCAATATCAGGCTGAGGGAAACTGACGTTTAATAATAAATTACATGTAAGAATGTCTGTATTGTCAAATGGAGCTAAAAAAAAAAAGTGCCCTGAATTGAGCACCGTGTTTCCAACTTTACCCATGGGATTTTTGGCAGTTTTCACAATCTTTCTTCATAGCTGCAATACTTTCTCAAAGAACAGTACTGATAGATCCCTGAGAAAGAGTTGTTATATAATGCAGGCTTAAATAACATTTAATTTAAAAATATATAAATGAAAGAGTTACAGATTTGGTGTAAATGAACTGGTGAAATGACTGATGATACAACTACAAATTCACGTATGTATTTAAAATACTGTCTATTTCCTGTTATAAACAGTGAAATACTGAAACATCTGACGAGCACCAGTAGTGAAAGGCTGATTTTTTTTTTTTAATGGTGAATTCAGTGCCACATTGAATGATAACTGATGTGTTTACTAACCTTTCCTGATTTCCTGTAGTATGACTTTTCTAGCCATGAAATCTCAAAATATTGTGAATTATGCTTACACTTAAAATAGGTTTTACTCTTGGCAACAGAGAGGCTGCATGGATGTGAAATAGTATACTAATGGCAGCTGAAGTCACAAAATGGTTTTGTGGACAAGCTGCTCTAAGCCTATTATGAGAAGAGCTACAGCAAGTTGTTATGGTAACTGAAACTGTACGGTAACAGGGTAGGATTAAATACTTTATTTTTTTTTCCCTATGTGGACTTTTGTGAAGCATTGTTTTCCACCTACAAAAAAGAAAAAGTATTTTGGAAGAAAATTAATGAGGAAATAGGCCAGCCAAATGTTTGTGTAAATTTGCTGTTGTACTTCCATCAAAGGCCTTGCCCCTCATGAACAACGGGTCTTGCTTCCTTTCAGGCAGAGATGAATATGTTTACTCCACTGAAAGTCAATGTTTGTTTTGGTTGGATGTTTTTGCTACATTGCTACTTTTTGCTATTCCAGTTTTATTATTTCTGGTGTGTTGATTCTTTCATTACTTCTATAGTTTTGCGTAGAGTGTTTTTGCATCATGAAATTTTGAGTCGCCGGGAAGTTGTACTCATGTTGCAACACCGCTGCAACAGGCGGCCTGGAAGTGGGAAAGGCTCAGAAAAATGGTGGACACAACTGACAGGACAGGGGTCTTCTAGAGCACTCTAGTTATTCTGAATTCTCTTTGATAATGATACCTTCCACAGCTGAAAATTTGCTTCAACCATGTTTAACAGTGACGTAATGTATTTTTCTATGATCATTTTCAGTACAAGTAATTTCTTTGACTCCTGCTTTTGTGTGTGTGTAACACTGCTTGTTACCACCATCATTGTGCCTACTGCATCTCTTTCATATGCAGTTATGAATTATTTTTGAGGGAGATGAAATTTTATTCGTCAGTATATCACAACATTTGGCGAGCTCCTAGTGTGTCCTTTGACTTGTGAGAATTTTGGTTGCTTTTGTTTTATGAAGGTTCTTATTTTTTAAATTTATTTTGCAGAATAAATATGCTGACGAACTGTACAGCACTTTTATCAGAGTTCTGACTCTGGTTACCTAAGGCTCTTTGGCTTTTAAGATGCTTACTAATATATTGCTACAAATGCTGAAGTCTTTAGAGCTTAGGTTGCTGAACAGGCTCCACAAATGACCTTTTGAACGCATTGGTTAGCAAGTCAGTTGCGCTAGAACTGGCCAATTTTAGCATGGGTATTTTTTTCTGAAACACTTTACTCTTCACATTTACAGTCCACTTGAATTATAGGACTGCTCAGAAATACGAATGAAACTTCACTGGCCCTCAGAGCAATCCTCTGGTAATCTAGTAGACTCTCTCCTCTTTGCAGTTAAAAGCTGTAGCTACACACTGCGAATCAATGATTGAATCTGTGTCTTGTAAAAATAAAGGAGGTCTCCATTATGCTGGTATTCCTAATGTTTGTTTTTTGTAATGAATTCCCCTCTTCAGATGCGTAAATTTAGGCACGTGCCACTTAAAAATGTAGACTAGCTGATTAGGGAACATAAAGCAGACAGTGTATCTATAATATGCCAAGAAATAAGAAAGGAATAACAATGTCGGTTGCAAGATATCATCCTGTTAGACAATGATAAAATGTGCATGGTTCAGATGACAATAACACAAATAAAATGCAACGTTTTACAGAAGTGAACCACAGCCCCTGCCATAGCTGTGGCAGTAGGATGTGAGTGGTGATTATTCAAATGTCTCCATGATTAATTCAGTTTGTATTGATGCAAATAATCCTAGAGGAGACCTGTGAGAGCTAATGCATTTTAGTTCTGTGACTTTCCATTGATAGCACAAAACAGCAAAGAGGAAAGTCATTTTCATGATATTAATAATGGGATTACAGAATCAGGTCATTTAAAAGAATGGTGCTGACTCAGCAGTAGTAGCGCAGGGCTGAACGTAGAGATTAATTCTTGAGCATGCTACATAAAAATCCGCTACTGGATATCTCATTGCAGTAAAGCATATTTCCTCCTTTGTAGGAAATATTTAAAATGACAGCAGTTGATTTGATGCCTTCTTCCCTGCTGTTAGGAATTCTTTTATAACATCAGAGCTCTTTCTGTTGAAGTATTTGCCTTCACCCTGTGAGAGGGGGCTTGCCTTTCTCCCTCCTCCTTTCCAGGAACTGGAATCAGCTCCTTTCTTTTTAATTCCCTGAAGGTCAGTGAAAGTCTGAGGGGATCATAGCTGCTCTGCATGAATAGCTGTCTCAGCCAATGGATCTTACTAAAAATCAGTGATGAGAGGGAGCAAACATCTCAGTTTTGTGAAAGGACATCTTCATAGATGTCACTGCAGGCAGACTCCTGGCTGGCTCTTGCTACCTTAGGCAGCTACAGTGTTACACATCTGTGTTTTTATCTTGCCATTTAAATTTTTTATTGTGTGGTTTTTTTTTGTTTTTGTTTTTGGTGGTGGTTTTTTTTTTTTTTTTTTTTTTGAATGACCAGGCCAACAAACTTAGCAGATATGCTGAAAGGTGATTCTTGCACAAGCTGCGAGAGAGAAAAGAAATAACACATTAGCACTGATGTTTTTTTTTTTTTTTTTTTAGGTGCAAGTTACATATGCACCACAGAACAACTTTTGTTCCCTGTGTTAAAAAATACGATGAGGAAAGAAAACAGATGTTTGAGTCAAATATTTTTCTAACGTGGAGTTCTTGGGGGCAGGCTTTAAGAAATAGGGAAATATATATATATATTTTAATCTTTGCAGTGCACTGTTTCTGCATTAGTGAAATTTTTGCTTGCTTTCATGGAAAGAGGAGAAAAACTCTGTTTTTCTTTTGTGGAACTACAAAATTCAAACTCAGCTGAAAGTTAAACATACATTTGCCCCTTTATTTCTTTCTAGCATCGCATTTTTCCGATCCCATCTGATTTTTAATGTATTTCTTATTTCCAAAGTAAATAAAGATATAACGTAACACAATCTAGGCAAAACCTTACTGTATTAAAGTGGGTTCAGTTCATGGGATTTGTAGTTTGTGCTTATTGATGAACAGGGAAAAAAAGAAGAGAGCATTAGTGAAGGGTTTTAGTAACATCATCTAGTAATTAGAGACATTAATATTTCTGAGATACTGTAACAATGCTGGAAGCTGAGACACTTATTTTCCTCCTTAGCATCTTGGGTGGTAAATAATTGGGCTGCTTTGGCCTGCCTGCACTTGAAAGAAAAGCTCATATTTTCTTGCTGAGAGTCATTTCCACACTTTGTGTTTTAAAATAGGTCAGATGTATGCCGTCCCCTTCGGGTGTGTATTAAATCATATCACATAGTTGCAAACTCAACGTCTTCTCTGAGAAAGTTGCAGTTTGGTCTCTGGGAATACAGACTTTGGCTGGGAGGATTAATCTTTACTGAGAGTGCAGCACGATAGTCTCGCTCCCACAAGGACTCATTCCACAAGTATCATGTGAAGTTTCTTTCTTAAATGCCAAGATACTTTTTGAGTAGGGTTTGGATGGGGGGTTTTTGATAAAGCCTTTGATGTTGAGTCAAATCACCTGCCTCTTTTGTTACTCTTCCAGGTTGGATTTGTACCTTGGTGCATTGCCAAGTATGGCTCCTGCTGCTGCCCAGCCCAAAACAACCTCAAATGCTCCCCATTCAACTTCACTGGCCTCACTCAACACTTGGTGTCCCTCCTCTGGGTGCAGGTCTCACCACCTCTTCTAGCTGTATTGGAAGGGGTTAATGTCATCATCTGCCTTGCTGACGTCCTCCTGCAGTCAAAAAAGAGTAAAAAGTGAGCACTTTCGAAAAGCTGCTTCTCTCTTGCTGATGTCCAGATCATAACCAGGGTCCTGCTGCCCTGCAGGCCGTCACGGGTCCATGTGCAGCCAAGGGAGAAGGGAAGGCAAAAGCCTTGAGAATCTGTACTCCCCTGCCTTGGTCAGGTTTTCGAAATTAGATTCACTCATGAATTGATCATAATTTTGTTATAAACATAGTTGAATGTGAAAATACTAACATGCCAGCCTGCACTAGGTTTCTGCTGAACGGAATGGGGGTTGTGTACTACTGAATGCTGAGATGTGTGAGATTTGGCTGTGTCCAGGACAGTGGTTATCGTATTTGGCTGTGCTGAAGGACTGGAAATTGATATATTGCCTCAGAGTTTGCACAGGTGGAAGAATGATGTGGAAGACTGAGTCATATCCATTTGAAATGGGAAAGGAGGCTAAAAAGCATTGTTTTAATGTTTGTTTTTCCTGTTGGTGTGACTCCATTTTTAACCACTTTATTATTTTCTGTAGTTATATTTTGCGAAGACATTTGCCAAGGATTAGTTTTTGTTTGGTTGCAAATATTGTATGACAGCTGGAAGCCTTTTTATGTGGCTTTCAAAAACTGAGAAACTGCTTGTCAATGTGTGAAAAGTTCTTTGCTGGTACTGTAAACTGTCTTTCATTAGGATGTTTTATATTTAACGATTGCAAGCCCAATGGGGCATGTAGAATTTCCTGCTGTGGTCTTCTGTACAAATTTATTGGAGAAAGACATTGGAAAATGTTGCTGATGTGCAACAATGCATGGATAACATTCGCATTTTTGTAAAAGTGATGGAAATCCTCAGGAACAGTTGCTAGATTAAAACAAAGCCAAAGTGTTTGTGATGCTAGATGAGTTATCTGCACACAAATATTGGCAGGTACTGTAGATAGTAAGTTTTATTACTGCCTCTGGGCAGCCAGAAAACTTTCAAATCAAGAATTAAACTGTATTCTTTTGAAAGAGAAAAGAAAGATGTTGTTTTCTCATTTGTTTGCATTCACATGCAGAATTACAGAACAGTAACTATGAATTGGCCCATACAACTTATAAGTAGAAGTCCATCTTTCGACTCTTACATGAAACTTTGAGACCTACTGTCTGTAATAAATCTTGTCCCAGCTTCTCTCACATGTTTGCTGCTTCTCAGAGTCTGTGATTTTTTTTGTTGTTTATTGCCATATTGGAGAGGCATGGCTCTCTGAAGGCAGATGTCAAAACAACCAGTGAACTCAATGCGTTGGATGAAATAGGTCTGACTGAGGAAAATACGATGTAGCTCAGGCTAGAGGGGAGCTGACACAGTTCTAAAGCTACTTGAGTGGTTTTCCTAAGTGAAAATGTCCAGGGATAAAAAGGCAATTTTTAGACCAGCGGCTGGAAATGAAGTGACTGGCATAAGAGACGCAAGGAGGAGCTCCTATGTTAGCCTCATCCTTAGGTGGTATTTGAGGTCCACTTTGCGGGCCAGACACTGCTGCTCTTGCTTTGAACTAATGTATAAACAGTAGAATATACATTAAAAATATATTCCACATTTTAATTTCTAGCATTTCAGTTTGATAATGAAATTGTGTCTGTGGCTATTTTGTTGATATGTCCACTTCAGATTTTGGTTGTAAATCCAAAACTTGTATATATTTGCTCCAAGTCAAATATTTATGCCAAGAGCACTATGCTTCAGCTAACTGATCTCTCACATTGCTCAATTCTCTCAGGAGGGTCAATCCTCTTCCAGACCTACTTTAAGTTTAGATGGAGATATTATGAAGATCCATTAGGATGCTCTAGTTGACTGTGTCGTTATGCAACCTGACAATATTTAGAAAGAGCTGAGCTAAGATTTGAACAATTTAATGCATGCTGGAGTGCATTGTTCGGCTCTGTAAGGTGATATGACCCATCAAAATGATCCAAAGGTAGGTGCTGAAAACACAACTATATGAAATGTAAACAAGACCCGTGCAAGGGTTTTAGTGTAGACCTAAACTGTTCTTTGAGGTATTTTCAGCCACAGTATGGTTTTCTCTGTGTGAGTTCTTGCAAAAGAGCATCTGGAAGACCCTCTATCATTAATTCCCTGTACTGTTCTGTCCAGCAGATCATGTCTTAGCCACACCTTTGGAGTCTACAGCACTACACCATTTTTAGATGTGTAACCCAGTAGCTTAGGAAGTTTTAACTCCGAACACAGCCATGTTTCAGTAAGTAAATATACAATTTACTTAGTGAGAGGGTCTGTCAGTTGGCCAGCAAGATGGAGTACAGGGCACATGCCCTTTGAGAGAGCGGGGCTTACTTACCATCATGTAGAGACTAAGGAGTGATCTAGTAGATGTCTATAACTACTTTAAGACTGGGAGTTATGAAAATGAGAGAACCAAATGTTCCTCAGAAGGTGCAGATGATATAACAAGGGACAATGGCCACCATTTCTGCACAGAGTAGGTCAGGTTAGCCTTTCCAGAAATGCAGTACAGCAACCACCCAGGTGACCATCTTTGGGGGGTTTCTACAGATCACCTGGTTCACTTCTGCTGATAATCTCACTCAGAGGGCAAGGCTGGACTGGAGAGCTTTAGAGGTCTTTTACAAACAACATTTCAGTGATTCTGTTCCCAGTCTCCTTGACCCAATTTGAATGCCCCCAAGGGGGATTCCTTGAAGGTGCTTAAAACTGAGTCCATTCAGCACTCCACCAAGTACAAGTTTCAGATGAAACCTTTCAGACATAGACACTTTGGCTCTTCAGGTAAGCATTGCTCTTCAGTATGAAAGTAAGGTCTATTTCAGCAAAGGTTTTTGAATAATGTCCTATAGGAAACACAGTGGGAGTTGCTGCTTCAAAGAGAAAGTGTATTTTTTTTTGACCTTGACTTCTCTGATAGATGCACAGAGCAGCATGTATGTATTTATGCAGGGAAAAACAATCATACCAGATCGTACTTTGCATATATAATTTGGTTACAGGGAAGAGAATGAGAGAACAAGCTGCTTGTGGCAAATATAAATAAATTCATTATTGCATATCACTTCTTGCTGTGACATGATAGGGTGTTTTCAAATCTTGTAGTACGAAGTCTTATTGTCTTGGTTTGACCAGATGGACTAATGATCTTTTGGGTCTTATTATCTGATGACATTTAAAAATACTTGGAATCTTCACTAGACAAATTTTAAATACACCACTAAGAGATGCTTATAAGAATGTTGTTGAGTATTTTCTCAGATTTTTTTTTTTTTTTTTTTTTGGTGATTAGTACTGTATGAATGTCAAAAATTGATTCCTTATAAGTCCCTGTGAAGGAGGTAGTGATGTAGAAACTCAAGCAGAGAAACAAAACCACTTGCCATGGACCACACAGCAAGTTAGATGCTTCTTTCTCTTCATTAATTCTGATGATAAAATGGATGTGAAATCAATTCTTACACTGATCTGGAACAGCTGTTGAAAATCTTTTAACACAACCCAAGTAGGAATAATGTCAAGTCAAAATAGCTCTCTAAGTAACTAGACACAAATTAATAAAACCCCAAAATGTAGGGTCATAGTATGAACTCCGAATAACGTCAAAGAGAAGAGAAATCTGAGAGGAATTAAAATATTCTTGGTATGTATGTGCAGTGTCTTCTGTTTAGGAATTTGTATTCTTCTCACCAGTGTAAACACTAAATATCTAAACAGGCAAGACCGAAGTGATTTCTGTGTGAGGGGGAAGGGAAAAACAGTTAGAAACCATGCCACAGATGATGCTACCCTAATGATAAGGACATTTTATCATTGGGATTTGCTGGCTGAATACGCTTATTGATCCTCAATTGTTCTTGGGTTTATATGTGCTAGACTGAAGGACACTTTTTTGGTTGTTGTTTTTGTTGTGCAACTGAAAATAGTGTAGCAGTTTATTTCCATTTGACTTCAATACTGCACTACAATTTCTTTTCAGGAAAGCTCTGCAGAAGAAATTAGTTTATCACAACATATCACAAAGGACAGGTAGATCCCTGTACATCAGGAGTAATATTCAAGCGTTTGAGAAACAAGCTCTTTCGTACCACTGCAGTGTTAAGATCATCAGGGAGTGAAAATCAGAGCATATTTCAGATGTAATCTGTTTTGGAAGGGAGGGAGAAGCCTGTGGTTCAAGTGAAAGCCAGGTATGCAAAAGCTCAGGTAATTTCAGATTTTTTTCATGTAATTCTTGGTAGTCTTTTGGGTAAGCCGTCTCTCTATTTTTATGATTAAAAAAGGAAAATACCTTTTTCTTTTTCTCCCTTCTCTCTCTCTCTCCTTTCGTTGTGTCACAGAGTGCTGGTGATTTGTTCACCCCTGAGGAAAACACAAACTGTTACAATGATGTAAAGTGCTATATCTGCGTGTGGTTAAATAACTGCAGTTTTCAGCTATATCTGCTGCTGTTAGCTGCTCACACTGATGCAGCCAGCTGTAACTCTATGAATGGATATCAGGCCCTAATGCTTCTACCAAAGCCTAGGAAGAGGTAAACACATTCCTTAAATTTTCCTAAATCTAAACAAAGTCACAGGGTCCTTTCTTGCTGAGTAGGAGAAAGAAGGTCTGGACTCTGGATGTCCCTGTGAGGAGGGGTGACAGCCCCTGTGCAGAGTCTGGGTCTGCTGTGTTGGGCTGGTGGCACTGAAAGTGTCCTAGTGGGTGGGAGCCGGTGCCAAAAGCCGGTACCAGGATGCTTCAGCCTCTGTAATAAGAACTCCTCTGTCAGAGCTGTGTGGGTTAGAGGGCTGGAGTGGAGTAGTACTACTTCTTATGTTACATCAACCTAGGACCTTACTGGATTCATTTTTACAGATTCACGCTCCCAGAGATGCAGAATCCACTTCAGTCACTAAAATTTGATGAAATCGTCTGGAGGGAGGTAATGAAATGTTTTCACACGAAATAAAATCTGCCAGAATATTCTCTGTACCGAGCCCTGGCACTGCTTTGTGAGGTTGGGCTATTTGCTGAGTGTGCACTAGGGGGCACTTTAAGACTGGTGAAGGGAAGCAGAAAACTTTGCAACACTAATTCCACATCATCATGAGCAGAGTAAACAGTCTGGTGCAAAACAAAATATAAAAAAAACATAAGCAATTAAATATGTATTTAGCAGCAAGTGTGATTCGATTCCTGTTTTTCCCCCAGCAACTGCACTTGCTGAAAGTGGACATGCAACTGAAAATTGCATTCTTGTTCTAAACAGATTGTACCATTGTCATCTTGTTCTTCTAAATAAATGGATTTTGCTTTTCAGCATCTTGCCAGAGGATCAGATGCTATATTTTTTCATTAATCAGCCTCTGTCTCTACAGCTGTCTGTGATGGTAGGTTTGCAATTTTTTTGATTGTTCATAGGTACTGTTAAAATTTCTGTTCTCCAACATTCTTATTTATTTATTTCAACTGGTTTTATCTGACTTAAGACCATCCAGAAGTAAAGCTCTGTTCCAGGACAGGCCCCTGGAGTGTCTTCTGAGCATGAGAAACTGCTTTTTCTGCCGTGTTAATGTCCATTTCCCTGCCAGGAATATATGTTTGCTAAAGTGTTTGAATTCTGTATTGGTTTGTCATGTTAAACACATCAGAAGGATATAATAGTAAGTCCTAATTCTAACAGAGTTTTTTATTCTGAATAGTTTAGGAAAGCTTAGAAGTAATCAGATTGATATATGCAGATAAACTAACAGAAGCATAGCTTTGTTCTACGTTTCTTTCCACAAGATGACAGACCTTCCTTTCACTCGAAATTTGATCTCATAGTATCAATAAGCTATATAAACGGTGAAGACATAGATAAGAGCGACCGATTCAGTTCTCTGCAACAGGAAAGTGTGGAGTACATAGTTGAGATGACTTAATATCTTGCAACATCAGTAGGTTTATATTTGTTAGCATCTAAAATAGCCAGACAATAAATGCAAGCCTTTTTTCAAGTTTCATTTGTGGGCTACATTGTTACTCTTGGCTTTTTTTCCTGCTGCTACTATGCTTATGACTGCAGTTCACTGTTTCTGATACTGATGTTTTTGCTTATTTTAAGAAGCTGGTAGAATGGTTCAGCATTACTAGCTGCACTTTTTTTTTTTTCCTTTAGGAAATAACGATTTTGTTGAAGCAGAAACATTTTGTGGAAACAATGATTTTAATAAACCTTTGTCAGGAAGGTGTCTCAGCATCAGGAATACTGAAACAGTGCTAAAAATACGTTCAGCCCAGAACAGCTTACAGCCAGTTACTGAAAATGAGTGTTGCTTTTAGATTGGTACTTATGCTGCACAGAGGCCTCTGTATAGTCCCTATATAAATGGGTATGTAGCTATACCTACCTCAAGTGCCAACCCAACCTGTTATGTAAAATTATTCTAAGAAAAGTCTGAAAAAGTTAGAAAACTAACACGAGCAGAGCGCTCTGCAGGCACGACCCAAGGGCTGCTTTCAACTGTAGTATCTGCACAGTCAGATGCCTGCTCTGAGCCAGCTTCAGCCTGAAGCTTTCCGACCTGTTAGCGCGCAGCTACATCTGCAATGAAACGTCCTGCTCCTGGGGTGGCCGTCCAGACAGAGGCAGAGCTGTGCGCTGAGGGGCTGCCGGGTGCTGTGCTGGAGCGGGCACGCAGCCAGAGGCCTCGGGGCACGAGTGGGGCCCACACGCGCTGCTCTTTCTGAGCAGAGAGGCGGCACTTCTTTACAGTAAACAAGGAGAGTGTGTGACTGGAAATCGATAGGTTGAACTCAGCAGATGAGAAATGAGGTCTAATTGGTGATTAAACAACACAGTGGTTGAAACTATTAGATGTCAGTCTATTTACCTCTCTCCTTCCTGGAGGAAGGCTAGATTGAAGAGCTTGAATTTCATAGCTCCTGCCATATCCTGGGGTCCCTCAAGATACTTCTGGGCTTTGGTTAACCTAGACTTGGGAGAAAGACAGAGACTGATCAGAGAGCTGGAGTAAGAAGGCATCCTAAAGGATGTTTTGGTTAACAAGCCTGAGTTGTCTGAAATGAATGTCTTGCTGTTATACGCTGTATAACCCCTGCCATGGCCACTTCTTAGTGAGGAAAGACTGTGTCTTCTGAAACATTGTGATGTGAACCTTTGAACAAAGATGCAGATACGTGTTTTTCTTGGGTGATTATAAAAGCAGTATAAGTTTATGAGGCCTCTGCCTCTTTGGCAGCTTAATAGTCCGCTCCCTTTCTTTGTCCATGGATGACTTATATGTTAGAGAATATTTTTCTGGTGGTATTGAATAGCTAGACCTTGTGCCAATATATGAGGTTAGTTTTAAACTCTCTATTTCAAATATTGTTATTAATATTGCTTTGGAAGCATAGGTCTTAGTAGGGGTTACCAAAGGGTCTTGAGTAAGCTTCTCAAGTAGGTCTTCCAGTCGGCATCGAGCTGCTGTGATTATGCCAATAGCAACAATGATATAGTTAGTTTAAAATGAGCTTTGGTGTGTCTATGCAAAGAGCCGTGATATTGCATGTTGCTGTGCCTGTGTGCAGGTATGTGTATGTATATTGTATAGCTTCAAGGTCGTGGTATAAGATTCACAAACAGGTATTATGTTTTCTAAGTTTTTGATTTTGTGGTGGTGGTGGTGGTGGTGGTGGTTCTTATTTTGTCCTCTTGTTTTTTTTTTTTTGTTGTTCTTAAAATTAACCTAATTCATCCTACAGATTACCTTGCTCCCCTAAAACCAAAAAAACCCCAAACTAAACAAACAAAGATACCAAATAAAAGAACAATGAGACAAAAAACCCACACAAAACCCCCCACAAAAACCCCAACAACAAACAAAAAACCCCAACTATTTCCCAACTATTTCTGTTTCAAACCAGTATGAAATCAGAAATTCTGAAAACTAGAAATATTTTGCAAACCGGATAGCCATTTTTTTTTTTTTCCCATCCCTGGTTCTAATGAATATGTTTTAAATCTTCCTAATTCTTTTGTTAGCAAGTACAGTCTTGTATGTAATCAGAGTCAAGAAAGGATGCAAAAATATTGCAAAAATATTCCAATACAGAAAACCTTCCTGGGGAGTTTCCTCATCTCTGCTGTTAAATTGTGCATTCATTAGATTTTTTTTTTTTTTTTTTTTTGGTGAAGTCTGAAACCCCCAGTGGCAAATTACTGTAAATCAGAGTAATTCTTCCTGTGAGTTCCACTACCAGCAAATATAGCTTTGAATCCATCCTAATTATAACATCTCTGCTATCACTTAGACTTTTTATATAAAAAGATCTACTCTGTCAGCAGTTCCCAATATTTCCAGTGTGGTGTGGCATACATGTGTTCCTATAGTACTCCAGGGCTTATAGGTCACGATCCTCTTTTGTTATGGATGTGAACGCACTCTTGTAATATCGCTAAAACAGATGAGTGTTCCCATCAAGTGACCACAAGTGTATACATGACGTGGTGAAATGTTCCTGTACTTTGATCATGTGTTTGCAAAGGTGACCAAATGAATCACAGAATCACAGAGCCATTGAGGTGGGAGGGGGCATGTGGAGATCATCCAGTCCAGTCCCTCTGTTCCAAGCAAGGTCAGTTAGAGCAGTTGCTCAGGGCTGTGTCGAATCTGATCTTGAAAATCTCCGAAGACCAGGACTCTACAGCCCCTCTGGGTAAATCGTTCCACTGTTTAATCTCCCTCACAGTAAAAATCTGGATTTTTTTTTTTTTTCCTCTCTTATTTTTCTGATGATTAAATGGTATTGCATATATTTGGAATTGTGGCTGGTACCACTGAGAAGAGTCTATCTCCACCTTCTTTTCTCCCACCATCAGATGTGAACCTTCTTTTCTTCAGTTTCAGCTCTCTCAGCCTTTCCTTATAGAACAGATTCTCCAGTCCCTTAATCATCTCCATGGCTCCCTTTTATAGACTTGCTACAGTATTGTCCAGGTCTCCCTTGTACTGGGGATTCCAGCACTGGACTCAGCACTCAATGGCTTAACCACTGCTGAGTGAAGGAGAAGAATCACCTTCCTCAGCCTGCTGGCAATGCTCTTCCTAACACAAACCACGAGACTGCTGGCTGCCTTTGTCACAAGGACACATGGCTGGCTCATGGCCAACATGTCTATCACTTCTTTGCTGTATCGGGTCTTAACATCTCTCCTGGCCTCCCTCTTCCTAGTTTAAAGCTTTCCTCATCCAGCTGGTCAGTCTGTTGGCAAAGATGCTTTTGTTCCATTCAGTTAGGTGGATCCTGTCTCTTCCAAGCAGTCTGCAGTCATCAAAGAGGATGCCAGGGCTAGTTGCTCCAGTGGGGATTGTGCCGTATGTCAAGTCACTGTGGCTGTGTAGGCACATATGAAGAATTTTTTGGCTCTCTTCTGCACAAACTTTGCTGCTCTAGGCCTTTTTCTAGTACCTGCTGAAAGGGTGCTTGACCCTTCGTAATCTGTTGGTTAAGGCTAGAACACCCTTTAATCGAGAACAGCTGACAAATCTTGTTAGAAGCTTCTAGAGCTTGCTAGAAGGTGCAGCCTCCTGTAACTGTCCTTTCCTGGCAGCAGCAGGGACCCTGGTGCTCCTCAAAGAGTTGCCAGGAGTCTTCCAGCCATCCCAGGAGTTAAGGAAGATCTAGAAGCAGAGCCCAGAAACTGCTGTGCAAACTGCTGTGTCCGAATTTAAAACTGAGGAGGTCAGGTAGAAGCAGACTGTAATTGCCTGTTTGAGGCATTCATTCCCTCTCTTGCCTGTGCCCAAGGTGCCCCTGACCAAAAAGTAGCAAGAGCAGAGGCAGGTGAATTGTACTTGTGCACTACCTCTGCACCACGGCTGTACGGTTGACTGCCTCTTTTATATTTATTATATACAAAAGCATAAGGCATAGAATAAAATACTTCCTCTGAATTTTGTCCTCACTTGAACAGGTTTTTTTTTTTTTTTTAATCTTTTCTGCATGTTTCAAGTTGCTCAGAAACAGCCTACTCTGGATTTGAGAAAACCAGCAATATACCTAATATTGTAGATGGCAGCAGACTCTGCCTACTGCTGACACTTTGTACTGTTTTGTCATCATAAGTACAATGGAAGAGCACTCTTGTTGTTAAAACTTTTCTTTCCATCTGCTCATTCTGACTTTAAGCATAAGCCTGCTTAACACAAAAGGAAGGCATCCTATCTAGCAAGAAGAGGTTCAGGAGGGTTCACTGTAAACAAACTGATGAGATGAATGTAAACAGGAGCAGCGTGTTCTACTACAGATGGCTACCCCTCCCTCTTGCCTTATAATTCCCATGTTCATAATGAAATATTTTCATTTCTTAGAATCCTATAATGAAATGTGAGCAGGAAATGGATTTTTTGAAAATAAGCTTGGGTTCTTCATTTGCTGACAGTGATAATGGATGACTGAAGAATTAAACCCCTGACTTTATAGCTGACCTTGCTTTGGGAAGGAGATTGGACTAGATTAGCTCCTTCCAACTTGAATTTCCCTGTGATTTTATGAATTATCTCCTATATGAGATGTTATAGCAGTATTTTTCAGTATAGCAGTTTGGTATTTTACTTTACCAGTATAGATCTTAGTACCACTATCAAAAAGTGTATCTTATCTCATTTCTAACCCTTCTGTTGTATTTCTTCCCTAAATTGTTACTGGATGAATGAAGGAATTTGTCATGTACTCTACTTCTATCTAGAAACTAATGTTCAACTTCTTTAAAGATGGTGGGGGGATGAAGCACTTGCCCTGTGAGGAAAGACTGAGGGAATTGGGCTTGTTCAACCTGGAGAAGAGTTGGCTTTGAGGCCACCTAATAGCCACTCCCAGTGCCTACAAGGAGGTTATCAAGAAGATGAAGCCAGTCTCCAGGAGTTCACCTCAGAGTTGGCCCCACTTTGAGCAGGAAGTTGGACTAGAGACCTCCTGAGGTCCCTTCCAAGCTGAATTGTCCTGCAATCCTTGCATAACAGGCTCTACATATGTTCAGAAGAAGGTCATAATTCATGTTATGAAATATCCAAGCTTAGCACCTCTCTTGGTAAAGATATATAGGCTCAGGATTTTTTTTTTTTTTTAATTTATTTATTTTTTTAACCTGGCAGTAATATGAATTTAATTACGCTTGAATCCTTGGGTATCGCATTTCTTGGCCTCCTGGTTGTGGGAGGAGACCTCACCATTGCAATTTACGCAGTGATGCCATCTGAAGTTTGTGGAGAGAATCTAATGGAAGGAAGACTTGCAGTTGATAAATTCAAGGGAGATGATGATTGTTACCACTTCTGGCCTCAAACAGACTAGACCTCTCATCATTTGATGGTATGGTCTATTAACTTATTTCCAAACTGAGTCTTCTGGTCCGTCCCTCTGTCTTTTTCTATTTCATGTGTCAGGCTGTGGTGAAGGGAGTAGGGCAATAACTCTCACCCACAAACTCATGTGTTGCTCATGCAAGGAGTGATTAGTAACATAGCTTTTCATTTCTGATCTTTCTGCATCTCTAGATTTCTTGCTTGCCTTTTGAACTTGATTCAAACTTAAAGGGTTTTTCTGTAGCTGTGATAGCTAGGGCTGCCATTCCCCTATCCCCCACCCTGTCCCCTGCCCTTGAAGATGAAATTCTATAGAATCAGAAGAAAGCTGCAAAAATGTGAAGGATACATCCATGATATGCATGATCAAGGATTATGTATAATTTGAACTATCTCTCTGCTTTTCTTATGCCCACTACTTAACACATATTCCCCTTGTTATATCTCAGCAAAACACTAATGTTTCATACTGATTTTGCTGATGTTGACTTGCAGATATGTACAGTTGATACTCAGTCTGCTGAAAAGCTGGTGGAATCACTTCGAATTAACATCACTGAGCAGATGATCTTCAGCTTAGCTTCTTGATTTTCCACCTATTTCTGGGCTAAGTGGTTCAGTGAAACCAGAGCTGCTGCTTCTTAGAGGAGAAGAGTTTGCACAAAGGTACCAGTTGTACTCCCTGTTCTCTGCTATGATCCATCTATCTATTTTGTTTAAAAGGTACTTAAAATCCACCACTGTGCAGGATCTAGGAGAAGCTGTTTCTTTTGTGGCTAGGGGAAATAGCTTGTGCTCTGGACTGTATTTCCTTGCTCCATCCAAGCCCAGATGGTGAGCTGACTGGCAGAGCTGCAGTCCTGTCTGTTCATATCACTGAAGTGTAATCTCTGCCCTGCTGCTTTCATTTCTGGGTGAAGCCCAGGCTATTGATTTTGCAGTGTTGGAATTACCTGCGTATATATAAAGACAGAACTGGGACTTTATTATTATTGTGGTGCCTTCTTATTTTTGTTAATGATACCTGGAGTGATGAAGAGAAAAGGAAGAAAGTTTTCTCTCTTCTAAGAGTCTTCAAAGATGAGACATCAGGCTGGATATTAGCAACTATACCTTCTTTGTATTTAAAGGAATATTTATAGGGTTGCGATGAGCAGGTTTTGCAAATTCCACGCAGAGAAAAAAGCATTTTTACCTGCAAAAAGTGCATATAGAGTGCACAGCGTTCCTTCCAGATGAGTTTTAGGACATCTGTATGCTGTGTCTTTGTCTGAGAGGAGCCTCTTAGTTGCCCTGAATTTCTCAAAACCAAGCTGGTTACCTTGTTCTTTCAGTCTTCAGTGACTTTGACTTCCAGTTACTAAAAACTGGTATACAATAAAGGAATGTTCTAAATCAAATTTATTCTTAAATCTAAAGTGAAGTGTTGCAAGCTAAAGATTTGTATTTATTCTTTCACATTTATAATTAAAGAGACCTCTTTCTAGCTCTAGGAACTTATAAAAATTAAAACATACTTGATAAAAGGAAGGAAGATTTTAAATGGATGAAATGTCTGAACATATCAGCATTCTCTTTCTGTCATTCCAAAAGTTGTCACCTATTGTACTCACTCTGAAGAGCTTTGCAGATATTTTTCTATAAGAATTTAATTTAAGCTTGGTTTCATTTTGAAGTGGTACCAAGAAGTTGACTGAATGGAGGAAAAGTAAGGATTTAATGAATAACCTATCACAGTACGTCAGAAACTTCATGCAATCTTACTTCTTTTAGTCCCTCAAATATGTGTGCAAATATATGTATACCTTACCCTCCTTTCCACTGACTTGTCCAAAAATCCTTGCATCCCAACCTCCAACTTCTTCATCTTAGATTGCAGTAATTCTTATTTCTTTCCTCTCTCCCACATCCTCAGGAACTTTTCAATGCAGGGTCTATCGGACCTGCCAGCTCTCTCCCTTGTCCTTGATTCCTATTGCTTCAAAAGAATGGTGAACTTTTGATGTGAAGGAGAATATTTCAGGAGGAAGAGAGGTGGATATAGCAGAGAGGGGTAGGAGAGAAGATACAGAGGTTGAATGACATTTTCCTGGGAAGTTTCCCAGCAAAATCAACCTGAGAGCTGCTCCCTAAAGGTCTAACTACAGAGTAAAATACAGGTGTGATTGTAGCATACTAAGAATAAAATGAATATACTTACATCTCTCCAGCTATATATGCAACAACATAGCGGCTAATAACAAAAAATCAAACTCTCTAGGGGCTGAAATTCTGCGGTTGCCAATCTGTCACTACTTCTCCATTGCTGCATTACAGTGCACATTGAAGCTAGCACAAAGACACCCATGTATAATGCATTTCATTCCCTGATATAAACTGTCCTATGAAACTGGAGACCTTGGCTTAACTTACTGCTACCAAATTAATGGTAGAGGATGTGGTATTCTAGTAGTTCAATTCTGCACCCATTCTGTCTGGTAAATGGGAATTTACCTTTACTGAGACTATAATCCTAGGGAATCTGATAGAAGGAAATCTTGGTCTGACTGGCTTTACCATGTTTTTTTGGAAATGCTCAACATAGTGTACACTTCAGAAAATGCCCCTCTAGAGACCAATTTGCCTTAAATACATAAGTGAATTCTGCACAATGCACAAAAGTGCATTCCTAATCACATGACATATTTTTGAAAACCTTATCTTACAAATTACAGTTCAATCATAAGCAGTTTTGGAGATGATGTGGTGGTATGCCCTGCTTCTCTTGTGTGCAAGCCATTAACTACAACAGTGTATTGTAAGTCATTTTTGACTCCTCCGTTGATAGAAAAGGTTTGCAATCATTTTGGAATGCCGTCTTTAGTCTTTTGAGAAATCTGAACAGCATTTTAATTGGTTGTTCTGACTTTGAGATATTATTGAGCCTTTTTACATAGTGAAGACCTGTTGTTGGCATAATAACTTATGGAATTGCTGAATGTCAATTAAAAGTAAACATTGCAATTAAAGCTAGTTAGGCAGCAATAAGCTAAAAGATCAAAAACAGTACTTAGCTTACCAAATTAAACTGCTGAATGTTGCATCTGGGAAGATAAGTTAGATTGCTTTATTTTTGAACAAGATGCAGTTTCTACAAAATACTTCTCATATAGTTTACAATTCTTATTTTTAATCTTTCCCCAAAAGGCTGACTTGAAGTTTATTACACTGTGTTTTCTAGTGTACTGATAATTCCATTTCTATTTAATTTCTTCCTCTTATCTTTTTTTTTTTTTTTTTTGGTTTTAGTATTGTATTTCCCACAAAGATTTATTCAGGTTGCAAAACTTATTTTGACTTCTTTTTTTTCCTGCTGCCTCAAATGGCTCTTCACATAATTTGACTTTTCCATTAATTGTATTTTATTTTCACATGCTTAAAGCTATTTCCCTGAGAAGTTTGGAGGGTTAAGCTTTTGTTCAATAACCAAGAAGTCAAGTCCCAAGCTTGGATTGTATCTTGTCCATGTGTGTGATGAGCTTGAGACTACGCTGAGATCCCCTGCCTTTCAAGGCAATTCTCCCTTTCAAGGGAGAATAACTTGAGCTTGTATTTCTGTTGTCTGAATCTAACATGTTTATCTGGAATCATGTTTACCATAAATATTAACACTTCATAGAAATTCTGTGCAATTACTCAATTCAGTGCTTTAATTTCTACTGGTATCTATACTCTTTACATGTAAAAACAAAACAAACAAACAAACAAAAACCCAAACCCAAGACACCAAACACCTTTAAATGGCTTTTTAAGTTGAAATTGAAATATCTTGTAAATGTAGTTGGAAATACTTTCCATTGCTCTGGCGGGTCATGGTACTCCTACCTGGACACAAATGCAGGAACTGCAACAATATCACCAGAAGAACCCAGTGCAAAACCATCTGAATAAATGCTAGAGGAAATGTATCCTGCCTGTGTTCCAAATTCTTATTGTTTTCAGATGCTACATATCTTTCTTACTCAGAGATGGAAGACAATTTCCAGATATGTTGTTAGGAAGTTTATAGAGATGCCTAAGGAACTACGAGCTACGTTTTGCTCTCAATAACGTGGATGTAAACTGGTTATACTGGAGCTCATCAAAGTCTTTCAGGGTGTATTTTTGTTTTATTATAATGGAAAGATATGCCATTTATTAAACATTATGATTAGCATAATTTTTTTTTTTTTTTTAGATCACTGTTGTGCAATTGGTTTCTGTAGGTCATAACTAAGGATTTTTTTTAGCAAGCTCCAACATTACTGCTAATTTCTTAAGTGTGCTTAAGCCAGTCAAATGATAAGTTAATATCTAACTTTAGAGCTAACTGAAAATATTTTTGCATTCGCTTTCTCGTTAGTAACTATAATATGCCTTTAATACACTCTATGCAGTTCCTCTGCTCTATCAAACATGAATGACGCATTTCTGACAATCCTCTTTGGACCCATGCTGTGATTGTAAGTGCTAGTAGGTTGCAGGACACGTTTGTGGCTCTACTCTGCAAAACAGGACTGCTTTTTACAAATGCATTAAACATTAATACAGACAAATGTGAAGTTTTATACTGTAGAAGCTTTATTTGCTTGGACATGTATTTATTTTTTATTAATAATTTTTACCATACCACACATTTGTCTTTAGAATTTGAACTCTGAAAATGATTCCTTGGACTTAGTAAATGTTGTTTCGTTTAAGACCAAGGGAACAAACAAAAATCACTCAGATTTACATTTCGGTGAAATCTCATAAGTAATGTATGAACTATATTTCAAAACTGACTTGCACAGGGCTTTAAGTACCTTGAGACACATATCACCTTCCATAAGGAAACTGCAGAGAAGTTCTGCCTCCTTTCTTTTCCAAATCACAGGAAATCTGGAAGAATGGTGATGGAGGCAATTGTTGGTCAAAAAATATCCAACATACTTATTTTTAATTATCAGGGAATGTTTTGATTTAGTTAGCTGTTACTGACTATGAGACATAACAGAAAATGCTTGTATTCTCGATGTATAATGTGCAAAAGTCACTGGGAAGACTTTTCAGTATGAGTTTAGTATGAACGGATAGATCCACTACCAAGAAACCTGCTGATGGAAACAACCGCACCAGCTCAGAGCCCTTACTAAAGCTTCTTTCTAAAGCTCCTCAGGTATTTTTCTTTACTCTGTGGGGATTTAGGATTCTGACTCCAGATTTAAAGTGATGGTTTCACGAGATATGAAAATGTTTTTCCCATAAGCCTACAATAATCCACTGTTGCTGTCTGTCTATTGTTATCTGAAACTTGTTCCTAAAGCATGACCTGCTTTTATAATAAATAAACCCTTCCCATCATCTACTACTGCACATCCTTTTGCATGTTAACATAATAGTATGTATCACAACTGACCTTTATTATACTATATAATCCTGCTGAATAGGGTCTTAAGTAACTTCAATACTTTTCCTCTAGTGTATGACGTACTAGGTTGCCAGTAGACATTCTTGTGTGGATAAATCTGCTGCAAGGTTAAAAAACCCTAGAAGAAATCCCAAACCATAATCAATGAACAATGTGTGCACATAGATGCAGTGTGAAGAGGAGAGAAATTAACGATTTCAATGACAACTCTAAGCAGCTACTGTTGACATTAGAAATTCAAGGATTAAAATGATATCTGCATTGAAATGCTAACAAGTATGATGATTTAGACAGTGTGCCCTGTTTCTAATTATTATGCATAGCTTGCATATAACATAAGTAGTTGTAACCTTTGTGTGAAGAGCAAAGTCAGGAAATGTTAATCCGTGGGGAAACCATCACTTCTCTCCAACTTCCATACAGAAACTCTAGCTCAAATGATTGCTCTTATTCTCCAGTCCAAGGGAAAAAACATCCTCTTTGCAGTTAAATATCCTCTTTTATGCTGTGTGTGCATTAGCGAAATTGATTTCCATGAGAGTTCTCCAGGCTGAGTTGTATAACACTTATCATTCAGTGCATCTGCAAAGGGAGCTGCAAGAGGGGAAAAATGAGAAATGTTAGAAAAAAGACCCTCTGAAAGCCTGGAAGTAGGAACTTTATCAAAGCTGGTAAGACTTGAGACTGCAGAGCCAATAAACAGCTTGTCTGGAAAGTAAGTGTCAGGTGGGAAGGTCAGATTTTGAATTTATATTTCACTTGGAGCTCTGTTCTTCCTTCTCTCCTACAGACAGGCTAGTCACCTTGCTGAGGTTTGGTGTTGGCCTTAGGACCATGTGCTGGGCAGGAAAGGACTGATGGAAGAGCGTATCATATCTGCTTCACCAAAGGTTTTTTTTAAGATCACTTTTGGCAAAGGTCTGTCTATAATGATTATGCACAGGTATCTCAAGGTCTATTCTTGCTACCTTTTGAGTTACTCTATGGTAATAATTCCTTGAATGTTCTGTAACATGAATTATATGCAGTGTTTTCATCTGAAGAAAAACAAGTACCATCATATTGTTGGAGTGTCAGGACTAGAAAATATTAAGGGGAGAAATAACATGTGACTGATCACAAAGTGCAAGCATATTCTCTCAGAAAGTAGACAGCACTATTCTATACTCTGATAATGATCCTCAAAGCTATTGTGCTTTTCTTGTTCCTAGCTTCATGGTTATTTCACTAAGTAAATATCTGTTTTTATTTGAAAGGATTTAGTCAGTTTCAAGTGACTACTTCTTGCCCTCATCTTTCTGCTCAAAAACTTGTGATTTCCACACCCCCCACCCCCCCATGCACATCACTGCATACTGTTGCCATCACAAGCTTTTTACAGTTGAATAATTTCTTTTTCTCACTCAGATACATCTTAAAGACTTCTGGTTTAAGTGTTGCACTGCTTTGGACTCTCAGTCATCCTTCTCCAGCCTTCTCCAAAACCAGAGAATGTTAAAGAATGGAATACTTACACTTGGAAATTTTAATGTTCTTTAGTGTCCTCTTGTGTTTTACGTATCTCTTATATATTTTACACATATACTCTTCAGTGTATGGTCTGTTTGCAGTTGTACAATGCAGAGGTCCAGTGAATGATGAACCGCTAACAAACAGTGTCCTCACTCTTAAATTTGTAGTGGTGTTCCCCACACAAGAAGATTTTGGTTACTGACCTGTTTCCAGTGTTTATCTTTCAAATTTTGCTCCAAATTCCGTTGTACATCCAATTGTAATGCAAATACTTTCAGCTGATGTGAAAATATCAAGATTCCTCTTAACTTCCTAGGCAAAAACTGAAAAAACAGAGGTAATTTCAGGTAGTTCCGAAATTCTAGTTTCAAATTTGCATGTGTTCACCTGCCCTACACCCAATTTCCCAGTTTTGGGCTGTGCTACGGAACTTCATGTTTATTCTTCTAAGGAAAAATATATATTGAGTTTGAGCTCAGATAATTCACAGTCTTACAGAAGAAATAATAGTTTACACTTCTTTAGAGCAGCTTACGGCAATAGCCTAGACCTTAGCCATAAACCTCATCTGTATTCAAGAAGGTAAAACATATACAGTGGCAATAACAAAGTAAAATCAATGGAAATAAAAGTAAGTATCAAAGCTTCACAATAGAGGTGCAGATATAGAAAGAACTGTGTCTGCCTTAGTCATATTAGGTATGATCTGAGCAAACAAAAGGCCTCTTGAGAACTAACCTCAAAATATATAGGCACTAGAATAAGGAGGTGAAGGCTTTGATCCCTACACAGCTACTCAGGATTTGAGCTGGACATGATGGCTACCAGGGTGACTTAAATCTGTAGTATGGAAATGCTGAGCTCTAGGGAGAAAGAAGTATGTTTAGGGAGAAGAAACTCTTCTATGCCTCAGCTTACATTACAGTGTATCCTGTATTGTAAAAGCATATCAATAACTCAGGGACTGAATCTTTAGCTGTACCAGCAAAATCAATGCTGTGTCCTCAAACAGAACAGGATGAAAATTAGGTCTTTACAAGGCAGAAAAATAAACATACATTAAAAAAAATACAGGATCTTGGCATTTTTCATCAGATTTTATTCCTAGCAGTTACTTTGACTCTTCATAAACTGTTTTGGAAATTATATTTTAATTGTTTGTCATATTTTCCAACTTGATGCCTTCAGATTAGGCTGTACTTATGGACTCTGTTTTCCCATTAAACTGAACACCAAAAGGTGTGTTTAACATATTTATATATACATTCTTAATCTCAAAACACGCAGATAGCCATATCTTTTTTTTTTTTTTTAGTTACTCCTGAAGTGGACTTAATACTTTAAATTTTGACTGGTAGTAAATTTTTATAGTTGAGTTATAAACCTCTGAGAAATGGTGGGGTGGATTATCACAGAAATGCTAATGCAACCCTAACTCCAGCAGTGATGTTGTAATATAAACATCATTAAGTTTCCATTCTCACAGAACACTTGGTGTACAGAATATTTACATTTATAGCACTATAGTGTATCTTACAGTATCCCTCCAGGTAACAGCAAAATGATAGTTTCATGAGGAAACTTACGTGACATTATTTTAATATACCCATGCTGATTTAAGCTCAGAGAAACTCAGGAGCAGGATTGTCATAATGCTTCTCTATATTAGGCTAGAAAGCATTCAGCCCCTTTTAACTGTTAGTTTAGTAGTTGCTCAGAGAATGGCAAGAATTCAAAGGACCTTTTATCCCTCTGGCTTCTATGGCTTCTACAGTAATTATATTATAGTGGATAGTGTTTTTTTAAATTATTTTTTTCTTTTCTTTTTCCTGTTGTTAAAATAAATCTAATATTCAGACTTGCTTTTCATGAGGTTCAGATACAAAATATTTTTTTCCAATGTGTTTTTGCTACCTGTTTGTATATTTACTGATTTACCTCTGCAGGCTTTACACTACCTGTCATTTACTCTAAAATGCCAGTGGATAACTACTTTGCATTTTAACCATGGCAGGGAAAACTATAATGGGAAATCATTACATTGTTTGGAAGGAGATAATCAGAGCTGCACCCTTTTCTTGGTCTTATTTTAAGAATAGCAATGAAAGGGAAAAAAAGAAAATAAAAGGAAAAACCGTGGTAAAAGAGACTGTGATCTTTTGTCACTGAGAGGAGGTAAGAGCCGTTGCTGAGGGCAAAAAAAAGTCTCAGACTTACCTAAGTCAGTAAGGGGCAGTGAAAGTACATGTGAAGTCACTTGCAGCATTTCAGCCTGGTGAACTGTTTTCCAGCACTTATGCCCATACTTACCGGCATGGCTGTGTTATTGCTGTTTTGTTTTCTTCTCTGAAGATAATGACACGTTTATTTTTTGAATATACAAGGGCATTTGCCTGAACAGAGTAAGAACCAAGTTTTATTTAAGTCACTGTGTGTCTTTGAAATATTTAGAATGTAGAGATTAATTTTGGGTCTGATGTTCAAGGGTTGAAAGGACTGAACCTACAAGACTGTACAAGAGAGTGTGTTTGCATGTGCTGTTTACATGATGAAGGTTAACTAAACAGACAAACAGGACTTATTCATAACAACTCCTCGTGCTACTAAATAAATGTGATACCGCTATACCTTAGGTATGAATGTTCTGAAATAAAATATTGCCACCAAAGTGTAATGGCCGAAGTGAGGGCTACTAAAAAGTAGCATCGTTCTTGCTCAGAATGCATGTAGAAAGGCAACTACAGATTACCTCTAATGGCGAAGAAAAGGCTGTGGTGAATCTTTTGCTCTGAAAATGCATTTGGGCCAAGATTTTTCCCAGAATCTGTCTGAAAAGCTATTCTGTAGCATTCCACTGCAACACTAATTGACTGGAGTTATGATTGTATCCCTGCAGAGCTTTGTTTGATCCCAAACACACAGCAGCTACCAAGTACTCTTCTGTAGAGTGCGTGCAGCTATAGGAGAATGACATTTCAGTTAATTAATCTGTGGAAATACTGTTAGAGAGAAAAAGACTACTGTTAAGGACTTGACAAATTCTACTTGCTTTCTGAAAATAATTTCATGACAAAAGATTCCAGCAACAGGTATCAGTACCAGCAAGTCACCTTGCTAATCTGTTCCTTTTTGTTGCTTTGCATTCAAAGAGCAATCAGATATTTTCTGTTGCAATAACTCTAATTTTAAATTAAGGACAACAAAATAAGGACAAAAGTAAAGCTCTATCAGAGAGAAAGAGAGCATTTGTGTTTTCTTTACAGCCTTTGCTGAAATGAAATTAAAATGGTTGCTGGTCTCTGTAGACTACTCCAGCTTTTTAGAAGCTTAGCTCATAGCAACAGCCGCAGCATATATAGGTATCTAATTGCAGTTCTGTTTACAGTTCTGTGTAGATGTTTTCCCCTTTAATGAGATTTTATCTAAGTATTGTCCTCCATGACTTCATCCTCTTGAGGTACTGAACCTTGAGATTGTTTCTTTAACTTTGCCCTAATTGGTATGTCTTTCCACCAATACACATATTTAAGTTGTGTGATCCTGTGACTACTAGCTTACATCATTTTCATGTGGCCTGTAAGTCAACCAGAAACACTATGCTGGTAAACACATGTCATTTTAACTTTTTTTTTTTTTTTTCTTAAGGTTTAATTTCTCTTGTCTCAAGAGTAGATAAGTATCAGATCCTTAATGGGGAGAAAAGTATTAAAATTCAGAAACATATGGAACTTTGAGAAATTATCTATGCTGGAGGAATTTGCTGAACGATTTGAGAAAGTGGCTGTGAGGGTACATGTAAACACAGCCATTGCTATGTATTTTAATCTATTTTTATGCTGCTGAATGTACACACTGACTAATGTGTCCTGAGTGTACACAGAGGCTCTCTTTTGATCTTGTGTAGGATGAAAAGAAGAACTGGTCTTGGGCAGGGAAGAAGTGTGACATGCTCCAGTAGGCTCCTCTATTTAGTCAATGAGGCTCCCTAGATGTGGAATTTTTGGAAGCACTTACTCCTGACCTGTGATGAAATCAGTCATTAGAAAGAGCAAGTCAAAGGCCTCCAGAGCAAGAACAATTAATGTTCAAAAAGTGTTAGGCATTAGATGGTCAAGGGGTAGTGAGAGAATGCAGCTTCTCAATGTTCACCTAATGATCTCAAATGAGACCTGTGAGAATGCTAGCTGTCCTATTTTGGGAAGTAGGCTTGCTGGCAGTAAGGGGTAAGTCTGAATGGCAGCATTGCATATTCGGGATCAATGACCCTTGACTGGATCTTTTTCTCTCTCTGTGTAATTAAAAATTCTGCACTTATCATGTATGTTGATTTTGTACTCTCTATCTTTGCACTTGCAAAGGAGAGAGATCATTTTCTTTAGTGGAGTGAAAGCGGAGGCACTGGGTCTGTGATGGGCTACCAGGTTGCTGGGGCATTGCGAGTGGAGGTAGTTAATTATTTGAAAAGTTGTAACTAGTCAGGAATGCATTCCTGGTGCTTTCTCACAGTGATACTCACAGAGGGACCTTTTATAAGGGCACTCCTGAATTAACTGGGCCCTTTGGAAGTCGCTATCTTGAGAGTTGTATCAGCTCACATCTAATAAGTGATTTTATTTGATTTTTTTTCCCCCTCATAACTGACACAAAGCCAATCAAACAGGAACTTTGTATCTGAGACACAATTTCTTTCCTCTCCTCCCTGCTTTCTAGGTACTCAATAACTTTTCTGTCCTTCAGGTAGTGCCCACAGCAATACAGTCCACCTTTTTCCTTGCTTGTAACTATCCATGATAGTAACTATCCATAAGCCTTCACAAAATACAATTGTGAAATAAGAGGTTTTGAGAAAATGTTTTAATTGCTATCATGGAATCCTTTTCAGGCTTCCCTGTGTTCGTTTCTCTTGTTAGAGAAATTTCTCAAAGGGGAGGAAGGGAAAGTATAATAAGTTTCCTGTGCCCAGCACATGAAAGACGAGGCAACTACTTTACTTAATTCTTCTCACGAAGTCTATTAACTGCAGTGATCTTTTCAAAGTCATTAAGTTGTATTATGTTAAAGCCAATTAGCATTCCAATTTGTGGAAGTTGTTTTCTGTTTTTGTTGTTGTTTTTGTTTGTTTTGTTTGTATTTGGCTTTTTTTTTTTTTTCTCCATAAAAATATACAATAGAGAGTTTGGAATAATTAGAGAACAGAAATAAATCTGAGCTGAAAAACTGTCTTGAAGATTTCAGTGCCAGAATTTTCATTTCCCAAGAGCACTTAAGCTCTAAAAGAACAAAGTAAATGTCTGGCTGTGGTGAACTCATGCTCAAAAGCATTCAGTTGCAATCCATTTTCTTACGTGGTTGAATATGAGTGGAACTTTGTACTACATTGTACATGTAAGAATTTATTGTCATGACTGTTTCTTACTAACTTTTGAAAGAAGTTTAACTTTTTTATGGGGTAACCTCTTGCGCTTTAGTATTCGAATGTTATCTTGGTGGATTTGGCAAACTGCTAATCCTAAACCCAAAAATATGTCCCCAACAGGAGAGGAAAGGGTTCCATAGGAAATGGATCCAACTTCATCTGCTGTGCTCTGTTTATACCTCACTTTGTCTTTCATAACAAAGGCAAAGTTGATAGTTTTTACAAGTTTTGGAGAGTATTTGCTATTCTGGAGACAATCTGAAATCTTTGGAATGACTTTTTAAGAAGCATAGTATTTGAGTATGAAAATTAAATGTGTACCTTACTGCTTAAACAAATTCTTCTAAACTACTTATTATGTCTCTGTCAACAAAATGCTTACATGTGAGCTCAACTCTGTGGTTCAAAGCATAGCTAGTATTTTGTGGAGGCATATGAAATTGAAGAGAGAGAGAACAGAGGTGTAAGTTTTGTCAAAAATATTGTCAGGAAGTTATCTCAAGTTTGAAATGGATGGTGAGGGGAGAAAGAGGTGTCTGTCACAAAATACCTATCAGCCTAGTGAAGAGGGCACTGACCTTTGGGGTTGAGGACCCTCCTTCAAGCTCTAGTCCTAGAACTGGCTTGTAAGCTAAATGTAGAAAGGGAGTAATCTTTTTATTTTTTCCTGCCATAGGCTTTCCTGTGTAAAATTGTACAAGGATGAACTACCAAATGTAAGTATTTCTTTGCATATCACCTCAACCAACTACAAGAGGCTTTGCCAGCAAATGAAAGGACGTAGCAGCTGGTCTTGCACAATGCACAGAAGCATTTTCTGTGTGTGTGGCAGAGATGTCTGGGTTCTTCCTGCCTGTTATCACCAGAACACTGTAGATACCAGCTGGGTAGAATACCATGTTTTCGAATCCTCCATTTTACCATTTTAACTGTGTATCTGTGAGGTGCTCTTCCCCCCATCCCTGGAGGATTTCATAAGCTCCTCAACACTACTATTCCTGTTCCTTCCACTTCCAACGGGCACTTCATCACAAATGACACTCAATAAATACACTATGTTTTGAGCACTGTGAAGGCTAATATCAGAGAAGACCATGGATTTTATACCCAGCAGCAGTGTTCTCAGTTATTATGATGGTAGAGGCATGTACAATACATTTCTAAGTACTTCAGAGACCAAAGCTGACCCTTTCTGGGATAACTTACTGAAAGGTCTCTCTAGTGTCAGTTCGTCAGCGTAGTTTCCTTTCTGAAACCTGTAATTGAGAATCAGAGAAAAAAGTGCATTTTGCAAGAACTCCTATAGAAATGCAAGTACCAAACTGAAGGTAGCAGTGAGAGAGGTTGCAATTGCTAGTGGAAGATGACTTGAGAATAAATTGATTTTAAAACCAGCAGTTTTATAGCTCCCTTCCTCAAGATAATAGAGACTTGGTACAGGTTACAAAAATTCTATCGTAGCAATAAAAGCTTTATAAAAATATTTGAAAACATCTTATTTTTATAGAAATATAGCTAAATAAAATCTAGTGCCAAAGTAAACAGCGAATACTATTTTGAGTGTAACATCCAACTAACATTGCTGTCAGTGCAAAGCACATACCCCATACAGATGCATATTTTAGATCTGTGCATAGTTTTAATTAGGTCTAGCTCCAAGTTTCATATCCAGGTGGGCAAATAGGTATTGCCTTGGAGTCTGCAGGCATTTTGGTATATTTTTGGGAAATGGATTATAGTTATTTGCCGTTAGTCTTGGATTAGAATTTATTTCCTCAGTCTTGTTCTCCTTTGCCCTTGTTAATCAAATGTGTTCAACATGATTTTCATGCATTGCGTAGTACACGCACAGCGGAGTCCTCTCTTACTTATGCTTACAGTTTAGTGGAGGTGTAAGAAAATCACATTCAAAGGCCTACTCTGGTCCTCCAGCAACAGTGTGAATCACCATTTCCCACATTGTTGGCAATGACTCTAACCTTAAATCTCCTGTTGTCTTTGGGGTGGAAGAGTATTTGTGTCCCCGTGGTTATGATCAGAAATGTTATTCCAGATATGAAAAATATTTCTTTTTCTTGCTCATCTTTAGAGGGGCAATAGGGAAGGATGTTATTTGCGAAAAAAGAAAACCGTTTTTGTGTCTTCAATCAAGACTGGGTTCTGCTAAAATGCAGTAGTTGGTCAGTATACTAGTAATATTGAAATTCTTTTCTGTCCACTTGCTTGTTAACTTCAATAATAGTTTTGTTGTAGCAAAGTGTCATCTGTGTTCTGCATATATCTCGATGCTAAACAAACCTTAGCAAACTTCACCACCCTCTGTTACACAATATATTTTTACAAGCATTTTACATCCTCCCTGCCCAGGGAAGGGAGTCTAAAATTAGACTCCTAAATTGCTAGGGAGGTTGGTATTTCCAGAACCTTCAAGTGACTCATAATTATTTCTTATTAAAACAATTCGGACTTCTACAATAATCTTCTTCTAATACAGGTGAGAACACTTTCAAACACTGGACAGTAAGCCAATAAATAATGTGACTGCTTATGGACACTTTTGTGGTAGAAGAAAGACTACTAAACACAATACATTATTAGCTTATGAAAAGTAGGAAAAAATATATTAAGAGAAAGACAAGGAAAAATGCCCTCTCCTACAGACTGTTATGTTCAGTGTCAATAGACTACATGTACAAAAAATAGGCGTTAGATATTGAAATAAAATGGATTTTCATGGAAAAGTGGGTACCCCATTTTAGCATGCACCTTTGAAAAAATCTCCAGCACTGTTGTAAGATAGCATCCAAAACCTCTTCAGTGGAATAAACTGAAAATAAACTATGTTAATTCAGTAGTCAGGCTTCTGACAGCCATAAACCAGGGATTTAAAAAATTTTTTTTTTGTTCTTTAATATTTTAAGACTAAGGTAAGAGTTATGGAAATGTCACCTTTAATTCAGAAAATAATGTGTTGCTCTGAATCCCATCATTTCATGCTGAGTTTAGTTATAAAGCAGAAGCAGACTACTAAGTTGCTCTACTTTAGTGTTACTATTTTGGTTTTCTTTACTCAAGGTGTTTTTAATGTCTCTGATAATAAATGGACCTTTTCTGTACTTTCTCAAGGGAATGGATGCTTTCTGTGCTTTGCTGATATTGTGGAAATGTAGACGGGAGTTAGCCATTTAGTAGGATTTGCCCATCATAAGTTTGGCATCGTGTTAGGCGAAAAAGCTAATCTCTAAGCATTAGGAGTTATGTACTTTGAAATCATCCCTCTGTTGTGTTTTTTTTTTTTTTTTTTTTTCCTCTGAAAAGTCATCTTTTGTACCTGATAGATGTTTTTATATTAGAATAACTGCTTAAGCAGAAGGTAGTGTCTACTACCTGAAAATTATTTAACTATAATTAATTCAATATTACAGAAATCAACCAACTATATTGGTGATGTGTCTTCAGTCCTTACATTTTAGAACAGATGAATTTGCACCTCTAATTTCGTTATTCTATAACTGAAGCCATTCTCTATACTTTGTATTGTATTAAGCTTATCTTTTCAGAATGCCATGATGGTCATGCTTACAGTTCAGTAGGCAGACGCTTTCTGGAGGTGACTGGGTATCTCTGAGCACAGATAATGAATTGAGGAGACTTTAATCCATAGGCTGTTGCTTGAATTCTTTATCAAGTGGATAGCTGCTGAAGTTGTGTCTTTCATGCACTGTGAACCACATAGAAGGACCCTTTGAATAAGTTAACTTGTGTGCAAGTGATTGCCTACAGTACAGCCACTTAGTAGAAGGACAGGACTTGCTTTCATGATTAATTGTACTGAGAAAGTGCAGGATGTCTCTCTAGTCAATTCCATCACTTCTAGAAAAACTTGTCTGTCTTTCAGGGGGAAATGGGGAAGATGCATATAAATAATAGGTTGATTTTTGCCTTCAGTGTGATGAAAAGTGGGCAGGGACTGCAGAAGCTTGGCCTTGAAAGCTGAACCAACCTGTATCAAAGTTTTTGTATAAAAACAGTTTAGGAAAAATATCAGAAAGGGGTCATGATTTTAGAATGAAATTAGGCTTTGAAAACTGTCTGTTCTTAAATAGTTGCTTGAATTCTGTCAACTGTTTTGCTCTCAGGCCATTTTGCAGTTGATGGGCATCAGAAGCACCACAGGCATTGTCAGAATTGATTGTGATTGCCCTTTGTTAACAGTCTCAATAAAAAGACACTGAATGTGCCTTAGGACTAGGTATCTCTTATGTCCAAGGGTGGCCATCTCAGTAGATGCTGAAGAGTAGTACTTTCCCGGTTATGCATGCACTATCTGATGTGACAAGCAGAGTGCCCCAGGCTGCAGCTCCATCAGATGGTAAATCTGGCTTTTGAGTGGAGTGCAACAAATAAAAATTACTCAAATGCAAAGCAAAGCACAGAAACAGTATAAGCTCACTCTGCTGTCTCAGCAGTTCTTGCTCAGTCATTTAGCGTCTGTCCTCCCACAGCAGGCACAGATTTGGCATAAGCGTTGAATTGCTTTCTGTGTGGGTGGCTGAAGAAATACGTAATGGTGTGCTTGCACTTGATCCAGATCACATTTGTTCTGCCAGTGGGTCAGACAATACATATATTAAGTATCGATAAATGTTGAACCATGGCTTTGAATGTCCAAGACTTTTTTCTCCAAAGTACTCAATTTAAAGTTTGGTAGGTTTTGTTTCATTTATATGGAATAGTAGGAGCTATTTTGGACTCAGTAGCTGGCTTCTCTTGCTATATATCTTTCCTGTAGCAAAACTGATATAGTTTAATTAAAAATTGTAGAAGAAAAATAGAATTTTGACTTTTAAATTTTTAGAATTTTTCAACATTTTTATTTTTCACACTTTTCTACTTTCAGGGGAAATTTATATTTTTTCTTTTCTTTTTTTTCCTCCCCCCCCTTTTTTTTTTCTCTACCCACAAAAAAAAAAGTGTTTCTCACAGGGTTTTGGATTTTCCTTCTTCTGGAGGAACAACGTAGGAAGCTCAGGAAAGGAATTGAAATGGAAAGACTCTGCTTTCCCTCTACCTTGCACAAAATATGTCAAAACATTGAGGAAAACCCCCTAGTTAACATACTTTTGATCCAACACCATTTTCAGCAGAAATAAATACCCTATAAAAAGTTCCTGTAAAACAGTTTTATTTATGAGCTCTGCTTCTTGTGTCTTCTCATATGCTTCAAGCAGGCATAATTCTTTTGGTAATGCATGTTTATTTACGACCAGAAAGTCCTTAGATGAAATCTGCTGTCCTGGATATTGTCTATTATGACCGTTGGTGAAGGAGCGAAATGAAATACCACAGCACAGTTCAGGTTGTAATCCAGCAGTATCAGTTCAGCCAGATATTGTGTGAAATCCAACCACAAGACTGCACTGGCACTCCTCAGACATTTTTTGAGAAATCCAGGCCAATAGCTGTTATCTCAAGGAAAATAACAGCTGCTTGCATGAGGGCTGCTGTTTTGCTCATGTAGACGGTGAGCTATTAGTTCTTGATTCTTCAGTCCGTAAGCACCTTTGGGACATGGCTACTTGTGCTGCTCCATTCTCTTGAGTAATTTCAAGATCAGCCTTTGTTCCTGGGAGATGATAAATGGAAAACAAACAAAGAAAGAAAAACAAAACACAAACTAAAACAACAAATCAAACCCAACTATATTTACATTGTTGGATTTTGGTTTTAGCATTTCTTGGGATTGTAGATGTTGAAACTTGATACTGGGTCTGGAGTTTTCACTTTTTACTCTTGCTCTGATTTTCTTTCTCCAAAGTTACTCAATGTCATAGAAAATATGGCTACAAATTTTTTTTATATTGACAGAGATATGATTAATATATGCCACAGCAAAAGGCTACTAGAATACAAGTATGTATCCTACCTTATTAAGTATAATAAACATGTGAAAAAGTCATTGCTCTCCCATTTGGATTTAAAAGGTAGAAAATATCTAGTGATACCTAAGAATAATGGTGAAATGAAGAATAAAGTTATTCAGATTTTACAGGCAAAACCAGTCTCCTTCCAGTCTGTGTTGATGTAATAGTCCAATTAATTTGAAAAAATGGTGCATCATTTGTAAGGTGAGATACTTAGGGTAAGGCAATTGTGCCACTGGAAAAAAATTGCAGTTTCAAGAGCCATGCACAAATGCTGTTTCAGCATATCACTAATTAGCTTGCTACCCCAGACTGTCCCAAATTAATCTCTTCTGCTGTGTGCACTGTATATAGCTAGTAATCATGATTGATTACTGAACAGAATTGTTGCAGAACCACTGAAAACATATGATAAACTTGCTGGAACAGAATGGAGAATTCTACTGTACACGTTCTGTTAGCAGCATAATATTGAGAAGTGTGGTCTGGAGTTAGGGCAGACTTTAGTGACAAATGGAGCTTGATTAGAAGCAGTAGAAATTTATGTAATTGTTTTGTTTCATTTTTAATGTTAAGGTGTGACCTTTCAAAGTTATTCACAAAAAAGCAGTGAGAACCACATGTGTTCCCACTAATAGGAAATGCTCAAAACATTAGGCCATTCACTGCAAGTGATGCTTCATGAATTTGTCTTAATTCATTCTAATTATAGACTTGAACTTCAGTCATCTGAGTGCCTTTACTGCCATGCTCTGTTTCCAGGGATACATTTCCCTTGTTGGGGCTGTTCCATTTTGAATAACTAATCAAACTTCCATTGAACGAATACTCTAACTTCAGTTTCTTGCATCTTAAAGTACTCTAATCACTGTCATACAAACTCAGGCTGCCTCTTGGTGTGGTTAAATGAATTTTTAATTTTATAGAATAGAACAGATCCAGGGAAGGGTTTGAGAGATCTACCTCAAAGTAGCTAATGACCTCTTCAGCAAAGGCACTAACCTCTTGTGGGAAACTGGCTGAAATCCATGGTCTAAAGAGGATGTATAAAAGACTTGCAGCCATGCGAGAATGGTCAAGACTTTCAGCTGCTGATCATTTTAGAGCTGGACTTTCCAAAAAGCAAGTCCTTCTGGGAAAGAGTCAGCATTATACAATTAAAAATTTTGTCCAGTGTTTTAGAATCCACCATGAAACCTAGTGACTCCAAACCATTTTTTCTTTGCTCTCCCACCCAAAAACAATGAAAATTTTTTCACAGGAATCTTCCTTTACAATCCTATTTAATATTTCTTATTTTCTTTTCTTAGCTCTATACCAATTTAACAAAATCACAATATGAATAAAAACCCCACGTATAACCAAAATGCAGCCATGAACTCATTTTATATATTAATGTATATTAGTAATTATTAATTTCCTAAATTTTGCTGTGAATTCTGAGATAGCAAGCAAAAATATGCTAAAGAGCACAGGTATTTCTTGTACCTGCAACTCCTACTGTGTGCCCTCACAAAGCACAAACAGAACTTGCCCCTAATTGCTTGTATATGTGTAACTGCAGTAGATTTTAGCTACCCTTTGGTCTTTCTCTGCTGTACCTCTGGTAATAAGGCCCAGGAAGGATGCATAAATTAGCTTGTACAACATTATGGTATCCTAATGTATGCAACAGTTGAAACTTACCATTTCTAACCTGTTTCTGAAGTGGGAAACATCCAAATTTTCTTCTCACATGTGTCTGGGATGGTTTTACAGTCCTCTAGGTATGAATCAGATTTCTTCAGTGTCTTGCTGAGGGAAGTGAATGCACTGGGGCATGCCAGAGTAATGAGTAAGTTATGGGGTATGAGATTTGTTACATCTCTGAGCTGATTCCAACATCACCTACTCTCTTCACTCTGCCTTTGTGAGAGAATGAGTTTTCTTCTCTGATGAAACAAAATCTGCTATTTCCACTTGTCCATCTTGAAGAATAGTTAGAAATGTGCTAGAACGTATTTAGTAATTAACCTCCAATGATAAAGTTTCAACTTCAGGTAGAATCTACTCACTATATACATATTATTTGGTGAGAGCATAAAAATTACTATGATCAATAGTGAGGACTGATCAGCAAGGAAATAAAAGTTCAAGATACTATTTGACTTGATGTTTGTATGGAGATTCCAGTATGAACATTTAGACTCTAAAAATGTAGATCTTTGTCTTTAAAGCCAGTTGACATGATAAGCAGTTTCCATACTTTCAGGGATGGGGATTAAGAGTTTTTATTTTCTAAGTGTAAAAATCACACACAAGGGGAGGAAAATGAAAACCTCATAAGGCAACACATTATGTTTGTCAGTGAATATCTATGGACACTTAAGTGAGAGGATGGTGGATAGAGGAGGCCGAGGTCCTAGTTTGTGAATGACATGATGCCTTGAGTGAATAATGTGCATATCAGGTAGCAGCCTCAGCTATGAAATTAGTTAGTAACTAAATTGCGAAGGGGAGGTGGAATTAGGAAATGCATCAGGTGCTTGTAAAAGGTCTGGCAGTGCTCCAATGGTTTGCTGACTTCTAAGGGAGATGCATGTAGGTCTTAGTGGCAGGAAGATACTAGCCTAGGATCACTAATCCTTCATTTGTCAGTCAAAATATTGTCTGGTCTTGATGTACATGCTTAATTAGAACAAATCAGGCAGAAGTTTTTACTTAAAAACCAAAACAAATAACACTTCCCACACCCTACGCTACTTACATACAAAAAACCAAACCTTAGACTGTATGATAGTCAGAATGGATATTAGAAATGAAGTTCGGAACAAGGAGTCAGCCAAGGAAAAAATATAGTTTAACAATATGATGGGCAAATGACAGAATAATAGCCAGGGAAGGGTTTGGCAGCAGTAGAAAGCAATGTGGAGGTAGCTATAACTCTCATGGCTTTGCTACCTCTTGCTCATCTAAGAACATTCGATGGCTGTATCAGTAGTAGTATATGTTGTAAAATATTTTTTGGTAATTTTTGTATTTCTAAAGTCACTCAGGTTTGTGGGAAATGCATGTACCTAATAATTATATATAGCAGATGTAAAATGAGTGCTTATTTTATCCAAAGTGAACAAAGCGGATATTTCGCTATCTCCAGTTAACAGATAATGTCAATAGAATAGGATGTTATCACAGGATAATGGTCTCCTGCTGCTTGATAAGTGCTGAGTTGAAATCACAATGTTTATTTTCAAGGCAGGGGACATTGATCCTGTGACAACTTCCTATTTCAATGACATTCTTGCTATTACATTAGATTGATGTGCTTATGACCATTTTGTTTAATGGATATTAGTTTAGTAAAGTGACAAGCGACAGCTGCTTATTGTGTGCCTATTCAATACAGTAGCTACAGTCTGATTGGTTCAAGAAAAGAACTGATGTGATAAGCATAAAAAGTATAGATTTTTATTTTAAAAAGTGGATTCTGCTCCTGTGAAAGAGGTGGTTAAACTTTTTCTTAATCTCTGTTAAAAAAGAATTGTTTACTTCACAGGATTGCGTTTTGATGTAATTCTGAGCAACAAGAAGTTCTTCTTGGGAAAAAAAAGATAAACTAAGAGTGAATGTTGCTTTGCAAAATCTGATCTGCTGAATATTTGAGCTTTTCAGCTGGGAGCTTTTCCCAGGTGAAAACGGGTAATTTGTTCTTTGGAGAACAAACAAATAACAAAAATGCTTTCAGTACTGGAATTACTATTTTACCACTCTGGAGTAGACTGTGTAACACATTAAAAACAGAGAGCAGATTAATTCCCAAGAGTAAAACAACCTTTTACTGTAAAACACTTTCACTGCAAGCCATGGAGTAAAGTTTTTAGTGTGCGTGCTCTCGCCTTTTTACATTCCTGAATATTTTAGTGTCATTACCAAAGCTGAGCTTCTAATTTTTTGTACTTTGTTTCACCTTGTAAGAGAAGGCAAAAGACAGTTTTTTCACTACACTGAATTTTAGGCCTTGGAAGAGGTTTCATACAAAGTAGCTTGTTTTGCATGGCTGAAAGAAAAAGTCTAGTGAGCGAACATCATTTAGCCTTCAGAAAAATAGAAGTTCTTACGTGAGTAGCAGCTAAGGAAAGCCTTACTTAATTTTTCAAAATTGTCATTACTTTCATGTGAGTAACAGAGAAAACAAGAGAGGGAAGGAGAGAATAAAATAACCTGATCCATATTCTCACTGGGGAAAAATGCTTATCTGCAAATGTAATACTATCTATGTCCAGCAGTAGTCCTATTGATTTTAACGGGTCAAAGTGTCTAATAATACTTTATTACACTGAAAGTGGAGGGTAGAAATGTGACCTGGATGATCTAGAGTTAAAGCAGAGGACTTAATTATTTCTATTTTCTTGTCACTGCAGTAATTCTACACTGCACATTTATGAAAATGTGGGAGGAAGAGTGCATGCATTTGTATGTGTGTGGGAGAAAATGAAGGAAAAGTAATTAGGTGGAACCTCCACACACACAGTCAGGAAGCACAACATCATGTTATATTTTATTAAATTACTTCCTTTAGTAAACCATGGTGAAAATTTTAAGTCAGCTTACTTTGCAAGGGCACTGTAATAAGAAAATCTCAAACTACAGATATAGTTTGGGTATATGTGAACTACAGTGTCTAATGATAATAAAAAACTTCTGATTCAAAACATGTAAGAATGTGCTTGGTGATTTTTCTTTCAATACTGATCAGATACTGGAAAAAGACTCTCTCATTCCAGCATTTCTGCTTACTTTTCTCCTTGAGATCTATAAAACGACACAGAAAACACTTTGAAATCTGCAGAAAGACTGAGTTAGGTGTAAGAGAGGGATGAAGGCTGGCTTAGGTAATGTTCATACATAAATCATAAGCCAAATTTTCTACTGATAAAAGTTATTTTTTATTTATAGTAACTGAGAATCTATCTGTATGGTTTTTTCTCTTAGATGATCTCTTTTTTTCAGGTGTCAGTTATCTTACATAGCTGTAGAAAGTCCACCATTTCCTTTCAATGAGAAATCTTTTCAAGGACTGGACAGTGATTATCAAGGGCTATTTTATAACACATCAGAAGGATTAAAATTCCGGTTGCCTTTGGTTTGAGCTGATGGAGATAATAACGTTAGAACCCTTTAATGTGAAAAACTAGTTTTAGAGAAAAATAGACTTGAATATCTTAAAGGAGATGGCCTGGATTCAAATACTTTTAGACAATCAGAGGGTTATTTAAACTCTCTGGTATTGCCATTTATGCACTATGAATAATGTTAAAAACATCTCAGGTGGCAGGTGGATGTATCAAAGCCCAATGAAAATGCAACTGTGGGACAACAATCTTGAAAACTGGATTTATAACTGGTGGAGATGTTTTATAGTGAAATGAGAAATTATTCTCAGGCTGCTGATGATACCAAAATACAAGTACTTCTATACATGAAATTTCTATAAAAAGGATATGGGGTATATAAAAAAAGTCTTGGTTTTGCTCATTAAATTACTTACATTTCTTCAGAATATTAGATCTTGTCAATCTTCCTTTGTGACACAGAGAAGTTGTATGAGTGGAGACACATCTCATCCAGGTCACATACCTTCACCTAGAAGTAAACGTAGGGCTCAGTGAGACACAAGTGTTTCACTGCCAGGATCTTTTTTTAAGTTATAATGGGGGTTCTGGAGTGTTCCAAAGAGACAGATGGCCTTTTCCAGATGTTCTGAAGGAAATAATTTCTGCAGTATTTCTCATGAAGGAAACAGGCCTATTCTATGTTTTGTAGAACAAAGAAATCAAATGGCAGTAAAAAAAATCTCTTAACTGCCCAACATTGATTCTTGCTGTGGTAGGTTGATTGTCACAAGGCCCAGAAACTATTTCAGCTGTGAAACAGGGAACAAAGTATACATACAGGTAAAAAAACCTGTGTCACTCGGTAGTACTTATTAGGAACTGGACCTATTTTCATCCATTTCACATCCTTGGAAAAAAATTGAAAGCAAAGGTAAGTCCTTAGTGCCTTGGCCCATCCCAGTTCCAGCTGAGCTGCATTACTCTTGGAACAATTTGTAAAGGATGCTGCAATACGTAGAAGCTCTGGTGTATACAGCAAGATTCATAAGTTGTATGAAAACAGAAGGGAGAAAGCAGAGCAAAATGATGTGGGCCTTACTCTCACCATGGGCAACCAAAAAGAGTGGAGTAAAGAAGACTTCTAGCAATTGCAGGTTTATGTGTGTGAGGTGGTTGATCTTGAGCAGAACTGTGAAGTCTTAAACAGTGAAGTACTGCATAAAGAACTGTCTGTCTAAGAAGTAGTCTGCTTATCAGAGAGGTGAATTCATTTACTACTGATAAAAATGACATATCGATCTAACAAGATACCTGTCAAAACTATCTCTCTGTTCACTTTCTTATCTGGAATACGTGCCATAACCCTACAGATAAAAAGAAATACATAAGAGAATAGTTGGAAATTAGCCTGATTTGTACCCACCTGGTTTCAATTGCGTCCGCTGCTATCAAGTGATTGACAGCATAACATAAATCAAGGTGGTTTTTTTGCTTATTAATATAATATGAACTGTAAAAAGATTAAAGTCTCATTTACATAACCTGAGATGAAAGGAGGTGAAATATTATAATTATCTTTTCAAGCTAAATTTGCACTGCCATTTAAAATTAACCTATGCAAATGACAGGTTAAACCCCAGGAAAGCTCCAGCCCTGTTTGGAAAAAATACAATCAATTTCCCATCATGAGTGTGTTTTTATGCTAGCAATTAAATTAGTCACTTGGATCCATAAATATATACCAATATCATGAATTTTTTGGGCCATGTTTTGTTCTTGACTTTTAGCCTCCAAAAGATACTCAGGTTGTGAATGTGAATGCATCCTTATTTGCATTGAGTAGCACTCTAAATATTACAAGGATTATCTATACAGTAATGCGACGTCTTACTTAGCCTGAGTGAGGATAGTTAAGCACAATTATGTTCACAAGTAAGCTGAGAATCTATATTTTTTACAGTTCATGGGTGTCTGGAATGACTTTGGTAAGGTTTGCATGAGAAAGAAGACAGTTTTTTAAAGGATCCTGCTCCTGTTGTGATTCAGAGAAGAAAGCAGGGATACTTTTTTTCTTTTCCAGCAAGCCTGCATATTCAAAAACATATCAACTCAGTGCCTTTGTCACACCTTGGTTTATAGATATTCTGAAAGTCTTTTCAAAAAAGAGAGCCTACATTCCCACATAATTCCTTCCTGGCTTGGGAGGAATTTGAATACAGAGGCAGACACAGACAACTGCCCTTAGTAAACTGACATGTCTGATCAGGTGGATCCAAGAAAATGGAATACATTACATGAGCTCTGAACTTGGCCTTAGCCATGTGCCCTCAAGGCAGATATTTCACACTTGGCAGTTGGTGTCCTCCTTAATCATGGCTAGCCTCAATTTTTTATTAAGGCCGAATAAAGAGATGGAAATTTTAGTGAAAGCAGGCCAATGCCTTACTCAGTGCAGCAGAGTTTCGTGGGAAAGAGGACTGGACTGATCAGGAAGCTCATTTGTATGTATGAGGGAGCACTGCGCTGGAGACTTCTGGGACAGCAAATGATTTTCACTGCTTCTGCAGATAAAATAACCCTACAGGGGTTTTTGTCTGTCTTACAGGTAGTGTCTGTAGAAATTAAGTCAGAGCCAGAGACATTATTGTGAAGTGACAACCCCAAATTTCCCAGTTGATAACTTGTTCATTTTTCAAAATTTCGGGCGGGTGGAATTTGAAAGTCATCCAAAAAGTTTTGGCAGCCAATCTAAAACAAGTAATTCTAAGGCAAAGGAGCAATGGAGGCCTGGTTTATGTCTTGTGTCTCCGACAACGTCCTCCCATTCCACTGCAAAACCTCAAACTCAGCACTGAGATACTTCTGGATCTTTTCTGTGTTCTTGAGGACCATCCTCATACTGTTGTCACTCCTCCTGAATCTCAGCCTGCTTTCTGATTTACTCACTGGGTGAGAGATGGTGTATGTGCTGTGGCTGATCTGGGGCACAACATCTGCAAATTGACCAGATAGTAAATATGTGTTGACCAGCCCAATAGGGGCTGTCAAATACTTAGTTGTTTCTGCCTTTTCTTCAGCTGGAGTACTAACACGGTCTCTACCATCTCATGAGACACTGATTTTCACAAAATTAATGTAATAGCTTTGAACTCTGCCAAATTTGATAGAAATTAGTCAATGAGGGAGAGGAATGTTTGACACCCTTTGCAGTCATGTCAGATGTTTTCTTGCAAAATCAGAATATAAAATTAAGGAGAGGGGAAGGGAGAAAGGGAGAGAATTATTTAAATAGTAATGAATGGAATATTTCTTGCTGAAATGAAAGACTGAAATGTTTCATTTCGTTTGACACAAAAGGCTCCATTCACCATGAAATAAAATATTTTGTTCTGAGGCGCTTGTGGGAAAGTAAAGAAAATGAGTGACTAGAGTCAAAAGCTGACAGAGGAAAAACGTTACCCTTGAAAAACAAGTTTTAAAGCTATCTCTTCGTAGCATTACAGATCTGAATTGTACTACTTCCATATTTGGAAGGGGGATTAAGTCCTATTTTCTACCTTGTTTTGACACTGCTCAACTATCCACGCCTTTAAAGTATCTGAAATTCGTCATCTTTTAGTACCACTTTTAACAGATTGCTTTCATGGTCACAATGGGTGCATGTGGACATGCATATGTTAGAGAGAGAAAGAAGATTTGTTTATAAACAGGTTGAACAGTGTCTGCAGATACGGAGAGGAAGTGGCAATATTTCTACCCACCAGAAATATTGTGTTTGACTTTCAGGCTCTCCAGGAGTGAACATACATATAACTGTAAAGAGACAGCTTTGGCTTGGTGTGAAGGTTAAGGTGTTGTTGGCCATCTGAGAATTTGTATCAGGTGCTGAGCATTTACAGACAAGCATTTATCATTTAGGACTACAAACAACATAGTTCTTACTCTGATTATTTTTGACACTCAGTCATCAGAAGTTTCTTTGCACTTCTGATCTTAAAACTTAGAAACAATCACCCGAGGTATTGTAGTACTGAGGTGTCATACTGATTTGTTGGTACTTTTATATAAAGCATCTGAGGCCAGAGGTTACAGAGTTGCCCGTGGCTAGGTTTGAAGAGGTGGGAGGAATGCCCTTTGAATTTCTGCTTTAGCAGCCCTGGAATGCTGAAATGCTCCACCCTGATGCCAGGTCTTGGGAGGGTCAGGTGAAACTAGCTTTCCTTAAGAAGCTAAAAGACAAGGATGAAAAGATTTAGTGACTTGTATAGTTCATTTGCCCATGGGAGGGGGCAAAGAAAGGGCAACTGCAGGTGTTAGCCTGAAACTCTCCAGCTGGCCACCATGGAGAATAAGGGAATAATTGCTTCACCATACAATTGTCCAGCAAGAAGGGAAGTCTCCTTAGAATTTTTTATCAAAGTGAGTCTTTGACACATCATGTTAAAGATGTGTTAAAGATTGCTGCAAGTGGTGTTTGTATGTAATATTTTACTGTCTTTTATTTAAGAACTGTGCTGTGTGGTCAATTTTACTGTTCTTCTCTAGGACAAGTGAGTCCACCCCAAAAATCTGTATCTGAACATTTCTTTTATTAGGATATACTCTGTTCTGAACCCAATTTGTTTTCTCTGGCTTCATAATAAGATGAAGTAAGTCACTGCCTGAATGTAGGTGCTTTCAAAGTCTGAGTCCTGAGATCTTCTTATCACTGATCTCTGACGGATTTGATGAAATGATCTGATGATGTTTTTGCATCTTGTCTTTTATCTATTTTTTCCTTGTTTAATGATCATTATCTTGAAGAACATTTTGTGATATTTTACTTTATAAGATGGCAAATCCAAAATTCAGTCTACCCCAGATAACCCAGAACTCCAAAGACTAGGTTTTCAATCCTTAACACTCACAAAATGCTACATTTTTCAGCCAGCAGTCTAAGTCTGTGTATCTATGACCACAATATAGTGGCATGCAAGGTACCCAGATGAACGCTGAATGGTTTGCCATGTACCCTAAGAATTACAGGTGGAATAATGTTGTGCTCTGATAAAGCTAATATGTTCTGCTGATAATTAAAAGTGTCTGTGTTACCACTGATTTTAGAAAGAGTATGACAAGGTAAGGTGCACCTTGCATGTAAGAGGTTTTTATGTTCTCTGAATGTGTCACTGACTTGTCTGTTGCTTCCAGACGAAAAGTGTCTTGCATTTAGCCAGTCTGGGTAGACCAAGTGAAACAAATGTGGACATACTCAAATTTAGTGTGCGTATAGCAATCAACCCAATTATATGGCATATTTCGCAGTTTTGAAAATTGGACTGTTCTTCAGAAAATGACATAAATCAAGAATCAAGTTCTCTAGTACCTACTAGAGGAATACCAAAATGAGAAGTTACTGAGCTGGATTCTACATTCATATTGTATCTTCACCTTTCTTTTAACTTCTTTTCTAATGAGTAAAATGATCTACTGTCTAGCAGCATGCACAGGGCAGCTAATTCCTAAGTGCTCTTTCTGCAAATGCCCTGCAAGCTTTGAGGTATCTGCACCATTTACATGTGAGTTTGAGCTTTAGAAGGGAAGTAAGTTTCAGTTTATATAGGAATAGACTTTTTTTTTTCTTCTCCTCCTAAGAAATTAGAAAGACTGGAGAAAACCTGAATACCTAGTATCTGTCCTCATAGTCTGTACTAGGCTTTTGGGAAATGCTGTCCTTAGAAAGTAGTATCAGTGGACTTCTTTAGTCCTTTACAGTGGGCTTGTAAAGGACTAAACCTTGTAAAAATAATTAGAGGAAGGAAAAATCATCCTTACCAGCAGATGCTGCAGTAAATGCAACAACAACAAATGCAAAAACTTTCCCTAAAGTGGGAGAGTTTGCTTGTCAGCATTCTGTGAGCTCTCTGTGTTGCCAAATTTCATTTCTGTTGGAATCATTTATAAAGGGTTATAGTAAAACCACTGAAGAACTGACTGACTGCTGTGGTGGTTTAACCACTATTTTATTTTACAATAGAATGAAACACAATTTTAAATTTTGTAAAAAAAATATAAGAATATTCCTTATTAATACTTAAGCAGCAAAATTACTTACAAATAGCATAGACTTTTCCTTTCCATAATGACTTTTTTTTTGCTTAGGGTTAGTTTCTGAAGTTCTGCATTTTATTCTGTCTGGAGTTTGAAAAAATTAAATTCTGAATGTATTTACAAGAATGATCATAGACTATCAGCAGCAAAGGAGGAATACATTCTCTGGGTTATCACTTCACCACTGTGTACACAATATGCCAGAGTCTGAAACTTTCAGATTAATTACTAGTCCTGGCGATGCTGTATGTGTTTTGTTGCCCTTCAAGCTTGCAATTAATATTCAGACAGTTGTGAAGGGAGGATAATTTGGTGATTTTCAGTTTATTCTTCCAGGGAATAAACAAGAGAAGAGAATACATATTTCTCTCTTATTGCAGCTCCGAATCAGTTGCTAAAGTTGTGTCTGCAACTGCACACAATCAATGTCAGTTGGAGTGCAACTTTATTAAAGTTTTTTTTTAAATTTACATAACTTTCAGCACCATTACATGTATAATTTATCATGACGATGCAGTATCGTTGTAGGGTATTTATAAGCTTTGTGCAGTGGGGCAGAATTTAAAACTTGGTCCTTCATTAAATTTTAATTTAATAACTTAGCTAAACTAGGTGAACACTGATAGCAAGAACACCAAGAGCTTTACCAGTTCTTTAGAAGAAAATGCTCTCTGTGTTCAGCACCTCTGTAGCCCTATGGGACAAAGTGTAATGTGCTCATGAAAATGTGTTTACTTTCAGCATATCCACTAAGTTTTTCTTCCAAACATGTTTACCTGCCTATGGTGTGATGTCACAGCCAACTGAGTACAGATTTGAAGTATTTAATTAGGGAAAAAAAAAAAAGAAAAATCATGGGGGTTTTGTTTGAAAAGGGAAATGATGAGAAAAACCTGAGATTTCTCTGCATTTCCCATTTTTTCAGTTCATATCACTTTACTAACCATAGCTCAAATAAGATCTGATTAAGGGAAAACAATTTCTACTAGTGCAAATCAAATAATGACGAAATTAATGCAGGAGTTAAACATGGTTGTGAAAATAACTTAAATTCCTGAGAATAAGGCCTAGTGGAGTGAGGCAACACCTGAAAATCTGTTAGTGATTTTTCCGATATGAGAAAAAAAAAGAACAAAAGGTTAAACCCTGATCGTGCAGTAAAAAGTCCTTTGTGCGGGTTCCTGCACTGCTCTCAAATCCCAAAAGTGACATTGAGGGATTTGTTTCAGGTCCTGAGATGCCCATTTCATTTAATGAATTAGTGGCTGACTATTTATTTTTTCCTATTGGTGATATGGGATGATATTCCACCTTTGTTTGTGGATCTCTGACAAAATGCAGTTTGCATATCTCATCTGTATTTTGTTACACAGCTGCTGGTTGTCTTGGTTAGCATGCTCTGAAAGAGAAGCCGTGAGCTGTTGTAACACTTCCAATGAAAGTGCCAGGTTTTGAGTTTGACAGGTGTCATTCCAGTGATACTGGACACTCAGTTCTGCAAGTGATACCAAAGCAGGACCTGGTGAGGCCTTTGTTTTCTTTAGCTGGACATCCAAAAAACATTGTTGTTTGAAAATTTGTGTTTAATTCCCCAAATCTCCTGACTCTTAAAACTATAGTTGCTGTATTGTTTTACAACCAGGGATGCTTTAAGGGTGTTGTGTTTTGTTTTCTATGTTGAAAAGATGATCTGTTTCCAATGGTGCCTCAATATCAATGAGGATAAAGGGTTCATTATCGATGCACACATCATTCGAAACTGCTGAGAGTAAGATATAAATAACTGCTCTTACCTTCACTGAAATAAAAAAAAAAAAAAGTCAATTTCTATAGATTTGTCCTAGATGTTCATATAGATGTGTCCTAGACGAAGCCTCAAGTGAATGAAAGACCTATCCAGTTCTGTTGCAGTCATGCTTGGTCAGTGGAAGTACTCTTTCTGGATTCAGTAGACTTCTTAATCTCCCAGAAATGTGGATATTCTGTAGCCTGTGACACTGTTCTCTTTTACTAATTTGCATAATTTCTCACATAATGTACTCCAAGATTATCTAGAATGTTAAATACAAGCAATGCTATTCTAAGAGTGAAAGAAAATGGAAAAAAAAAAGCTTAAACTTCTCCCCTCTCCACCCTCAAACCTCCCTCTTCTATGCTAGAAATAGAAACTGTGATGAGAAGTGACATTGTGGCTTTGAGACTTACTTTGGACGGCAGACAAAAAAGAACAAAGTTAACCTTGTTATATTTTTCCTTCCATAGCTTGAAGAAGGCCACATGGCTGAGATTTCACTTCTCATTCCTATTTCCAGGGTGTATTTTCTCATCCTCTTCATAAAAAATGGGTTTTATAGCTACATGTTGATCCAGCAGCTGGTTTGGTTTTTAAATGAAAATGTTATCTGTTTATTATTCAGATACAATTTTAAGCAGTTTTGCTCAGCATATTTGAATTCAAAATCCTATTAAAGATGCAATATTACTCCTCTACTTTGTCCCACACTGTGCTGACATTCAGTTTCTCCATTTTAAATAGAAATATAAAATTGTATATCTGTTCAGGGTGATGTGATTTCCAGCATTGAACTACCAGTCATTGGACAGGCTGTTCACCTTTCTATCACAGAAATTTTGTATTCATACACATTTCCCTCCACATTTACAAAATGCATTATTGGTCTGGCTATCTCACAATTGCTTCACAGCAACACTTTCTTTTTAAATCACAAAAACTTTTCTCTTTGCCTCCTACCATCTGATGGAAGTCATGAGAACTGCTGAGTTAAGATAAACACCCTCATTTTGTGGTAGAGAGGGGAGGGGAATGAGAAGCAAAATGTTAATTTGTTTTAAAGTTAAAAGTACTGACCCATGCACTGAAGATAAGCATATCTAATTTTAAATCTTCCATATCTATTGTAATGTCTAATTGCATAGTTAAATGAGCTGTAAAAGCAGAAATGCCGCTGTAACCTCTAAACAATTTTACACAGTTCTAGAACATTTGAGATAACAGAAGAAAGCTTAAAGAAGCTTTTCTCCTCTAGTAATGCTAGTAATTCAGAGGACAGTGTTTATTGAACAAGAGAGGCTTTCTGCTTGGCCAGCACTTTCCCGTTACTCTGGACACACTTTACATTTAGGGAGGCAATTGAATGCACCATCTGGGCTATGAACACTCTAAAAAGGTCCAAAAACATTAGCGGATGTGTCACTCAGTGCTCAGCTCTTGTCTCGGATTGATGTAACACTGGAATAACTTGATTGGCTTCAGTAACTTTATTCTAAATTAACATAATTGCTATCATAATTATTTAGCCTACAGAAACATCTGGAGTCCGTAACTAGGTCAGGGCACAATTTCGCTAGGCTCTTGGCATTACACATGCACATACACAGATTAATGTGTCAGAGAACTTTCTATATAGACTGTTTCTATCTGAATACTTCTCTTGGGGCAAAATAAAACAATGGAGAGGTGATTCCACTAGTCTGAGTGCTAGCCTCTGCCACTGACTTCTCAGAAAGTCCCATAGACTTTCTGTGCCTCTGGTCTCTTTCTAGAAATGCTGACGGTTGTGCTTCTCTTGTTTGATGAGGATAAGTGCATTTAAGACCGTGAAGTGCTCAGGCACCATGGTAATGGGGATGTGTGAGCGTTGTGGGTAGGCAAGGTAATCTACATCCAATTATTCATGCTTTGTAGCTCCCAATGACAGATACTTCGGGGGAGTTGCTTGTATCCTGAAGATGAGCTGTACAAGAATATAAGATTTTTGACTACTGAGGGGTAAAAAAGAAAGTACCAAGTAGCTGTAAAATGATAGCTTTTCTACAGACTATAAAAGAGTGCAAGTTTAATAGCAGAAATAGTTGTTTCTAAGGTTAAATGAAATCACAACACTGTCTTTATAAAGTTGGAATCACATACATATTATATAACACATCTCATGTTTCCTGTAAACATAAGGTGTGACTTTTGTTTCTACTCAGAAGTCTGAGTCTAGTGATTCTGTGGGCAATAAAATAATTTCTCTAAAAGCACATTATGTATTGTCCCTTAATTCCATCCTTGTCATTAAAGTAGTTGGTTATGCCTAGCAAACAGAAAGTACTAGGACAGGAGCTGAGTGGCAGTTGCATCAAATTAATTTGGGATTCTGAAGTATCTTAATGTTCTTGGGGTGACTGGCTTCAGTGGAGCTAGGATATAATTTCAATATATTTGAAGATGACCTGATTAAACCTTCTTTTTATTTCCCAAACTATCAAGAATGACAGAGTGAACTTCCCAGATTTTATGCTTTCAGGGCTTGACAATTTTTACTAGGAAGGAAAATGAGTTATGTACAGACAAGAATTTATTTACCACTTTTTTTTTTCACCAAGATTAGAAGAGGAACAACCAGTTCTTCTGATAATACATCTTGGTAGTCTGTAAGCTAGTGACACTATGTGACCATCATCAAAATGACCCAATACATTGTGATAACTCCTCTGATATCTGGGTGAAGTACAAGAGCCTTCTTATCTGTGTTTTAGTTGTAAGGAATCCAAACTTAGAACAAACTCCTTAACAACTTTCTGTAGCAGTACTGGCCCACAAGGTGTCTGCACACAAATGAATTTATTCCCCAAGCAGACAGAAACCTTTTGGTAAAGGAGAGAATTAAATTTAAGTGGTTTTTTTGGTTGTTGTTTTTTTTTTTTCTGCAGACTCTTCAGACAGCTTATGTTAAACTCGTGATGGCCCAGTGCTATAATACAAATGTTGAAATTACAAGAACATACTCATGCAGCAAAAGGACTGACCAAAATCTTCTGTATGTAGATATTTGTGTCTAGATAAACTTTTTAAAGAACAACTTCAGATATTGCTATGAACACACACACACACACACACACACACACACACACACACACACACACACACACACTTACTTTTAAAAAATTTCTGGCTTGCCCCAAATTCAGTGGCAAAACGTGAGACTGTTTGATGAGGCCAGGGTACCAAAGTCTTTTAGATGCTTGGTTTTGTTTTCCTTTTAACTTCTTATAAAACACCTGTCTTCCTTACATCTTCATCAGTGACTGAACAGTCTGCATTTTAAAGGATTCAATACTTTCTCAGTATCATCTTAGAAAGTGTGGTTTAATGGAGGATTCTCCATCCAGGACAGACTTGCATTGCCTAGTGACATGCTCAGTTGATGTGGGGCAAGCAGTGGATGTTTTCTACCTGGATTTCCCCAAGGCTTTTTATATGTTTTCCCACAGCCTCCTTCTAGAGAAACTGATGCATTGTGGTCTAGACAAGTGGACCATGCTTTTGCCAAGACAGGTTTGACCAGATGATCCCTGAGATCCTTTCCAACCTGGTACTCTATGATTCAACGATTCTATGTCTTGTGCATTCTTGTTGCAGTGGTGGTTGTTTTTTGCTTAAGTTTTCTGTCATGACCTAAATGTCTGCAACTAGAGTTTTGTAGAAAAATATGTGACTAATACAGTGCTTCAGTTTTTTATGATTAAAAATAATGCCTTCTTGAAATACCAGTGTCTTTGAGGATGCTCCCTTCTGAGTAAACAAAATGCTTTGGCTATGAATTTCCAAATAACATGACTTTCATGGGAAAGACTGTGAGTAATCCATCTCTAGCAAGCCATATGTTAAAAGATTAATGGATTATTTGCTTTGAGAAAAGTGTAAAGAAATGTAGTACTCTGCTTTTAAATTTGTCAGAAACCTAACTATGTAATTGAGTTCAAGTATGAAAATGTCTTAACTGCAGTTGTTCCTTGTGAGTTGATTTCTCAAATGAGGGAGACTTATGCAGGTGATCTACAGATGACCAAACCACTAGCTTTCCATGCCATATAAAGTGATCATAAATATTTTTGCATGTGTCAAGATGTTTGTGTCACTGGTTTTACTTATACCACTGTTAATAATTTACAGTTGTTGTAGTTAGCCAGTGTTGGAAAGGATAAAATTAACGCTATTAATTCAGCTACAAGGTTTGTGGTTCTGTGAGCAATTGAGCAACATAACTAGGGGTCACTACCTGGATTAATGATGTTTCATGTCTTGGATTGATCATATCTAAATGTTAATAGATTCCAACCAAATGCCTGATGTTGGTTCTTTAATTTTTTTCTTTTTTCAATTTGTTATTTGTCAGTAGTGTGAAATCAAACAAAGATATTAAGCTTGCATGTCAAAGTGCTGTTGCTACCATAATTAGCAGCTGCTGCTTCTGATGACAAGTTTAATTAGAAATATCTATGCTAGTTTTTACACAAATATGGCAATTTGTTCTTGATCAGTTAATGTAACTCTGCATTTCTCCTGTATTTTTGCTAACAGATAACATCCCAAGGCTTCAGTTATCATCTTATGTGACTGGCAAAGACACTGGGTTGAGTGTCTTAGAGGACAAAGTGATTTACCCACTGTTTCAAAAGACTTTTGAGAATGAACCAGAGGATGGTAGTGTCAACTTCTTTTCTGATATTGAATGAGAATTGTTACAGACCAAGTACTTTTGTGTGTGTGATGTTTATTGGACAAGGAAGATTGATTTGCCTTTCTTGGTGTCTTTACATTAAAATGATTTTTTTTTTTCTCTAGTCTCTTTGCTGGCACAAATTTTTGCCTAGTCTTGGACAAATCATTTAACCCTTCGAAGCCTTGATCATAGCTTTCCAATTATTCTTAGAGACAAAAAAATTGAATCTGAAATGTGAAAAATTACAAGTTGACCACATGCCCCATCATTATGGTATGTGTTGTATAAGTGAATTTCGTACTCCTGGTTATATTCCAGCTGGTGTCAATGACAAACATAATGCTCATAAAATTTATACGTAAGGGTGACACTAAAGGAAATAGTAACATGATTGAAACAAACACAGCCAATAAAGTGCTTCTTTCCCCTTTTCTGTAAGTGACTACAACAGCATTTCTTTTAATTCTCTGGTTTTCACTGAATATCTGCTTATTCCTATATGTAATAACGTGAGCAGGGATGAGCAACACTGTAGGAAAGATTTTATATGATTCATAGCATTCAGAGATGAAGATGACCTATTTCATGCTGTAGTCCTTCTTTATGTTCTGGATAATTTCTGCAAAAATATAATTTTCTCTCATTGTTTCAGAACATCTGCACCAAAATAGTATCTGAACACACGGAGTGGAGTATGATAGAGAGTTAATATTTTATCACAGAGAACTCTGGGTGCCTATGACAGCAGTGTGAGAAGCTCATTAAAGAGTTCTGTGAGTGTTTTACAGGTATGATTGTACTGACGACACCTACTTCTTGCATAAAATAATATTTTTTCTTCTGTTTCTTTGGATGAAACTGGTTGCCTTTATTACCTTACTATGGAGATGCACCTTTTCTGAGAAGGACAGCTTCTTCTGTGTAAGAGAGACTGCTGAAAGCAAAGACAGTCTATCACTGCATTACTTTTGTGCACTTTTCTTTAGCTTCTGTGGTTCTAATGAGCTACTAGAAATAAGTAGCCGTACAATATGTTGCGTTTACTTCCATTATGGAATCTCTAGTTTCAGTTATCCCACGTTGCTGGTGAAGGTAATGTGCTTGTGATCAAAAATACATTTTGTCAGTAGACTCAGTACCAAAAGTTACATGTTTGGCTTAGTAGTTATTAAAAAAAACCCCAATGTATTGTCCTCTAACTCCATTTATGGTACTACAATTTCCACAAGCTTAAAGGCATGAAAAAAATGTACAGATGTTGTACAGAGATGGTCCTAGACAAGAGAGAACTGTATGAGCCGTGTTTCTGGAATGCATGAAGTTTAGTGAAATAGGCAGGAAGGACTTATTTGCAACTGTTTTGTACTTCTTTTTTAAAATTATTTTTATAGCTAGTTTAATCTCCACTAATTCTTTTGGCTTCAGCTTCTTCTGCGTAAAGTGAAAGATTTTACTGTGACATTTGAATAACACTCTAAGGTCTTCTCCCCACAAAAAGCATTGTAAAAAGACTCTCTCTGGATTTAGAGGAGCCATGCATTTTTTTCCCTGCAGTGTTTTAGAAACTTTATTAAAATAATTTGCAAAAGGCAAATGATAGAATTTTTCTGTCTGTAAGAATAATATTAAGAGTGGATTTTGTGCTTAGTATTTTGGCATTTCTACTTCTAAGGCATACTTTTCTTTATCATACTAGGGCATGTTACAGAGTTCAGTGACCAGAAGTGCCAAGAAGTAATTAAAAAAAAATCTCAAATGATACCTAATTAAAAACTGTTTCAGGCAGAATGAATTAAACTTAGCCGTAAAGTTGCTTATTGCATCCATCTTCCTGATGTCGGAAGGACCCGAGCTACAAAGGTGAGTAATTTAACGGTAAAAAGTCCTTGCAATAGCTAACTTCAGAAACAGAATAATCAACAGTCAGCTGGAATTACAGAATAATCAGGAGTGGTGAATTAGATCATTGAATCTCTTGACTTGGCATGAAACATTATTAAAAAAAAAAAGTTTAATTTGCTACCAAATCCAGAGCCATAGATGTTTCTGTGGTGTATCATGGTGTTGTAGGACATTAATCAGACACTTGGGTAGAAGCCAGTACAAAGTATTAAGGGGAGGGCTAATACACTAGGATCCTTTTTGGAAGTCAGCATTTTTGTAGTAGCATTTGGAGTTGCCTGGTCTCTGTTCAGCAGAAAGGCAGAGAGAACAGTAAGCAGAGAATTATCATAATCAATCTGCTAGGCAATCAAGAGCAAAAACGGAGCTTTTTATGGGCAGAGCTGATTCAGTTCAGCAGCATTTCTTGGCCCTGCAATGAAGACGCTCAACAGAGAATAAACTCCAAGGGCTGGTGTTTTTAAGCCTGATTGATCATTTTTTTAATGAAAAGAACTTTCATGCCTTGAGACTAGAAGTTGGAACTTATTCGTACCTACCACAGTTCTGCCATTTTCAAATCTGTGAAGAAACCCAAGCACAGAGTACTAGAGGTGGACAGTGATTTTCCAGCAAAGTAGTGTATTAAGAAGTTGTATTTCTGGAATTGGAATGGTTCAGTGATCTCATATCCTGTGTTCAGACGTTTTTACATCAAATCAGAACATGGCTTTTACAGATCACTGGCTTGCTATTCTTGTTTCAAGACCTTTAAGCATCCAGAAATATCAGTATTTCCACCACATGCGCAAAATAGCTATGTGGTTAAAAATTCTAAATTTTCATACTGCTTGTCTGTCTCAGTGTCTTTCCATAAAAAAATCAGGCTGAGATCAGCTGGGAATGGAAAGAAGACTTTAACTGTCTACAAAAAGGAACTGAAAGATGCAGATTATCTAGTTCCAGACTCTGAAACCATCCTGGTGTTTCGTGGGTAATACTGATTCCCTTCTCTGCAGTGCTAGTTTAGTCTGGTCAAGCCTTTTTGTCTTATGACATCCTAACGTGTCTTCCAATCCTTCTACTTGAAAACCTTTCTTCCCTTCATCCCATCCCAGCACCATGGTCTTTCTGGCTGCTTCTCTACTTTTAATGTGACTCTCAAGAAATGTGTCTGTTAAACAGATTCACCTCATGAAAAGCTGCCAACCCAGATTCTCATCAGTTCCTGCAGCAGCATCTTGTGTCTGTAATACAACTCGAAGGTATAACTGGAAACCCAGTTCAGAGTCACAAAACTTAAATCTTCAAAGCAGAATTTAGTGACAATGACAGAAAGGAATCAAAGCTAGCTCGTTTCATCAAATTAATGTCCGCTAACTTATTGTTTAAAGAAGCAGTGGCTTGTTGTCTGGAGTGTTTGGTAAACAGCAGTTTGTAATAATACTAGTGTTTATGTAAATTATGTATGTGCAAAGAAGAGTAACTGACATTTACAATTTTCTGTTCTTCACAAGAGAGTTACTAATTATTTTTTTTTTTAAATATCAGTCATTTGCCATCCTGAGATGTATGGACAAATTACACATTACAGATACTGAACAAAGAACGTAGTTCAGCTCCCTTTCTAAACACCATTAATTTGATAGTTACTCTATAAATACAACGAATAAAAATATTAAACTCTGAATAGATATAAAATTATAATAAAAAGTATATTATATTCACTGAATTACTCACTATCAATACATTCTTCTACTGCTATGTCCAAGAACAGCCATTTATGAATTCACATGTTGCAGATTATGCACTGTATTATCATTTTAAAATTTAATTTTTTTGTCATTCTTTAGTGAACACTTCTAGGATGCCACTGTTTAATTAATTGCTGTAGCAAATGCTCTGCTACTTAAACACTATGGTCAAGAGCAATATGCAGACCTCAGGAGCCTGGGGACAAAAAATGAACCTAACAGCAAAGCCTACTGCACTGAAGACATATAAATTAAGAAGATTAAAACCGACGGCTTTGGGCAATGTAGAGTAATGATTTTTAGGCCGACACAAGATTCCAGATGCTCCAGGAGAATCCCATGATGAGCAATGTCAAATGATGTCAAACGCTGCTGAAAGATCTAAGGTAATAAATGTAGCAATGCCAGTCAGTGTTGAAAGCAGGTGGTTAGCCATGTTACACAGGGCAATCTCTATGCTCTAAAAAATCCTAAAATCAGAAGGAAATATGTTTTTAGGAAAACTGAAACCATCAGCAAAACACTATTTTTCTTTCAGTGCCTCTGAAATTGCAAACAGTCATTTTTTCTGGTACTGGAGGGAAAGGGAATGCCCTTAACACTGTATAAATATATATATTAACTTATGTAACAGCAGTTTCTATGTAGCAAGTTTTCCTGATATAAAATATTGTCTTCCCAGTATTAATCATTATTTGTACTAGTGAGTGCATCAGGTTTGTTGATTTTTCTGAGGGCAAATTAGCACTAAGAAGGTGTTATGGAACATGTGACTAGAGAGAACTGGTTGTAAAGTAGGTGCAGACAGAAGCAGTTAAGCCTGAAGTTTTAATGAGAATTTTAAATTATGTTGTATCCATTATATGAAGTGACAGAAACATGTCTAGAGGAACCTGAGTAGATCCAACACAGGTCTGCTGTCTATTTTAATATGTGAACTAACAAAAAAAAGAAAAGCATACTAGATGACAGCCCTCATTAGTAACCATTGCACCTCGGAAACCATGCAGATAAAGAGGATTCCAAAAGATAGTGCTTTTCAGGTATCATCAAGCTTCAAACAAAAAATAACCAAGTTATAATTAACTAGAATGTAAACTGTGATATATTGTAAAGTATATTGAGCCAATACAATGGACATGGGGGAAGAGGCAGAATCTAACAGTTTTGCATTAGGTCTAATTGGTTTGCTCTTGAAGAGGTTATAGCAGAATCCCATTACAGTCTGTTTCCCATTACAGTCTGTGTTTGGGTGTTTTTTGTTTTTTTGTTTTTTTTTTTTTTGATTAACAGGAAGTTTGGTACTGTAGGTTTGAGGATATATGTTATGGCATGTCTATGCATCAAGGAGCAGAGAATAAGATTTTATTTATTTATTTCAAGTGACTTGCTGGATATAGGACAAGTGTGACTGTGGTCATGGTGTGCAGGTGTGACTGGTGCAGCCATAGTAAACCTTGGTAGAATATGGCTGGATCTTAAAGACTGCTGGTGCACCTAACCAGCTAGACCACTGCATTTTACCGTTTTTCAATGATCCAGGCATTTTATTCTTAATGCATTACTCAGTGGGAAACTAACTGATAAAAATCTGTGGAAAAGTGTTATGACTCTTAGTCATTGGCCCTGGATCATAGAAAATGAGCATAAAAAACAGTTTCTCCTATTTCCTCTGATATCTTTCCTACATAATTTAAAAAATTCTTTTTGTATATAGAGGAACCAGCTAATATGAATACACTTTTTTTTTTTTTTTTAAAACCAGAATATTTTCAGTGGTTATAAAAAACAAATCTTGTCTCAGAACTTGAATCAAGCTGTGAGTCTGTTTGCTTACCCTACTCAGGACCTTGCTCTTCTACAAGGTCCTATAAACTAATCTGCTACATTTTAGATCGGTTCTTTCTGTATTATGTTTTGATTATCTCTCCAGTACCACTATATTCAACAGTTTTGCCTAATTACTTTTCTGTAATCAGGCACTGCTGACTAAGAAAAAAATAATTGTCATATCTAGAGATATGGTATCCAGGGAGGTCCATATCATTCTCACAGGATTATATTAAGAGTGGATTAATTGAATGAGTCTCTGTTCTTATTACAATCTCTCCTTATTAGAATGGATTAATTTATCACATTTTCTCTCCTCTTCACAGTCTTTGACATGAGAATGAATTATCACACTCTTCCTTTTTTTCTTTTTATTTTTTTTTTGTTGGTGTTTTTCCAACTGGCTGATGGTTCCCTTGCTTTTCAGCCTGTTGAGGAAACATTAGTAATTTGTTGTAATGGACTTGTATGTGTTGGAAGATGGTGGAATATAGGGGTGTCTGCTTTACAAGGGAGTTAAGTGAGAATTCTGTGCTCCAGAAGATGCTGAGGACTTGGCAGGTTGTCTGCTAGTGAGACTCAAGGAAAGATGCAGAGAGGTGAAACTCAGAGTGCAATTGAATGCTGCCTCCCTGTAGTTCCATTTTACTGTAGTCAGCTTCTTTACTGTCATAATATTAATTTTAGCTCAAGGGGAATAGCTGAGACCATAGCACTGATATAAATGTAATGACCTAATGATGTCATAGAATCATAGAATGTCGTGAGTTGGAAGGGACCCATACGGATCATCAAGTCCAGCTCCTGTCCCTGCATATGATAATCCCACAGTTCACATCAGGTGTTTGAGGATGTTGCCCAGTTTCTTCTTGAATACTATCAGGCTTGGGGCCATGACTACCTCCCTAGGGAGGTTGTTCCAGTGCTCCACCACCCTCTGGCTGAAGAACCTTTTCCTAATATCCAGTCTAAACCTCTCCCTGCTATTCCCTCGGGTTTTGTCTTTGGTCACCAGAGAGAAGAGATCGGCACCTGTCCCTCCTTCTCCCCTTGTGAGGAAGCCATAGACTGCAATGAGGTCTCCTCTTAGTCTTCTCCAAGCTGAACAAACCAAGTGACTTTAGCCACTCCTCACATGACATCACCTCCAAATCCTTCACCAAATTTGAAGCCCTCTTCTGGACACTCTCCAGTAGCTTTACGTACTTTTTGTCCTGTGGCACCCAGAACTGCACACAGTGCTCCAGGTGAGGCCACACTAGTGCGGAGCAGAGTGGGACAATCACCTCCCTCACCCAGCTGGCAATGCTGTGCTTGAAGCACCCAGGACATGGTTGGCTCTCTTGGCTGCCAGGACACACTGTTGGCTCATGTTCCACTTGCCATCAGTCAAAACCCCCCAGATCCGTCTCTGAGGAGCTGCTTTCCAGCATCTTGTTCCCCAGTCTGTATGTACAGCCAGGGTTGCTGTGTCCCAGGTACAAAATTCAGCACTTGCCTTTGTTGAAATTCGTGTGGTTGGTGATTGTCCGGTTCTCCAGTTTGTCTAGATCCTTCTGCAGGGCCTCTCTTTGTGTCAACAATGAACTTACTTAGTATTCACTCAAGTCCTGTGTTCAAGTAATTTATGAAGACATGGAAGAGAATTGACCCCAAGATAGTATGGAAATTATACTTTTATTGAATTGTTCAATCACTACAACTCTAGCAGAATGAGTGCAGGCTGGGCACTGCCCAGGCACTAAAGACTCCCTAAATTACAGAGCTGGATTCTGTATTCCAGTTTAGGAATGAAGAGATTTCTATTCCAAAATGGGCTGGATGGCTAATTTTCTCTGGTCTGTCCTCTTACAGTAGTCTGTATATTTTATGTGCTTCAGAGGTGGTTAGTCACATCTCATGCAGAGTCATTTTAGTTTGTGTACAAAGAGGCAGAAGAATAATAATTTCCTATTTGAGCTAGTCTTTAGTTTGTACTATAAACATGAGGTGCAGTGACCTTTGTCATTTATTTAATCTTACCAAGCTATTTCTTTAGTAATATCTTATAAGGCTGAAGCAGTTATGGTAATTATATGGTGCATAAAATCTATTCTCCTTTATATACAAAAAATTTACTTTCTTTAATTTCATCTAGTGTCTCCCCATGCTTGTGTTACAAAGCCATATGAGTAGAAATGTTCTTCAGAATATGATTACTAAGTCTAGTGCCTTCCACACAAATGAAAAAATAGTAATCATTTTAACTCCTGTTAAGGAAATCTTCCAGGCTTTTTTTATTTGCCTTCGAAAATTATCCCCCTTTTGCTGTATTTCCTAACTTAATTTTATCTCTATTCTTTTCAATGAGATGACGATCAGCTTTGCATAATATTGGCCTCCTCACAACACACTCTTGGATGCTTGATTGAGAATCTCCCTAATATACTGATGTCTAGGTTCTTGCTAGGCCCTATGATGCTTAAATCCTTGATGATTTCTTCATCTCTTTTTTGTAACGTTTAGGGTGGGAGTGGATAGCTTAGAAATCAGCCATTACACCAAAGTGTATTGACTGCTTAATTATGTTCACACATTAAATGGCTGATATGAATTATGGCTCTGGTGCCACAAAAACACTCATTATTTCCTGTTAAGAGCTTTCAAGTAGTATAATTTCCGGATCTTGGCCCACAGGTTTGGAGCTGTAGATGCAGTGGCTGTGCCTCCAATGACACTTCAATAATTGGTTTGCCATGTAACATCAATTACATTCTGCTCAGGAATTCTCCTGAATTGAGATATATTTTGTGTGTGTGGTGTGAGTATGTTGTAACATGCCCTGTCTGATGGAACAATAGAGGCTCTTTAACTCAAGTAGTTTCTGTGAGATGAAGTGAGGTATACTTTTATGTTTACTGAGGACCTGCAGAAGCATACTGAGTTGTATTTTGTACTGTTTAAATTTCTTTAGGAGAGGCTCATGTGGTACAGAGATATAATTAGGTAAAAACAAGAACGGTTCATTTACATTCTTTCCCTTTTAATGGGCATTTAGAAATAAAGATATTGAAGTTGGAGGCTTTCTGAACCAAACCTTTTCGAATCAATATTCTCGGTGTCTCATCTCCTCTGATCAAATATAAGGGACAAAAGTGAAAAAATAGCTTCTAAGTCTCTTGAAAAATACTTACTTGAAATACTGAGAGATTCCAGAAAAAAAATCTGATATTTGTTTCCTAGCATTAGAAACTTCCATCAGTTTTGACAATGTCACTTGGAAACCTATCTTTCAGCAGGATCCCAGGATCTGTCAATAATATCTGTATATAAACGGCAAACCATTTCAGTTTGCCAGCTGTTCAGAAATTATCTGACGAAGCAGACAAAATTAATCCAACTCTTGTTACACATTAATGTTTAGCTGAGGTTATGGACCCCTAGGAAGATGAGGAACCAGTCTCTCCTCTGTTTTGAACTCTCTGCTTTTTATCATTATTCTATGGTTTTGATCTTTTCAGTTGAAACAAATAATACAGTGCAGTTTGGGTCTGTTGACCTTAATCTAGAAATCAAGCTACTATTAGCAGCCATCTGCATGATGATGTACCAATTACAATTAGGAGACTAAAGACTAATGTTCCAGTTTGCATACAAATAGAAATTTGCATAGCTCTTCAAAGAGAGAAACTCAGACATTTTGGGAACTCAGTGCCATTAATCCCTGAAGCAACACGGAAAAGATCACGAAGGGTTGAAAGGCAATGGTAGGTTTGATTTTATTTCTCTGTAGTAAATGTGGAGTGATGTTGCAACTTAAGACATATATCAGATACCTGTGATTTCTCTGAAGTTAGCCAACTTGTGACATGATTATTTTGCTGTCAGCTACGGTGTTCAGAGAACAGAGATGTATGCGGTGATTATGGCAATTTGGAAGCAGACAGAGATGAGAAATAAAGCAAATATTTGCAGTTATTGGATGAAAGGGTGATGAAAATAGTAGTTTACCAAAGCGAAGAAAAACACCCAAATAAACGCTTTTAATATTGGCTGCAGCTCACAGAGAAGGCAAGGGAAACGAAAGATAGTGAAAATGTGAAGTCAGAAATTGGCCTAAAAGAACCTGGGATGGCAGGACCCTGTGCCAGCAGGTTTTCATCTGGCAGAGCATTGAGGCTGTTCTAAGAAAGGGCTGAGAAACCTTTTGGGCATTCTGGCAGTGAGTACTTTTTGTTACCACAGCAATTTACAAGTGTTCCTACACCTCCACCAGCATCTTTGAAAATTGTCATCAGCTCCCTGGGACTCTTGGAGTTCAGGTATTCTTCCTCTCCCGTGATTTTCCCAGAATATTTATTCTCTTAACTTGCTGAGCTAATTTTCAGGCTTGCTCCTGTGACAGGAACAGCAGTGCAAATACATGGAGGATAAACTGTGGTCTACAGGGCAGCGACAAGCTACATGGCTGCAGGGACTTCTGGGCTGGCTTTGTTGTCGAGGTGTCGATACGTTTCACTGTGCAGTGTCTCCAACCATTGAATCAGCCTGTGAGAGAATCCTTAAGTGATTCACACATATTTTTCAGTTACCATTTCTCCATCGTTTTGAAATCCAAGCTTTTGGGCAATGCTGTTAGTGTCTATGAAGAGTCTCAATGAATGAACTGTACCACACAGACATTTAGGCACCACTACAGTGTACAGTCTGATAGTTGCTGGCTTTCTTGGCCTTCCTTCCTTCCTTCCTTCCTTCCTTCCTTCCTTCCTTCCTTCCTTCCTTCCTTCCTTCCT
>VWYH01003944.1:382860-530580 GCA_013399365.1 Pampusana beccarii | reverse complement strand
TTTTTCATTGCCTGGCCCCACAATTGAAGGGAATAGACTCATTATGTAAGGAAAGGAAAAGCATATCATCACCTGAAGACATTGTTATACCCAGTAAAAGCCAAGTAATCAGCATATACTGTGATATTTTAGGTGATATGTTAGTGCATCTACAAATCAGGAATATCCACACATTAACATCTTTAAAGAAAAAAAAATTATAGATGCTTTAATCGATTATTCTACACATCTTTTCTGTGCTTGTCTTCGTCCTTCTTCCCTTACCTCTTCCTCTTAATTGCCTCAGATATTCAGTTGAACTAATTTAACTGGAGAAGCATGAAAGGTACCTTTCACATGCAATTTATCTGGAAAAAAAATGATAAAATCACCTTCCTGATGTACAGCTGAAATGCCAAGAGAAGAACAGACAAAACGTTACAGTAACCAGTATCAGAAACCTTCATTGGCATCTCTGTGCTTTTATACTGATGGAGAGATGGAGATACAGTGAAAAACATAGTCCAGTACATTTTAAAAGGCAATGTGAAAGATGCTGCTATTTATAACTACCAAAATGCTGTATATCACATTCTGTGGTCTGCTAATGCATCTCTCAAACGAACCATTATGGCAACACAAATTTTGCCATTTGGTCCTTCTATTTCTCAAAATATTACAATAAATCATTTTTAAAATGTACAACATTTGTACTGTAATATTAATTATGTTCTGAAACATTCTGAGAAGTTTGGGAGTCTGCTTCTTTTGATAAGAAAATTTTCTTATTTTCATTGCAGTACCAACAATATGGAAAAATCTTCTGAAGGGGGCAATGCCTGCAAAATATTTGGTATACATAATTAAACTCACCAGGCATTTTGCAGTAGAGTTTTATATATCACCTTTTTCTTTTCATAAACACAGAGTAGCTCTAGATCACAGCACAGATAGCTTCTGTGCTGATGATATAACTGAAAATTCCTTTTTTGTGATATTGAAATTCAACAATAAGCCAGTATTATCTTGACAGGTGGAATCTTGCATTACTGTTTGATTGGGTGGTCTACTTTAATGCTGCAATCTGGCTTTTATAGCAATCACAGAAAAGCATGGGCAATTTTGAAGAGCTAAAATTTCAGTATTTGTGAGCTGTCATAGGATCTAAAGTCCAAACTTTTGCAGATAATTCTTTAGACTCTTTAGCAGAAACAAGATGATAAAGAGAGACAGGAGCATACAGTCCTTTGTGTGGTATACGGGGACTGAAGGACTTAAGTAGAAGCACAGTGGAACAAAAGAAATAGTATAATAGTTTAGGACCTCAGAACTAGGAAATCTGGAATAATTTCTGAGTGATCATTTCGATGCGTGCATTTCAAAGTCGTTACTTTTCAAACTGTGCTGGCTTGACTGAAAACAAGTTAATTTTCTTCACGAAGTTAGAAACCTTTTTTTTTTCTTAGCTATTATAGCATGGCCATTGTTTGGATTTAGTTTGAGAACAAGTAGATAACACCCAGGGACAGAGTTAATGTTTTTAATTAATTAATTAATTAATCTCTGGCCTGAGAGCCAAGGCCTCTGAGCTCTGCCCACAGGTGTGAGGCAGCTGGGAAGTGGGGCATGGATGGGGCAGAGCTTGACTGACAACCAGGCTGATCAATAAGAGTATTCCATCCCATTAGCGTCATGCTTCATATTTAAGAGGAATTGGGATCTTCTGGTTAGGTTTTTTGGGAGCCAGGACACAGACCTGTTTGGGGGAGTCCTGTTCGGGAGTTCTGTTATTTTGGCCTTTTGCCATCCTCCCATTTTGCAGAGGCCGCTGGGCCTTCCCCCTTTTTTCTCTCTTTGTCTCTTCTCTCTCTGGGATCAGCTGTTGGGACCAGATACTGCTTCCTGGGACTGGCTGCTCAGTGCAGACAGAGTTTGTGAGGAATTGCACTGAGTATCTTTTATTTTATATTCTATTTCCATTCTGTATATTATATTTTATATTTTTTATATATATATATATACATATATATACATATTATTACAAGTAGTGTATTAGCATTATATTAAACTGTATTTATCTCAATCCAGAAGTTTCTCTCTTCCCTTTCAATTCTCTCCCCTATTCTGGGTGGGACTGGGGAGTGAGCGAGCAGCTACTGTGGTTATATTACCAGCTCAGGTTAAACCACAACACAAACTTAACTCCAGCTTTACACTTTCTTAGAGTAGCAACACAATTAAAATCAGATATCAGAACATAAATATATATATATATATATATATATATATAGAAAGCTAAGTGTTGGAGAGAGAACTTGTGTTAGATTTTCAATGGGAATAAAGTGTTGTGTGACTTTTACGAAAGGAGGAGCTTCAAAAGACATGTGGCAACCTTCACTCCAGGAGGTAGCAGCTCCCCTAACAGAGCGTGTACCAAAGGCAGCCTTCAGACCTTCCCTAACAATGAAGCTTCCTTGCTGTTTTTTCCTGTGCTACAGCATTGCAGTGTTTGTTTGCTTCTCATGAACAGACTACTCAGTCGTCTAAAAGACGAACTCTATGGACATTTATCATGGATGGAAAAGAGCAAACCACAGTACGAGCATCAGCAACACAGTGATCAATAATGCACCTGAATTTACCTTTTTGTTGTACATGGGAATTAAATAAATGCTAATTTTTTCCTATTTGACATAAGCAAAACTCCATTTGCCTATAACTCCTGTAGCATGGCCAAGAATGTATTCATTGATTTAGCCAAAAAGAAAAGCTCTCTTCATCTATGCTATCCTATGCTATCATATCTGACACTTGAGATTACAGCTGATGAGATCATTCTTAAGGCACACTGCTATAGTCTTCCAGTAAATTATGTGGAGAATACACTTGCCTACATGACTTATCAGAAGAAAAGCAATTAGACTGAGAAGAAAAAACTGAGTAAGCAGATTTTCTTTCCTTTGTCCATTGATCATCCTCTGTCTTGATGCGTGTTTTGCAGTGTACAGTTTGAAGAAACCAGCTACTAATGTACAAGATTACTCCTCCCAAGATAATAAAGTGCTATGTCTGTAATGTATAATGGGCCAGATTATTTCATTAATTGCTCATACTTTTTACCACCATTATCTTATGCTTCATGGCACATCTAAAGATTATTTGATCTAAAACATCATTAGTGTTTTTAATAAAAATGCTTGAGTTTAGAAATTTGTATTCATCCTGCAAAGAGTATGAACCTATGATGAAAACCAAATGCATGTGAATTAAATAGAGAGAGAAATTGTCAGGTGATAGTTTTAAGTGATGCATATCAAGAGGTCTGGCTCTCCATTATGTTTTGAAGTAAATGTGACTCATCCAAGGTCTCATAAACTTGATTAAAACCATTTTGCCAAAAGAAAATATAAAAAAAACATACCAATCTAGTTATTAATACTACACTCAGAGCAGAGCAATATGTTTGTAAATCAAAGCTACATGAACAAGCTAGCGTCAAAACCTAAAATATCGAATCAGTTAAGTCTTCACATTGGCATCAAGTAAATAATTCTTTTAAATGCTAAGAAGGGTTATCTGGAAGTGGTTGTCTGCTGTTGTGAAACAATTTAATGAATTTGACTAAAATCCGTATGTATTTTGCAGATAATATTACACATTACGTATTTTTATATTTATTATTATACATGTTAATAACCTTGTATTCAAAACCTAATCTGTATCTTGAAGATGGTTCTAAAGTGGTTTTTAGTACTTAAACTACAAACTTGTTATTACTGATTTTGCGGATTTAAATTAATTTTTTGTTTTCTATGTGGTATATAACCCACTGCACTTCCTAATTCCCAACAGACATACGATAGATCTCAAAAGAACATACAGGTGGAAGAAGTCTGACAGGTCTTCTTAGCTGCTTACAGCAGGCATTGTAAAAGTTCAATTCTAGAAGACACTTAAAAGAGTATTTTTTGAGACTGTATTTTTGGGTCACTTTGATGTAGAAAACTTCCTTTCTGATCTCTTCCCTTTCAGAACTTTATTGATGATCAAGCTACCAGGCAGGCACACAACTGCATGATACAGCCAAAGCTCAGAAGACTCTGGTATTTCCCACCTAATAATCCCAAAGGAAGGAAATGGAAAAGGAGGTTTTTGACAGGAGGTTTTTTCACAGGAGGTTTTTGACTTGTTCAGCTTGATAATGTCTGCTGTTTGGAAGTAAATATAAAATTACTCCTGTTATACTTGCAGATAAAAGAAGTCTGGTTAAAAGAAACAACAATTAACAAGAAGAACAAAGCAGCCACAGTGTTCTTCAGTGCTTAGAAAACCATGGCATTCAATGCAGAAAGGAATAAATTACAGAGGTCATAAACCAGAATGGGTGCACTCTGGACAGCAGCAACTCAGAAAAGCGTCTAGGGGATAGTGTGGACAAACAATTTAACTGGGGTTTCCAGGACAATGCTGTGGCTAGAAGAATTCTGTGACCCTTAGGAATTAAATGACTCAGAAGTGCAGTTATCATGTGAATTTGCTCATTAGAATCAAGCAAATTTGCTTGGAACTAGCACGACTCATATTGGAACACTGTAAATAATTATGATGCTGGATGATATTCATTAAAAGAGATGGAAGAAAAGAAAAAGTGTGGAGAGATGTAAAATATGCATAAATATACAAAAAGAGTGAAGAAAATGCCTTATGGCAATAACTTTTTTTGTTCAGCCTGTCCCGCATACCAAGGAGACAACTGAGGAATATCCTGGCCACAGGACATAAGTTTTGGTTGAAAATACTGAAGACAAAAGGGTCCCTTACTCTATTAGAAAAAGGCATAATAAAAACAAAAAAAACGGAAATTGATTCTGGAGTGATATAGATGGGATGTGGGGTGAAATTTTAGCAAAGAATACAGTGACGTTTCCAGTTCTTGAGGTCTTCAAATAATCATGAAATATTTTCTTACAAAGCAGAAAGCAGCTGTCTGAAACTTACTGACCTACCTCTGAGCTCTCACGGTATTTTAAAGAACTGGAGCTGGAGAAAGAAGGCAGACGATGATGTCCTGGCACAGCGTCTCCCCAGAGTGGGATCCTGTGTTTCCAGACTGACAAGCATTGTCACCTGTCCCCAAAGCCAGAACCTCCAGTTCTGCTCCATTGTACAGTACATACTTTTAGTGCTTTCAGGAAAGGCCACTGTTAGACCACAAATTAAATTGTGAGCCTCCAGCGAGGCTCAAAGCAGATAATTTTTCAGTAGAGCAGCAATTTTTATCACTCCTAATGAGCAAAAAAACTCCTAACAAGCAAAAAAACCCCCAACCTCCTTCATGTCTGAATACTACAAACAGCTGTGGAAACTGCAAACAAAGCTGTGACCAAAAGATCAAAAATACAGAAAGAACTGACTGTAAAAACAGCTACACCAATAACAAGAGGACTTGAGATGATATTGTATTACGAATCATCTTGAAAGACATTCCATTCACACAGAAATAAACTACCTGCATGAAAAAGATCTTTACAACCATCAGCCACGCAGCATTCCATCAGCAGCAAGATTAAAAATAGATCTCGATGTATTATGCTAGATGTCACTGCTGCTCTCTTAAAAAGCAAGCTTCGTGATAAATTTTAAGTGTATGCAATAGACTATCCCTGGACGTGTTTAAAAAGCATTTAGACAAGGTTCTTAGGGACGTGGTTTAGTGCTAGAGTTAGGTTATGGTTGGACTCGATCCTGAGGGTCTCTTTCAACCGAAATGATTCTATGATTCTATAGAGAGCTTATTCTGAGAAATTTTCATCTTGATACTTCAAATTTTAAAAGTACACATTTTCAAGATTGGCTTTTAGATCTATTATAAAAATTAAAATTTTCAAATTTTATTTTGGGCACTCTCTCTTTTCCTTTTTTCTAAGTATTCTCACCAATGCATTTAGCACTGATATTTCAGACCTCATGGCTCTACATGAAATGCCGCTCGTTCTCAGACCTTCTACACTTCCACTCCTTCCCCACACACAACTCCCTTCTATGTCTCATTTTTTATTTTTGGCCATTTTTGCATATATTCAAGCACATTCAGATGCACACGTGCACACCCATTCAATTTCTTTTCCAAATCTGTGTAGCAGCAGGAACCAGTAGCATCTAGAACCAGCCTTGTTATATCTTTATTTACTAACAAAAGCTTACTTTTATAGCACTTTACCATTGCTTATAGGTATTAGCTGAATCTTTGTAAGTTAAGTGCTCTGTGGTATGCACCCCTTGGCATGAGGCACACTTTCAGATACTTTCATTATCCTCACGATTTTTCTGTGAAGCCACTCGGATATTTTTAAATCTGCCTGAAAGGCATGTGCAGCATTTTCCTCAATCTTATTTAGCATTTTCCCGTTTACTATAATTGAACATCAGAGAAGGCATATTTACTCATAGCACTAAGATACTGATTATCTCTGAGACTCCCCATGTCTTTTTTTCAGGCCATTCATCTCACGGAGAAGATAAACTAATCCACAGAAATGACTGACTTGCACAGATATCTACCTGGGGGGCAAGGGAAGAACTGAAAACTCCAGGAACTGTTAATCTGAGTATCCTTCCATTCTGTTCTGCATTGTAGCTATTCAGTATTAAAGAAGAAACTGTTTATTCCTTAAACCTGTTTTTAAAAATCCCGTGGCATGATTTTGGTTCTGCGAAACGCAGTTAATGAACTGTGCACAATGATTTTCTGTTAGATCTTGGCCTTCCCTGTTACTTAATTGGCAATTAGTTCAACATACCACATTGCATGCACTGCTGATGTTACCAGGTTACCAGGACAGAAAGTACTTTTTCTGAAAGGAGAAAAAGCAAAGGAAAAGGGTATATGAAATTCCATCACTGGACAGGGTATTTGAAAACCCATCACTACCAGCACTTGGCAAAAACTAAAGACGGCTAACAGATCCCAAAACCACCGTCCCAATAGGGAATATCTTGCCAAAGGTCAGTGTGATACTGCATAAAAAGAACAGAAATAAAATGGCTTAAAAATGACCACAGCATTCTTCTGATTTCTTGGCTGTAAGCAACATATAAATCTTGCAGCTTTTACTTTTTCCCCTCCTTTTGATGAAAGCTGAAATGCAATGCAAGCATTTACGTTTGTAATGTTCCTGGCCACCAAATAACAAGTGGAGGATAAGGAAGAAAAGACCGATGTGTTGGCTGCTGCTGCTTTTTCTACATCAATAAGACCATTATTGCTTCAGACTACAACCTGAATCCTCAGCCAAGTCAGCCTAAGTGAATCTTAGATTTTGAAAGTGTCTGGAGAAGCTGCCTGAATTACCACTGTGTTACTACACCTTCTGGATAAGGTTATACAACTTAAAAATTGAAGCAATGCAACACTGAACTAGGACTATATCTTAGCTGTACAATTTTCTGTTTGTTTTTAAATCATTTTTCAAGAAGGCTTTGTTGCGTAAGAATTGTCATTTCAGGAGTTAAAAAAAGAGAGCAGCTGATTTTAAGCACTATCTGGACTCCGTTTTTTTCCAGGTAGAAATTTAAAGGCAACAATCTGTCCTAATATCTCGAAGCAGATAAAGAGTAAATGATGTGTATAACTATTGTGCATCCCTGCTGGGATGCAGCTGCTGCTTTTGTGTTACTAATGGATTCTTCTGTTGGCAGAAAAGGAACCTCCAGTCCTTTTTCAACAGGTGTCAGGCAAAAATAAATTGCAAATCTTTGAGATGGTCTGACAGGGAGCCAATTACCATTTCAGCTGACCGGCGTCACTTGAAAAGAAAAGCAAGGAAGAAGAAACACGACAGAAGATGACAGAAAACAAAATTGCACAAAAAGGAGAAGTGGGTTCAATGCTGAAAATAAGAGAAGCTTCAAAATAAGGTTAGGATAGCCTCCTAGTAGTTGTGCTGTTTTTCTTTCTTTTCTTTTGCATTTGGTGGGAGTGAATGCAAAGACCAGGCCTCTGTGGACTTGGTCTATGGATCTTTTCTGGTATCTTAACAAAACACACTTGCCCCTGGCAAGTTATTCCAGTTCATTATTTCAGTGATTTGGGGTTTAATGCAGTGCTGCACCTTATTCAGCAGTAAGTATTGGCATGAACTTGGGAGGCAGTGCTGGTGGAAGAGGGGAGGGGACAGAGGGAAGGTTTACTGACCCCTCCAATTATACAGCCCTGCACAGCTTGCCTGGGGAAGGGAAGGGTACTGGCGTCAGGGACAAGGGTCCAAAGAGAAGAAAGGGAGAAACATGGTGATTTGGCTTAATAATATGCTGACTACTACATCAAACTGGATTAGATACAGTTCATTTTCTGCTAAGGTTTCCCAAGCTTTGCTTTACATTGCCTTGTGCCAAATGAGGGAGTTGCTTCCTGCTATCCCACAAACGTGGGTTGAGTAGGACACAGCTCTGGTACAAAGCTGACTATGGCACGGCCCTGAGGGTGAGCCTCAGCATGTGGCATCTCCTACTCTGGAGCCTGCTCATCTACTGCCCCCTCGTATCTCGGCCGGGCGATCAACCACGACCAAGATCTCTCCCACAGATTCAATCTTATAGCATTTAACAGCTTATAGCAAACCAACTTACAGACTGTATAAGGAGTGGCAGTCCTAACACAATACCTACACGTGTCTTTGCTTTGGAGTTTGCAGAAAACATGCCAGTATATATGGTGTTGCTGGCTGTGTAATTTACAGCATAAGGCATTTGATTTTACTTGATCTATATGTACAAATGCAGGTGCTTATCTTGTTGGAATGAGTATAAAATCTGATTTCTTCGGGGAAGGGGACGAGTGGTGACAGTGGAGGCCTGTGCAAGGGTTGAATGACAGGCAGCTCACACAACATACTAATCCTCTGGATCCTGTTCTTCAAGCTGCATCCCTGCAAGTTTCCTGCCTTTGCAGCCAACAGTAAATAATAGCAGATTTGGGGATTCATAACACAAACACCTTCTACAGAAAAGAGTGGCCTGTATTACCTAGATTACACATAAGCAAATCTTCAGGCAACTTTAAATGTTCACAGCTCCTGAAATGTCTGGTACACTGCTTCCCACCACACAGAAACCTACCAGATTTTTTCAAAATATTCCATTAAAAAAAAAAAAACCCTGCTCCCTACCAGATCTCAAAACACTTTGTAAAAGCTTCCTCTAAACCTTAATTTCAGGTTAAAAGAGAAGGTTGCATCAATATCCTTATTCTTTAACACAGGAAACACAGGGCTGGCATTCACTTATTGTCACAAAATGGGGGCAAAGAACAATATCCAAAGGTGCGCTTCTGTCTGCCATCCGGAACTGTTATACAGAAAATTATGAGAGGTAAACAAGAGCTGGTACTGAACAAGCTCACAAAAATACAAGTAATGAATGCAAGCAAACCCCAATTCCAAGAGCTCATAAACACTTCTGCCAGAAGAACAAGTCAAAAAAGAGGAAAAGCGGCAAGATAGAAAAGCCTGTCTGCCAGGTACCATGAAAATGCTTGCTTTATTTATGCTTTCCATGAGGTCTTGGTACTTCCTCCTCCACTCGCCCTGCCAGGTACAGTTAACATCAAGCCCCAATCTCCTGTGCACGACAGACACGCTGAGGTTCTCAGTGTCTTTCCATTTTTCCCCCGTGTTTCACATCTGTTCTCGGCCTGTGGCAAATGCTGACCTCTGACACCAGCTTCTGGCTAGAACATCTGCCAAAAAATGGATTAATCTTTGCAAAAACACTACCTTCTTTTTAGGCTCCTAAGGAAAGGGGCTGTAAGCAATCAAGCTGCCTGTGTGTGTCTCTGTCTGACAGTTTCTTAGTCCTGAGTAATTTATACCTTTGCCGAAAGTATTTCAACCAAATTTGGTATTTCAACCAAACGTGTCAGAGGTCTGCAGGAGTTAAATAAGATAAATTTCCTAGGAGTGTCATAACAACATCTGCCTGGTTGCAGAAGATGGGCCTGGCAGGCACCACCCCTGAAGGGACGGCGGGATTTGGGTACAGCCGTGTAGCAGAACCTGCACAGCACAGGGGTCACTCGGGGACATCCCCACCGCAGGAGAAGCTTCTTGGGGGCTGGCAGTTCACCCTGGTTCACATAATGCAAACACAGCACGTAAAAACACAGCAAACCACGTTTCACAAATTCTGCCGCCCACAGAACTCCTCGTTTTCTAGTCGCCATTTTACCTCACAGGATAATGTACTTGGCAATGAAATATTGTCCACCCTACTGCCCTGGGCCCAGTGCCACCATCGGCTCGTACCTGTGCACTGCAAAGCCACGCAAACAGTGCTTTGGGAAAAAATTCATAGTTGAGAACCACCAGGCAAAAGAGGTCTCCCCAAAATTACAGATGCTTTCTGCTCAGTCCCATAAGATGGTTAGGAGAAGAACTCTAATTCCAGGAAATTTATGCAGAAGTATAAGAAATTGTTTTGAATTTACATCAGCAAAAAAAATCAATCTATTGTATCAATGATATTAATTACAAATGTACAAAATTTTTGCTCTGCATGAATAGTAATAGATTAACTTTTATTTACATTCTTATTAATTATGTAGATGCAGAACAACAGCGGCCACATGGGTTTTCAGAAGAAAATTTTCTCTCTCCAATGAATTTAGTTATCATCTGAACAAAATTACATCTCTTCCACCGTTTTAGATATTCAGTGAGAACCTGTATTACAGAAGAGGAATATTAAAGATCCTAAACATGTTTATTGAAGAAGAAACAAGTAATTTTACTGCATGAAAGACTCTAAGGAACTAAGTGTAGTTTAACTAAACAATAACGATGTATCACTTTTAAAAAAGAAATGTAGTATAAAAACTGAAGATGGTCTTAAAGGTATTTATTACGTTCTTATCATATGGCTGCAGGTTACTTGGAAAGAAGTCAACCACCTATTAGTTTTATAAATAGGTTCTATAGAGAATATTTGGTACTCTAAAATTCACCCGATTTCAAGTATAATATTAAGATGCAAGAGTCCTTTTTATCAATGTGTCTCAAGGTTCAAAACACACTACTAATATCAAAGAAAACCAGAACCATATCCGCTCTGAAACCTCAAAACTGAATTGACTGATAAAGTTTACATTTATAAAATATTTACTGGGGGGTTGAGGACTCAACTGACCTCATGGAATGCAGGCATTGGTCGATGTGCCAAGTTTTCCAGTAAGCAGCTAAGGGCAAATTGCTCAGACAAACAGAGTCAGTCCAATTCCCGCCATACTAAAAATCGATGCTTACCACAGATAGTGCGAATGCCCCTCATAAAAGTAACTTCTGCTGGTCTTAACCTGTACCTATGTATTTTGCACGTGTATTTGAACACAGTTCTTAGGGTTCACAACCCTGTCATGCGAAAGGGCTGTGAGAAGCCTCTCCTGGGGACTTGGCCTGGAGGCCGCGCTGAGCTCAGGCTCTGGCCTGAGAGATGCTGTGGGTACCTGTGCCCAGCCCTGACGTTGCCTTGGTGACTTGACCTTGGACTTGCCTCATCGCTGTGAAGCTGTCTGGCAATCCGGACTTTTGCTGAACTCATGACTTCCAGCACTGGACCTCCTCTGTTGTTCTTCTTCAGAGAAGAGTTCTTACAGACAGAGAGGTCTATGTATATGTACATCTGAGCATAAATATGGTTTACATGGTAAGAAACAAAAGGATTCATATGTTTGCATGTGTGTATGTACAGAAGGTGAGTGGGGAACATTGTCATGGCAGGCAGTGCATGTAAACAGGGACTGTAATGAGTTGATATGTGTGTGTCCAAGCTGGGGAAGTGGTCAGACCAAAGCGGGGTGGCGGTCTCATTGAGGACATGGTCCCTGCCTTGGCTCCTGGTGTGCTTTCCCTGCAGAGCAGCTGCTCTTGCGGGCCTCCTTCTAAAGGCAAACAAGAGCTGAGCTTGTACACAGGCAAAATGACTCAGAACACGTAACTTTTATAGACCATAAGAATTTACATCAGATATGATGAGGTCATGGAGAGCACTTCTGAACTTACTGCATCCAACAGTTTAGTACATTTAAGTTAAGATCGTGTTTTCTCAAGACAACTGGCTAATTTTCCATCAAGGAGATACTTCCATTCTGTGCATGCCTTTGGGAAATAAAATTATATGAAGATTTTAAAACTTTGCTTGCTCTGTGTAAGCGTCCAGACAGAGGATTATTACTGTTCATTGCCAGGCAATCTCCACGTTCCATTTGCAGAGCCAGAGAAGAACTCCAAGACAATCACTGAGGCATTATCCATGCTTTTGTAGTCTGGTGGCAAGTTTCCTACGTCATGAAAGCAGCTGAGGACTACTCAGTTCCAAATGCCCCAATGCCAAGCTTGTTTGTCCTAGTTTCAGTAAGTTACAGCAAAATAAAGCTGATGCGCACACTTGATTTCCCAGCTTTCTGCAATGTGTTCATCTTTAACAGTCTGTTGACCTAGCAAACACAAATGACGATAATTTTCAACACAAAAGTAGCTGTTCAAATGTTAGAGGTATCCATTACTTTATGTTGTCTTCTGCTGGTTTACAAGACATTCAACAATACCTCTACTATTGAACTGCCTGTAAAAGTATGTATATAATAAAAGAGACTAAAGTATATAGAGAATAAAACACACAAAATAGCTGTGTTTTGCTTATTTAATGCCAATCTTGCTCTTAAAAAATTCCATCATTGCATTTGACAATGGAAGTACTAAACCATTTTATTTCTACTCATACTAATAAGAGAACTATTTTTGTTTTTCCGAGTCGGAAAAAATTAAGGGAAAATGATGGTGAGAAAAGTCTATCCTCTTTTAGGTGATGTTCTGCCAATATTTAATTGTCACTATTCTGCACACGCTATCTACCAAGAAATCTTATGTTTTTCATACTTGCAGGAATTAGAAAAATACTTGTGCCTAATAAACAAATAATTTTAAAACACATAAATATTTGTAGTACTTAGTTCAAGAAAAAATATGCACCCACAGTGACATTCATTCAGGTGTAGACTATTCATTTAGTGGTCCTGCTTCTTCTTGCTTCCAAAGCTAAAGTCTCATATGTGGCTTAGGCTGACTGAAAATCTTCATACAGCCCTATGCTGCACTTTTTCTCCAAAATGTTATGTCATTTTACAAATCCTGCTACAGTCCCTGTCTCTTCAGGGATAGCTAAAAATTCAGCAACCATGGTTCTGTATCTCAAGGTTCTTTGCATCATCATCCTATGTATCACCACCAACACTATGTCCGTTCTTTGACACCAAATCAGACAGGTTAAGCCTGAAGACCTGGCCAACTACTTTACTAGGAAAATAACCACAATAACATAAATCTTTATTTAGTGGTAAGGTAATAAAAAGAAGAAACCCATTTCTGTATAGATAACTGGTACAACGCCTTTTATAGTTCCTTCTTGAGCCTCTAATTTTTCCTTGTCATTCATTCTGTAGTGAAGGATTTCCCACACACACTTCCTTTTAAATGTCTCAGAAGAGCAACCGCTTATTTTGCAAAAGCACAGTAAAAAGGTCTGTCCCTAAAATTTAAAACAAAATGCCATCATGGGATTAAATCAGAACTCCGTGCATTTCATGAAGTGTACAAGGTCATGTAATTGCCCAAAGATAAATTGCCTTAGGACATATATATCTTTCTTCAGTGCAAGGAAAGATTCACACGAGCCCACAAATTGTCTCACAAAAGCAAACTGTGATTTTTGCAGGGATAAATTAACATACTGTTCAGAATGATCATCTGCATTACAAATGCCAAAACAAGCCCAAAACAAATAAGACAAAAAAGACACTAGTGGTGGAAGCTAAATCCTACAGTCTGTTTTGTTCTGGTCTCTGGCAATAACAGAGAAGAAATATTTCCTTAGCCCACCACCACAACAAGCTCCAGGATGAAGTAACCAGACCTACCCTGTTGTAGCTGCCAAGCCCTGACTGGCCTGTGCCTGCCTCAAATATTTAACTTCCAGGAGACCAGTTCTCACTGTTCTGCCAGGAATTGATTGCAGCAGCTGTGAGCCAATGTAGGATGTTCTCATGAAAGGGCATTTTCTATAGGAAGAAAGCCCAGGAGGCTGGCCATCCAAGAGGGGATAAAAAATGCCTTATACACCTGTTGTGGTATAACCTACCTCTTCCTAAGGGGGAGACAGTCGTGATGCTTTTGCAGCCCACTTCTTTGCTGTGATAGTACATCAGACGTGATGGTTGATGGCCTTTTTGCAGGACCTTAAGGGTAGAGATAATCAGACATTCCAGCAAAGTTCACGCTTCTCCAGTCTGATGAGTTGTTCAGTGATGGCAAAAGTCTGCCTTTGTTCACCTACTGGGGTTTAGTGGACCTGCAGGCCACCTTAGCAATGCTAATTACAAACCTATTTTGCTTTTTGCATGAAGAGGAAACTTATGAAATATGCCAGCCAACACTAGAAACCAAAGTCCTGAGAGGGTTAAAAAGAGTAGAGGGGAGAACTACACTGATGGTAGTTCTACCCTAATCTGTCTTAACATCTCCTGAAGAAGACCACAGGCAAAGTGGATCATCTGCCGTGGTCAACAACATCAGATAATTGCAATGGTATTTTCTGGGATGGGACTCTTCCATTTACATGGTATAGACTAATAAACTACTGTAAATGGTGTCAAATTTCAATATGTAACTAACTGAAAGCACCTCCAGCCTTTCCATGCCTCAGCTGTATTCCCTTCAATTATTTATAGCTATTCACATTTGGACTTCTATTTTATTACCATTGGCACAGTTACACAGAATTGGCACTTTACAGTGAGCCTCATGCATAATCATTTAGACTGAATTTGGACACTGAGTCATAGCTAAATTGATCTGAAAAGAGCTTTGTTCATCTAAGATAGAGCATGAACAGTTCCAGGAGTGAAGCATGGAGTCCATTTCTTTGATTGCTTTGACTATCAGTAACTGTATTAGTGCCATTGCTCAGCAGCATCCAACAGCTCATTCATGTATTCTTGTAAAGGATTTTGGAGAAAACAGCAATTTCAGTACAGTGTAACTGTCGGGCCATTACCTCTTTTATGGAGAAGCATTTGCAAATGTTTGAGAGAGATTAGACTGAAGATTAGCAAAAGGTATTTCAATAATTAGTTACTATAAAATAGATCTTAAAGATCTGTGTGGAAAAAACATAAACTATACAAACTGTAGCGTACTGAACATTACTTAAGTGCCACAGGTTGTCTACTGAATCCCTTTTACTTCTTGCTAAAGAAGCTTAAAGAGGGATCCACTGCAAATCTCACAGCTTCTCCCTAAAGCTCTGGAAGAATGTGTTCTCCTTACTTATGAAGACAGCCTGAAGTTTTATAATGCAATACAGAATGCAATATTTCCTGACATTGGCCTAATTGGATAGGTGCTAGACTCCTGCTATTTCTATCAAACAGCAACTTCCAGGGATGCTCATAATCTGATGTTTCATTTCAATAGGCATGAGTAGTAGTTACAGCTATTCAGCACATTTTAAAATCAAGTTCTTTGTCACTGTAAATTATTTGCTTACTTTAATTGTAGCATGTATCTGGCCACATCATGAGCTTTTGATGAATGAATGAAAATACAGAGTAAACACCACAGTAAATGATACTTGTAAGGAACACATTTAACTGACCTGAGAGTCAAAGGAAAAGACAATTTCTTTGCTGGTGAGTCTGGTGCTTTAATTTTTCTTTAGAACTAAACTAAAATTTCTGCATACAAATTTTGGTTTAAAATTTTAAAGCTTTTTTGTTCCTTGAGAAAAAATCTACCAGATTACCTCAAATGAATAAACTCTTAATCTATATCATGTGTACAGAAACCCAGCATCTTTCTTCCTCTGCTCTCCTGTTCATGCACAATAGCTCTTATCCTCTCGACAGCCAGACAAAATCTATTTATTGCCAATAAAATCAAGCTAGTTTGCCTTTGCGCTGCAGAGAAGCTGCCTGCCTGTAAGGATTTAAGGTTTAGTAATTTCGTTGAAATAAACAGAAGAATGCGAGACTGAAAAGGAGAAGACCTAAGGAATTATAAATTCTTAGAGTGAACATTTAGAAGACTTTTTTCCCTTGGTGTGGAAAATAGCTGTCTTCTCTCAGTTAGATTATAGAGTACTAATGCTTGTGATGCATTAACCTGTTCAGATTGGGAATATGATTTAAGGAGAGGAAAACTTTGTAACGAATCTTGCTTTTTTTTTTTTTCTTCAATTTCATATCTTTCACTTTACATATGTATCATATGTAATTAAACATTGTAGTATTTCATGTAATTGAGATGGACACACAAACTAAGTTACATTAAATCAAATGAATTTGCTTCTCAGGTTTGCAGTACAATCATACATATAATATAAATAGCTAATTAATGTAAATTAGCACACTTGAAGACAAAGACATTTTTTTTAAAATTGCTCTTTGGGGCTTTTCCCGTAGGTGATGTTACGATTAGCGCTAGGATCTCCTTTTCTGCCATGTTGGAATTGGGAATATGAGATAACTTGAGTGTTGCTACAATTTGCTTGTATTCCATCAATAAAGGCATTTAGCTTGTATTCTGCTTTGGGTTTTTTTTGTTTTTTTTTTTCTGTGCCAACAGATTTCTCCACTAAATTGTTACTGTTAAGACAATTGAATCTAACAGAACTAACAGAGATAACAACACTAACAGTTTGATAAATAATGTAGAAACCTACCTACATTGCTACAGGGTCCTAATTTGTGGAGTTTAGACCTACAGTTCTCTTAGTCAGGGAGTGGTTTGTTCTGCTTCATTAGAAAACATATGATACACTGGTTATCACTGTAACTGTGCTATAAACAATGCGCACGAACTCCATGATATGCTATAAAAGCTGTAATATCCTATAGTTTATAGTAGCTATTTACATGCCCTATGGACTCAGTGGAAAAGAAAAATAAATGCCACACTATGTTAAAGTATCTATTACGAAAAAAAATTCTCAGTTTGAAAATGTAATTAAAAACAGCTAATGGTTTTAAACAAGCAATTTTTTACAAACTAATGAAGTTAATGCTTGGGAAATCCCATTTTAACGAATGATTTTTCAAATACATTATTTTTTATGCTTGCATAATCTAGAAGCCAAGGCCACCATGCTGAAGCACAACCTGACGCCCTGATACGACAAACTTAAGAGCAGAGTCATTAAGACACCATCTATAGTTGGAGGACAGAGATCTGCCCATCTAGAGAACAGGTCAGCCTACCTAAGATCTAAACCTCTTAGCAGGTACCTGATTGTCTTCTTTCCCTTACCCCCTCCTAGAAGGGCCAAGCAGAGCACACACCGAGCTCACACACCTCACTGAGATGTGCATCATCAGTTGTGATGAGCCTGGTCCCCAGCTTTTAACATTTTGCCATACTAAAAATGATAGGATCTGTATCTTCTAATGCTTATAGGAGCAAAGAGCAAGAGAAAGAGAGATAAAACCCATAGTTCTCAAACTATTTCTGATGTAGTAACAGGNCTCCCGTTTCCCAAGACTAATCTTCTATGATTAGTCTAATTCTTCTAATCCCAAGACTATCTTCTATGATACTTAGCACCTCTGTCTCTACACAGTCTCAGTTATGGTCCCTCTAAGAAAAGAAGATGGCATTCAATGAAACATTGATGCTCAAAGATGGGAACAAAGGCATGACATCACACTTTGCAGGACTGGGCTCTTTGTGAATATCTCAGAAAGATCATATCTCAGGGGAAAAGGCAATTAAAACCCCATAATTTCTATTTGAGTTGCTACTTTCAGGATTTTTAATACAAAAAGCCCTACTAAAAACCAATATTCTCAGTTCTGCTGAAAGTACACAGACCAAACAACACTAAATTAATGATAGAAGCATCTAGCATTTAACTGAAATAGATTCTGCTCTTGTTTACTTCTCCAACAGGAAAGAGCAACCTCACAAACCACTAAAATTATTTTTGAAAATGTATGCATTTAAAAATTAGTCAGTCCTTCTAATTGATATAATACATCTAGAACGCAACCGAATGCCACACAGGTGTTATTGCCATTAAATCATCTTCTAGTAAGTGTGACAATTAACATTCTAACTGCATTTGTCTTGTGCTAATGCTGAGTACCAAGAGACAAAATTGAGCACAACCTGTTACAAACCTGAAGAGAAATTTGATGTAGGAGTAACAGTTCGTAACCAGCTGAGATTTAAGGTTTCTATTATGGATTATTTTATTTCCTACAAATCTCAGCTATTTTTACTTCACAATAAAGTGTTGAAAATGAAATAAAATAGAAGGATGCGTGGTTTCAGCTTCTGTTGTCAACACTACAAATAAACATGAATTCATCCCTAATAAGCACTGCAGGAAGTCAACTATGCAATCTTAATGATCCTAGAGCTTTTTGCTAAAGTATACAGTTCATAATCTCAAACAGATTCCAGAATACTATGTCAATTAGGATCTCATGCAGAGCAACAAAAAAGGCAATGCCAGCTGGAGGCATTAATTGAACTTCATTGTCAATGCAGCAATAAGACATATCCTGTTCTAGCAAAATGAAAACAATAAAACAAAGATAAACTGAATTGGGTTAGGAAGTACAACAATCAGAGTTACCAACTTCAAATGGTTGAGTATTAAAGATCTTTGGATAACCTACGAGTTGACAGATTGGGGGTTGTCTAACTGGATGGCACCGCTGGATGTCACTGGTGCTTCAAAGAAAAGACACTTCACATGCATCTACCAGGCTGCACAGCTTGGAAATGGCAGTACTGGGAGTTGGAAATAACTCTCATGCCAACACTTTAGCTTGCTTTTCGTTGTTATCATCTCTCCAACTTACTTCAGAAGTTGAAATTGTTTAGTAAGCAGCAATAACACTTAAAGAAATGAAGAAAGAAAATATAATTTTACGGCTAGCAACCATACTGCTACAATTATCCTAAACCTAATGTGTTTCGTTTTGCATTAAAGTAGGTATACCAGGCTTCCCGGAATATCACCTGTTGTATTTACTCTTGGGTCTACTCAACAGAGACTTGAAAACTGCCTTATTGTATGCTAGCATCTTCATGTTTTACCACACCATGAATTTTACTGGCCAGGTAAAATGGGATACACACCACAAATCTAAATACCAAGTTTTTGAAACAGATGTGTTCCAACAGCTAAAGCTGGAAACCACCAAAATTCATGCATGTTGTTACCTTGCTTCAGAATTCAGTCATGATATGGCTTTAATTCCACTGACACAGGATATAGCTATAATGAAAATGGTATCTTCATACTCTTTAGATTATTTATTTTATTCCAGTGGTAAATCTAGAAAGAAGGCAAAAACCAGCCTACTCATGTGTGCACTGCATTGAAACATCCTTCTCTGCTGACTCAGGCTCTGTGAAGAAACAAAACCCAACCCAAAAACTAGCAAAGCAGTGGATACTGGAGACCTGCATGCAGCCTCTACCCATTAACTCACAGAGTGGTTCCCTGGCAAATATTCTCTCCTCCCAGAATACTTTTGTAGATTAATAATCATTAAAAGAAGAGAAACGAAGTGTAGGCATAACGGGTTAGTTTTGACAATGGGTATCGGAGGGATCCCTCAGATATTTTTCTGTTCAAAAATCCATAAAGGAGAGGGAAAGGGGCAGAACACTGAGATGATGATGACTTGCTGAACATACAACACTGTTCAAGGCAGTAAGATCGAAGCTATTATATCTGTGAAGAATTACAGGAGATCATGGTACCCAGTAAGTGAAGGTAAAATGGTAAAATAGCAAATGAAATTCAGTTCTGATAATAGAAAGTGATGAACACTGGGAAAAATAATTCTACATACAGAAAAACAGAGTCTAAATCAGTCACTACCACTCAAAAACTCCCACAAGTTAGTATGAATAAGGTCTCTAAAAATAACAATTCGGTTCTCAGCAGTGGTCAAAAAGGGAGCTAAACTTGGGAATGCTGTTGGTCATGTTGTAGATGTGATAACTTCTAAAGGCAATGGCAGTTTCGTAACTGGTGATATCTCACATGGGTGGAAAAAACTAAAAAGTGTTCAGACTTTCTGACTCTTCTTCGTATCTTAGCAGTGGCAGCAGCCTTCAAGCCTTACTGCAAGCTGAGAACAATAATTTTGAGTTCGACTTAACTGTGTCATGTGGTTACACCACGTCGAGCAGATATGGGGTGTTAAGTATGCTAACTTTAATGGGCAGCTCTAAACAAGCTTTCCAAATGCAATGTCTGAACATACTTTAATGGAGAAAGAAGCCTCATGCTGTCATATGTCCACAGATGCCACATACAGCCTTCCCACGGAAGCTATACAGAAAAATCACCGAAGAATGATAACCCACATGGGAAAATGATCCTACGTCATGTATTTTTTTTCTAGAACATCTGCTCCCACTGCTCAAGCAATCCCTCAGCTTTGTTAAGCAGACTCTCCTCACACAAACAAACGCTGCCACTGGAACCAGCTCACGCCAGGGCAGCAAACACAAAGCTTGGTGACCATCTCAACAGCCAGCAAACAAAAATGCCATTCCTACAAGAACCATCTAAACTCCTGTATCTGCACGGCCGGTGATACACTTGATGCAACGTACCAAATGCCCTTATTGCATCTGCCTATGTGGCTGACACTTAGCAACCATTTTCCAGCAGAACAAACTCTACCCTTGATAAAGGGTAAAAACACCTTTTCATCAGTGGGAAAACACATCTTACAAAACAACAGCTTCTTCTCTGACGTTTCAGCGCTGATGACCTGAGGAGATCTGCCCAATGCCTTTCAAAGATAAGCCTCAGAACAAAAGCTTATATACTTAATATCCTGGACTCAATAGGGTTATTAGTTTTGGGGGCTATATTAAATTCCCAGCTAGCTTCTAAAAAACACTGCCACTTTCTTGAGAGAATAAATTACTTCTCCTTCTCGTAACAACTAGTGATCTCAGCTCATTTCTGTAAGTACTCCCACCTTGCCCCACAGGTTACTGACTTTTGTTCTCCTAGCTCATCTAACTGATTTAAACACTGGAGTTGAACTTAAACCACTGCTCTCAGCTTGCATTTAGCCTCTAAGACTGATGTTTCTAATTCAGGAGAAGAGAAAAAATCATCATGCTGCTCTGTAAGTCTGTGCTGTGCCCACCTTTTTTTTATCCAGCTGCCATTGTGGCCACTCATACTCAAAAGGAAAAAAGCAGAATTTGAGAAATTAGAGAGATGGAGAAGAAAGAGGACTAGGAGTGTGGACCATCTTCCACAAAAGAACAGAATAAACCTGTATTCCTTGTTTCATAGAAGCGGTGACTGATAACATCAGGAGTCTATAACCTTGTGAATGAGAAGGAGAAAATGAAGAGAGTGACCATTCACTATATCTTGCAATACAACCAGTGATACCATCAGGCACTGGATTTCAAAGAAATAGATAATTAGGGAACTTTTCACTGAATGTTGAGGAAGCCAAAAGTATAAACAAACCTTTAGACTTTTGGTGGTTATGGGAAACAACGGTTCAGATGCAACCTCTGGCTCACAGTGCCTTAAAACAGCTGCTTGCGGAAAGATGTGTGGGGAGGATCCACGTTTGGTGCCCGCTCTGCTTCTGCCTCTCTTGCCCTAACATCCCTCCTCAAATCAGTGGAGCTAAACCAGGACCTGTGTTCTTGCCACTCTGCAATCTGAAGCAGATTTTTAAGCGGATATATACTACCATCTCGCTATTTCCAGAAACAGGAAAGAATGTGCCATATAACAAACGCAAGCATCCTCTCTCTAGGTACCGTTCACACTCCTCCGGGTGTCCATCTTTCACCAAAAGCAAACTCAGCACGCACAGACAGAGAGATATTATTGAGACTACAGTGACATTAGCTTCTGCTTCCTATTTTAGGAAATAATCACTTCAATTTCTGTAAGCTCCACATTTCTTTTGGATTTATCAATTTTCTACTCCCCCAACAAGGGAACATCTCTCTCTCATTGCAGCCATGGCAAGGTCACTTGCTGCAGATTGGGAAGGGAAAACCGGCTGCAATGACTGGATGTAAGCACAAGCACTCATCCTCCTCACTTGAGAAACTGAGCTGTTGCCATCAATTACGTGTATTTAGCTTTTCTCTGGCAAGCATAAATGCTTGCATACAGTAATTACAGCTGCTCCTATGTCCTAAGCAGGAAGAAGAGGAAGAAAAACAAATGATAATTTGTTTTTATTGCTTTTCACTTAGGTTTTATGCTTTTAATTACAATAATCTTACAATTAATAATCTAAAAGATATTTTTGTTTTTTTGTTTGCTTTTTTTAAAGTAGTTTTCTCTACTGTTTTGTAAACTTAGGCCACAAAATACTGTAGCTTTGTAGAAACTCCTCCGAATCTACTGCATTGCTTGTGGGCTCAATAAATAACTTGACTTTCAGGATTAAGAATACTAATTGATTTGATGCACCAGAGTTAATTTATATGCATTATGTGTAATAAATTCACCATAAAAAATTAATACAAATACATAAAAATACATTATTTTATACCGTAACACATTTAGTAGTCAAGGCACAGCTGAGACTTAGTAAGAGATATTTCTCTGTAATGTTTCTTTGTTCACAGACTAAAAATTGCAGCATTTTTATACTCCTTATATATTCTATATTCTTTTGCAGTCATGGATGTTACATCTTTAGTAACATTTAATTACTTAGTAACAGTAAATTAATTATCAGGAATTGAACACAGTATATAACGGTATCTTTTTTGTTAAAAATACTAAAGAAGTTAAGGTATTGATATATGTTATGAAAGCAGCAGTTATTATTTTAAAAATGAAATCTTTTACAAAATGGTAACTCAAACCTGCATATGTATTATTGCAATTAGTTGAGTGATATATCAGTGAGGATTAGTTGTATTTTTTTTTTAGCACGAAATCATGCCTGCCAGCTCTGTTGGAGTTCTTTGAGGAAGCCAACAAGAAAGTCAACTCATTGCTCATTAACAGTGAAAAAAAAAATAATAATTTGCTAAGTGTTACTAGGAAAGAAACACAAAATCCAGCAGAAAATGTCACAACGCCATTCCATGGATGCCTGATATACCCATCTTACGCACTGCAAACAGTTCTGGCCTTTTCATTCCCTCCTCCCTGAAATGCTGTAGGTGGAAGGTAGTGGTGACAGACACTGTGTCAACACCAGCAGCAGAAGAACCGGTGCAGAGGACCTGATGCCCACAGGACGTGCACTCGGGGCTTTCACTTCTGCCCAGCTCCACTGTGGTGCCAGGACTGAAGCCCCATGGCTGGCAGCGTCCCCCAGGGACTCCACTGTCTGTGGGGCAAGACCCAGCTTAGCACAGCCCAGCTCTGCGACCTCTGCTCGGGTTTATTCATGAGAAGCGTTGGGTAAGTGCAAAACACTGTGTGACCTAAAATTGTGTGAGATAAGGGAAGGAAAAGCACAGACAGCAGTGCAGTTGTTGAGAGGGTAAAACACAGCAGCTCAGTGGTTCAAGAGAAAAAGTAAAGGTTTGAAACCATTAGATTTTAAAGGTTTAAAACCCCAAGGTTTAAAACCTCGGGGACAAGAAGGGGAACCAGGAGATAGCAAGGCAGCAACACTGAAGACAATGCATGGCACACTGCAGTCTCATTGTTTAACCACATGGCTAGTGCTCGCAGGATACATGGAACATCTTTTTGAGAGTGGTAGTGGTAGCTTTTTAGTACTATCTATTGTACATATCAAGCAATAAATTATGGTTTGTACTTCTAAGCTGCATATATTCTGCTTACAGAGTCTCCTGAGAAACAGGTTGCTCATTCAATCTGTCCCAGAGAGAGGCTTCATTTAAAATAAAGATGCATTTTGAGCACAAGTTCCACTTCATTTTTGTCAGAAGAAATTCCATTTGTGTGCTCCCTGCAGCTTTACAGTGAAAGAGGAAAACTTGGTGATCGGCATCAAAAAGTCATTCCATGGTAGAAAGATGTGTACTGTGGATCTCACCACTGATTAAGTAAAGATGTCAAAATTTCTGTAACGAATTCAAAAGTACATAACCATGCAATACAGAAATTTCTAAAATATGATTAAGCCCAAAGACGGCAGCTGTGATTTGGAAATTCCCAAATTACAAATTGCTGGGGAAAGACAGAATATTGTAGGAGCATATTCTGCAATCTTTCCCTTCTTTTTGTATTCTTTCCTCACTGTATGTTACTTGAAACTCCTGGAGATAAAATGCTAGGCCAGATGGGCCACTTTTAAAATTTTATGTAATTTCTGTTTGCACTTAAAATTTTGCTTTTTTGTATTCTCACTATTCATAAACCATCAAATCTTACATGCATGTCCATTTTCATACAAAGGAAATAATCAGTAGGTTTTTGTTACTACCTCCTTTCATCTTCCTGTTACAAAATATGAACCTTTTTGAGGTGGCTTCTTTGATTTTACTTCGTTTGTCATGTCGCACTGCCACCTTCGCCAACCAAATGACTTTATTCAAGTATTGCATTAAAGTTAGGTACTCTTTTTATATAGCTATAAAAAACTGTTTATACACAGTAAAACACTCAAACATCAATGTCAGGTAAAGTCAAGACAACCAGGCATCTTGGTTTAGCCACAATCACACTGGAATATGTTTCTCCTTCCTGATAGCTCAAAGACTGTCTTCCAGAGTCCATTTCCTTTCAACATAGAATATTTTTATACTCCCTCCCTGGTCGCTATATGATAAAATTAGAAAAATTAGAAAAAAAAACTGAATTCAATCCACAATTGTGTATTCACCACAGGCTTAAACTTCTAGCCTCATGACCAAATGTTGGGTATGCGGCAATACCGTCAGCTCTCGAGAGCTCAGTCCTGACAAAATACCTGTGATTACATGGGCTCTCTGGCAAAGGGAGAACCAAGCTGGGAACAACAGGGCCACGGCTCCATCAGGGAGCTCCGAGCCCTTCTGCATTAACACAGGAATGAAGATGGCTGCATACGGTGTCTCAAATAGTGTCATGTACTGTAAAGCAATTCCAATTATTCTTTGGCTGCATTAAATTATTTGAAGGTGCACATATGCTGTTGATGAGGGGGCATGCCTTCGGTACACATTTTACAATGAAGTTAGCCGTCTATGGACAACATCCTTCTAAGACATGTATAATGTTTCGTCTGTTGGAGGAGAGAAAAAAAAAGAGAATGCTGTTCACTCAGCTAATTTCAAAGACAGTAAGTCAATGAAATGAAACTTTTTTCTACCAGGACATTGAAAATTATTTCCTCAGCTAAGAGCCCGCTCCTGAATTTCCAATCTGTTGTTTCATCTGCAGTCAGTCATTTAACCACTCAGATTTTTATAAAGAGAAAAAATATGGTTTTTAGTCCCCTGATTATCAAAGAATGACAAACTTATTTCAGCTTTGAACAAAGGCCAGAGGCCAAAACATTAGTGTTGAGATGGAATCATTAAGAAGATAACTAATGTAAGGAAACATTGGGGGCTGGCAAGGTGGGAATGCCCGCACTGCCCTAACAGGAGAGCTCCCACATGGTGCAGTGTCGGGTATACCTTGTAGCTCATCTTTTTTGGAAATCTGGGTTCTTAAAGGTAGGTTTAAAATTAATCCATGGTCTTTTAACTAAACATTAAGCACTTAAACATTTCATACATCCACACATCCATTTGGAGTTGACTGGGACTAGTTTGTCGGCATTTTTGAAAGATTGATCACACTTATGTAACTGACAGTGTTCAGAGTTAACTTCAGAGGCCCAGGAAAATTTCTTGCATCATTCAGTTGCAAATGATAGAAATACTATTTCAGGTACACTGTCTAAAGGTGACAGAACAAAATCATTCACATTCATCTCAGAGACATCCATCATTGCAGGGCTTCCGTATACATTTAACACTATCAATTTTCTGATTACTGGTCTCATATTTTACTGTCTGTTTTTGCCAATGTTGGCAGATTTGTGTGTAATACAGAACAGTGATCTTTAACATCATTTTAAAGTAGGGATGATTAGGAGTAATTTAAGTTCTGTAATATTTTTTTAATTCCCCAAGGTTTTAGTATGTCCGCATCCCTTTCAGCTACCTGGGTACACTGCTCTGCCTGTTTGGGATGTGCGGTGTAGACATGCCCTAAATACTTAATGTCTGAGCAACAAGTAATATTCATAGAAAGCAGGTGGGTTGGAGGAGGTTCCAAATGCCTGAAGCTTTTACAGCCTCATCCTGCTCTTGCATGGAGTATCTGGCAGGTGCGCTCTAATGTTTTCATTTGTTTTGAATTAAACTTCTCTTTGCTCCTGCCCTACCCATTTCTTTTTCATACTGTGATTGTGACTCTGCACACATGCAGTGTCTGTTGTATCGATGAGTCTGCTTCAGTACAGACACCTGCATTTGGCCTGTTGCAATATTTACCAATGCGTGGAGCAGGGAGATTTTCTAAGCAGCACTTCCAATGACAGATTAATCTCTATTACCTTGCTCTGTACTAGTGCTTGCTATCAAAATTCTCTTAAAGGTCTTTGATTTATTTTTTTTTTACCCATGATTTAAAATATAACAAAGGGGGTTTGTTTTGTTTTGTTTTAACAGTATGGCCTCTGAGTTTAACTGATATAGTTTAAAAAATTCTGTAAAACACTCTGATTTGTGTAACACAAAATAATTCAACCCCTCATTATTTTATTGCTACGTCTCAAGATAATTTTGTAGCTCTAGGAACTTCTTTAAAACATTCTGTGAACACTTCATTAAAGAGGAAGATAGAAAAGGAAGGCAAAATCTCTAAGCTGGTTGTTTGTGTGTATACATATATACGTATATACACACACACTTCAGTATCATAAATATAAAATTTAAAGAGTGCTTCACCTGTTCTCTGATTCTGATTCATCGTTTAGTCATTATTTCAAGCCTGATCAGTATATTAGTTTGCTTCAGTATTGTAAATGAATATTTCTATAAATGTTTAATTAGTCATAAATGTTACCACAAAAAAGCCTTTCTGACCACTGCAATTTAGGGTTGTTAGAACTAGCATCAAAAATTAAATGTTTTAAAGATAAGTGCATGCAATAAAAAGTATAAAAGTTAAATTTCAACTTTTTTTCCTTTTTTTTTTAACTGAAATGCAGAATAAGTTCCATCTAAAAGCTGCAATTTACCCAATGTCTTCCCTTACAACCTCTTCCAGTCCTCCCACTTCAGGTATTTCTTTCTCTGACTCAAGAAAAAACTAAAGTTGGATCATCTCCTGTTCATATTCCTGATCTCTTACTTTAAGTAGATGCTAGTAACAAGTAGCTCAAAGGTAAAAAACAATTCCATTTCTTTCTCAACAGCTTTTTTCAGGCTTCACCTGCTTGTACCCAAACACGAGAGCTGCCACTGCAGCCCCACGCAGCACATTGCTGCCACGCTTGGCTACACCAACAGTCCTGATAACACCAGAAATCTTACTGAAGGAGCATGCCCGGTTCATTGCCAAGGGCCCAGATGAAGAGCAGATTCTGCATCCCATAGAAAAGCAACCACAAGTGTTAATTCTATACAGCTCTGGAACTGTCTTTCATGAAGAAAGCTGTGCAGCAAAATCTGAAGAAACTGGTCAGCCTCACTAAACAAGCAGTTCAATCAAAGGAGGACATCTTTTGAGTTTCATGATTGAACAGTGATGGTGTTTGAACAAGCTAGGCAACAGCAAAGGACACCATCCTATGCACGTTGGACAGAAATCTTCAGAAGGCTGAGGTGAGCAAAGCGAAATGGAAAAAAAAAAAGCCAGTACTGTGTCATTTCAGGCCTTGGTACAAACAAGGTAGCCTAACTTGATCAGTACTGAAGGAATAGAACAAGAGCAACTTTAAGACTGTCCTAGACTTAGAGCCTCCCAAAGAATCTGCAGCCCACAGGATTTTAATTCTTCTCCATCTGAGAGGCCGGAGGGCACTTTCTGGTGCTGTTTGTGGTAAACCCCAGAACTGTGACGAAGAAAAACGCTGCAGAGAGGATTTAACCAGATGGGAGTTTTGCTTGTTTGTCACTAAACGTGTTTCATGAGCTTTCAGAGCCATAAGATACCAGGTAGGTTCACACAAGCCTCTTCAATGATACATGCCTAATGTCACCAGAGTCAGCTGAACCCCAACAGAAAAGCCTTAACAAAGAGTATCCCATGAGATGGTTTACTGACATTTACTCAGATTAAAACCGACCAATACTCTAGGTGATGCCACAGTCTTGAGGACATTTTGTTGATCTGAGATTACCATAGCACTTTTCACCACGTGCCCTTCTATTACTCTTACACAAGGAGAGCACCAAGCAAAAGCCAGACGTGTCCCTGAATGGATGGATGACTTCATGAGGCCTGAGAGCTAGGAAGGTGAGACGCAAAGGCAAGAAGAGATGTTGGTTTTACACTGATATAACTCTAAGGACTTCCACAGACTTCCGGTCTGGACGAAAAAAAGTAGGATAGAAAGGTTAGTTACGACGTCTCTTAACTGAAATCTTTAAAGATGTGGTAGCCCTAATAAATTCCCCTATAGGTTCCCATGCGCCTACAGAGATGCAGGGATAGAAGGGCAATGAAAGCACTTAAAAGTCTCAGTCACCAAACTTGCCACGCTGCCCTAAACTGCACTAAAAACAATCTGTGAGAGCACATTCAGACCGTGGGTACTCCGCGTGTGTTCAGCAAAGCCACAGAAGAGCCTGAGGACAATGATACTATGTCTGAGAGATGAGGCAGAAGGAAGGAGCTGGTTTGATGCCTGGGCATGCTGCCTTTTCATCTCTCTGATTTAATGTATAGCAGTAGGAAAAAATCAAAGAGCAGCAAAATTTCCACTTGCAGGCACATGATAAAAAGCAACAAAATGAGCACAAGCACTTGATGAGGATAGGGATGGCTGCTAGAAACCAGATTTCACAGATAACTCTTCAGTAAAGTATTTGATTCAGGGGTTAATTTTAGAAATGCAAACCAGCTTTGCCTAGCATGAAATTTATAGCCATAAAGGGAAGAGGATTCTGGAACAACATTGCAAAGAAGGAGCAGAACCCAACAACTATTCTTAAAAATGGAGATCTTTATGAAAGAAGTTAAAGAACACAGTGCTTTCTGACAGCAGAAGGACTCTCCTTATTCTACAAACCTCTATTTTAAAATAAATCTATTACTAATAAAGCACCAGAAAATACCATGCTAAAAAAAATAAATAATAATTCAAAAGTAAACAAGTAACAATTTGCATACAGCAGCATTTTATGTTTCTGGGCTCTGATTACCTTAAGCCTTTACACATGCACCTGCTGTTTTCCAGATCACGGCACCAAACTCCATCCTTACCTGCTATTCAAGTAATTACATGGAGGTGTTCAACTTTAGATTAAGATCAGCTTGTCATGCATCAAAGGTTTGAGAGGCTTAAGGAAATGATTCATGTCGTAATGAAATGTAATGCCATCCTTCTTCAAACAAGCATAAAGATAAACCATGAGAAGCTGACTGAGCCTTTCCCACAGTAAAACTGGCAGATGGGGAACAGAGGACACGGAAAATTCTGCAAGGTTCACCTCTGAGTCTTTTCACAGAGAATCTTGGTGAGGGGGAATCAGCCCAGGAAGCAGAAATGGTCTTCCACATTTCAGCGCCATGCATCAACGTGATTTCTGCTCTAAGTCCATACCGTGGCTGGTCTCCTGCCTCTCCATCCTGGCTGCACAGCCCACACGCAGCCACAAGACACACTTTTGGCATTTGTTAATAAGGTGCAGGCAAAAAGAAATATTATCTTGGAAAATCTTCACACAAGATTTAGCATAATTGAGATTACCGCTCAATAAAAATAATAAATAGCGTGGTATAAACATCCTTACTTTCAGCCGAATATTTTGGTTTTCTTTCTCAATATACTGGTGCAACTTAAAATATGTGGACATAGCCAGTCTGTTGGAGCATCTTCTAAGGAACTGATTTATCTTAATTACATCAAGTGAGAGGGACAACCTAATGTAATGGCAGAAAATTCATCTAGGTGACATATTAGGCCACTGCAAAGTAGTTAAGTGATGGTTCCTGAGCAGGACTTGTTAATTAAGTGATCTAGAGCTATTCTTCTTCCAGAAAGTACCTTTAAGAGCTGACAAAATAATATTCATAGTTAACCATTTCTTACAGAAAACAACAAAACAAATTTTTCAGGCCAAACCAAGTGGGTTTTTTTTCCTTGACTCTTAGACAAAACATTTTAATTTAATTTCAACATATTAACTTCTTTTTTTTAATTAAAACCAGCTAAATTTATAATCTAAAATTCATTCCGAAATTAAGTGGTAGAGATCTCTAAATGAAGCATTGCGCATAAATCCCATCCTTCACCATTTTTCAGGAGAGAAGGAAGAGAATTGCTTTCTGAATACAAAATCAGTCCAAGTTTTATTAACTATACATCAAAAGAAATTAACAGAGCACAAATTGTGATTCTCATGGTATAAAGCCTTGAAGATGTTCAGCATTTCATTCTCAGCCTCATCATAAGTAACATATAAATCAGCAGACTGTATCATTTTAAAGTAGACTAATCAACATGGTATAGATGTTGCATAAAGTAAGAATATTTTCTACAGAAATTAGCAGAGAAAACCTTAAAACTACTCTTAAAGTTCTAAAGTGAATTTTCACCAAACTATCAAAATGTTAACAATTTTAGGATTAACCAATTATCATCTAATTTGAACCATTTCTGAACTGTCAAAGAAAACCCATTCATACATGTCTCTTCTTTAGGCTGTTTTTACTAATTATAAATATATGTGAACCAACAAGAAAATCTGATTGGAACATTGGGGAGGGTCTTAGATGAATCAGCTTGCTGCACATTTTCCTACAGAATTTGCCTATATTAATTTTAGAAATGATAGGGACTCTACACCACACCACTCTCAACTATTGAGAATTTCTAGTTACATTTTTGAGGAAATACAGATCAAACAAACACAATTCAAAGGTGAATTGTGGCTTTGTTCACCCAGTAGTCATACAGAAGCATGTTATACGGTTTGATAATGAAGAGGATGCTAACCCCATCCCCTTGCAGATCCTTCGGCCATTCTGGACACCGGTGGCACTCCCGGAGTCCCTGTCTCCCGTGATGGAGCACACCAGTGGGCACAGCTGTCTGCCAGCTGTGACTCCATAGGACATCCAGTTTGGTTGGCAACAAGAAAAACTGGCCTGTGGCTACTAGATGAAAATGAAGTGGCTCAGTAGAGTGTCTCTCAAATCAAACTGTTAACTATTCATTTACGAGAGGACAGAAATCGAGTCAAATCAGCACAGATGTCCACAGCCTGAAATTTAACCTTTACTTTCAAGCTTTCAGTTCAGCCTAGAAATCCTTTGTCTGTCTACTGCCCCAAAGACATCGCCTCTTTCCCTCTTATTTTAATTATTAGTTATTTATAAGGTTTATAAATAATAAGCTATTTACTTATTCCTTGTTCTTTTGGCTTCCATGAACAACTGCACCTTAGCCTGTGGTTTATGTACTCCATCAGGTACATTCCAGCACATACATGACTGCAGAAATGTCTCTGAATAATTAGGTATAGTGAGTGGGTTATATGCAGCCATTGCCATCTGAGCTCCACGCAGCTGGAAATACTGACAAAGATATACAGAATATTCACAGAAAGACTTCTGACATCTTCCAGTGCTGGAGAAAGTCATTAAAACGAAGGACACTGCTACTATCTGTGCTACAGGGAAGGCTTAAGATTGCCAACCAAGGCTCAAAAGCTGATATTCTGGGTACAACAAAAATATAAACAAGTTACCCAAGAATTTTATTCCAAATAAATAAGGTGAACAAACACGGGAAGAAGGAAGCATTGTTATTCCCACATTAAACATGATGAACTCAGGTAAAACAAGGCATTTGGCCTTTTTGATCTGCCCTTCATTGCAACTGATAGCAGAGCTAATTTCTTGTATTTCCTCCGAATGACAAAGCCTCGCCCAAGCAGGAGCCATCACACTGAACACCCACATGGCACCGACAGCAAATGACTCAATTCACATCACCATGGGTCTGGTTCCACAGCTGATAACCTCTTGCAGCCTTTGCTGTTCCAGTCTCATTTTGCCAGTAGTTTAAGCACCACTGCTGTTAATTACTCAAGGTACCTGTTCCATCAGAAGTGTTGGCTGAAATTTCCTTTAATGTAAGTGAAAGGTTTTGGATGTGCACAAAAATCAGGCTAAGGATAAAACGGAACTACAAATGGGAACCACCACATCTAATTTTTCCTTTCAGCCCTGAAAAAACAATCTCTAGTGTTTTTTCTTTCTCATCTTTCACAGTTTAACAGAATTTAATAAATGAATAATTAGGGCAACATAATAGCATTTACACAGGCCTCAGCTGTACGTACTTCTTTCAGGCTGAGAGTATGGAAATGGCAAGTATAGAAATGAACAGCACACATTTACTCCTCTTTTTCTTTTTCTCTAGACTCTACTATAAATAGCTGGAAGTATAAGGAAATCTATAATTCATTATAAGATGCACATCAGACCCGGGAAAACAAAGTCACCTGTGAAGCCTCTGCAGTCACAGCAAAGATACAATAAAAGAGAAAAACTCTCAAAAGAGTCACCTTGAAAAGTACTCAGGCACAGCATTCATCTTCACCGTGGGGAGCAAAGAGGATGCACATCACAGCATCTAAGACATACAGTGGTAGTTAAGAGAATGGAGTTTCTCTGCGAAAGCACATATTTCTGTTTTTACATTCTTTTATCCCTGTACTTCCCCTGTTTGAGAAAGTTTTGACACCATTGTCTAAATTCCCACCAGGCTGAAAATGAGAACATATTATAAGTGCAGAGACGAGTGTCATGAAAACACTTTTATGAGTGTCTGAAGAGATAAACCAGCTCAAAAAAGAGATTAACCAAATTCCTGGTGGATCGGTTAATCAGCGGTCATATTAAACACTCACCAGCTGGCTCTGGATCAGGGATTCCCCAGGCAGCTGAAAGCTGGCGAGGAAGAGCAGGAGAAGCGTTTGTTAGCGACCGCTCAAAGCACGATGTTGGACTAAGTCTGGTCCAGTATGGCCTTCCTTATGGCCTTGCATTACGCCACCCAACAACATCATTCCCTTCTGCTCTGGATCATTCCCTTGTACTCAGCACAGGCGAGGATGCACCTGCAATCCTGTGTTCAGCCTTGGGCCCCTCACTATAGGAAAGGTATTGAGGTGCTGGAGAGAGTTCAGAGGAGGGCGATGGGGCTGGTGAGGGTTCTGGAGCACAAGTCTGATGAGGAGCAGCTGAGGGAGCTGGGGCTGTTTAGCCTTGAAAAAAGGAGGCTGAGGGGAGATCTTATCGCTGCCTACAACTACCTGAAAGGAGGTTGTAGCATGGACGGTGTTGGTCTCTTCTCCCAAGTAGCAGTGACCTCAAGTTGCACCAGGGAAGGTTTGGATTGGATATAAAGAAAATTTCTTCATGGAAGGGGTTGTCAGGGCTTGGAACAGGCTGCCCATGGAAGTGGAGGAGTCACCATTCCTGGAGGTGTTTAAAAGACGGATAGATGAGGCTCTTAGGGACATGGTTTAGCTCTAGATTTAGGTTATGGTTGAACTCTATGATCTTGCCAGTCTCTTCCAACCAAAATGATTCTACGGTTCTATGATTCACCCAAATTATCACATGCAATAGGCCAGTCCACTGCCTCTCATAAAGGGATGAATGCTCTGTAGGAAGCATGACAGCAAAGTAACCCGATGTTATCACTTCTCTGAATACTACTAAATGCTTACGTGGACCCAGTCCTTGAAAAAGGTTCTTTACTAGCCTCTGGAAAATTACGGTTCTCTTTTCTCTCAACAAAAGCCCATTAAAAATAATCTCTGTGATCTGGATGGTTACCAGGCCACCAATGGACTTTTGGTTGCTGTATACCAGGCAGATCTTTCTAAAACAAGTAACAGGTAAAGAGGGTTTATATTTTATGCCAGATGATACTCAACTGTCTGTCATCTCCTTTTTCAACCTGTTAGCTCATTACTGATTGCATTTCAGGTGAAAATTAATATAGTCTGTTTTATTTTTAAATACATCCCAAATGGAGATTCAGAGGAGCAGATGTTGGGGAGGTGGGGGGAGAAGGGTCTTTCCATCTTCTTAGTATGCAATGCTAAATATAGCTTCATTATAGCTCCTCTAGTATACGTAGGTGTTATACTTCCATGCACAAGTGTGTGTGCATCTGTGCCAATTTCGTTTATTTCATCTGACTCCATGTCTGAACACATGTTCATTTATTTTATAGAACATACAATTTCTAAAAGATTTTTTCATTACTTTTTCTGTAAGATCATAGCAAACAGAGCATTTAGAAAACACACAAACAAACAAACAAAAATCCCCAAAACGCAAACCCCCAAATGATGAAGATGAACTGCAGCATAATTCTACTAATAAGTGACAGAAGGTACAAATCCTCTGAAGAAACTATCACCAATGCCAGAGATAGTAATGTCCTGATTTTGGGCTGTAGTCTTGGCTCGTGGCACAACCCAGAAACTCCTGAGGGCCCTGGCTGCGTCCCAGCACCCTGCGATCCCCTGCATATGGACATCTATACTGCCCAGAGCCTCCCCAGCACCACACACGGCAGCTTGTTCGGCTGCCAGCCACACAACTGGCAGACCCCACACCTTAAAATCTGAGAACTCTCATCCAGGTAAATACCACGGTGCTTCCGACCTGGAAGTCCTGCCCCTGACAGTGCCCCCAGAGAATCTGGTTGGGATGCTGAAACCCCACTGCTTCCCCAGGACAAGCTCTTCTTCCAGAACTTTGGGACTTGGGGACTTCCCACAGCAGAGGTAGGGCCTTTCTGCCTAATACCCTTTCATGGATTAATCCTCTGCAAATTTGTTTCATCGCCTTCTCAGCCCATCTAAGAGCCTCTTGCACCTATACACCCTGTAGCAGTAACACAGTTTAATCTTTCCTTAAATGAAAAGTGCATTCTTTTGTTTATTCTGAACCTTCTCTGACTACAGAACAAGGGAGGTTTGAATGAAATCATAACAAGAAACAGCGACAGAGGACATGTGAGCCTCCATAGAAAAGCTTTATTTATGAGGATTTCCTCATAAATTAACTTGTCTCTATTTTGAAGCTGTGTTATGAGTTGCAGCCACTTGTATCACTGCCATCAGGTTGAAGTACACATCCATTTTAGAATGGTTTGCTCTGAAGTGCTGCAGTCCTGCCTTCAGTGACAAGGATACGCAATACTATCCTTTCAGCGCCTTCCCATCAGGATGAGAACCTCTTCTCTTCTCCCCTATTTAGTGAATTAATCAATAAAGTACGATTTCATACAGTACATGTGAAACCCTTGGGAGGCCAAAAATAGACTGAATGATAAATTTCTCTTTCTGGATTTTTCCATGCTTCTTCCACTAAAATCATTCATGAAGAGAAAATACACAAGAGAGTATCATACATCATTGGTGTCAAATTATTAATTAGCTAAGACTAACTTTTCTGATGGGAAAGCTACCTGTGGGTTTCAGAACAGCTCTGCAGGCTATGAGGACAGGAGGAGAGGAGGGAATCACACTCTTGCACAGTATGTTGAAGCTGCCAAATAGGAGGATGAAGTGCTCAGGCTCAAGGGTTGAAATTTCCCAGCGAAAGTGGGGATGAAGTGCCCTGGACCCAGCACTGATGCTTGGGGCGCTTTGGGGGCTGAGGTCAGTTATCACTACATGACTCCTGGAGCAGGGGAGCCGAGAGAGCAAGCTAGCCCTAGGACTAGGACTTGAGAGAGCAGGAGGGGGGAAGAAGGAGAAACTCAGCAGGAACCGACATACCAATTTATCTTTGTGACTTAGCTCTGTTGAAGCATATTTCCATGCCTGTGGCTGTCTGTCCCAGCAGGTTAAATTGAATCTACCCATGCAAACCCTACCGGAAAGCACTGTGTGCTTTGCTAGAAAGAGTGGTGTAAAAGGGGCAAAAAAACCCACCCACCACCACCACTGGAATTCACACACTTCTTGCTTGCATAATCACCTTGTTCCAAGGTGCTCTGGCAATATTTAGCACGTATTTAGCCATGAATTTAGCCACAAAGATAAGCGGTAATTAGCAGAATGCATGTCCTCCTTTCCTTCTTCAGATACTTTTCAACTGGATGCCTCAGCTCAGGTATGGGAACAGCAAGGAAAGAAAGGAAAAATCAGGTCTGGAGCTCTAAAAGTAAACAGTAGAGCATTCCTACTTCCATTGCTGTGTCGGTTTCTGTTAAAGGACATTTGAACCCAATCAGCAAAAGTATTATTTTCTTCTGGAACAGTAATAGAACTACGTGACTATTTTCCAGTAGTTTCCACTGCTTCAAGCTGAGTATAAAACCAATAATGAAGAAATACATAAACAATTCTATAAATGCAGCTATGATTAATACAATGCTACATTGTCATCACAAATGTAGTGACAGGAATTCTTGAGCTCTTATATCGTGAAAAAAATATTCAGGAACCTGAAACACAAATTTGGAACAACTTGTATGTGCACACAATTCTGTGACACTGCCAACAAATACAAAAGTGGCAGAAAGAAAGTTAAATACATTTGTTAATAGTATAATAATGACTCACGAGTTCAGGTCATTTGTCCTCCTCCCTTTTTTGCCATGAAGTGTTTCAAGAGAGGAAGCAGATGTAAAAAGCCAGCTAGGCATTTCTTTGGGTCTTAAGGTTAAAAAAAAAAAAAAACAACAACAAAAAACAAGAAATCAAAAAACCAAACACAAACCACCACAAAACAAACAAACAAAACCCAGAAACCAAAAACAAACAACAATAAAAACAACCAACACTTATTTCTGCTGGTTAACATCAGAAATTCTCTTGCTTTCCATGAATAAAAAATGCATAACTCGCAAAGTATGGTGTTACTGGAGGCAAGAAAAGAGATTAGCAACTATAGTGTTGGTAGTAGTAGCCAAGGTGAAAATCTTGAGCTGCGCTTTATTCATAAGCAGTGCAGGTACAGCTCCTACACATGGCTTATGGCCTGGACACAGTGGCTGCTGGGTTAACTGAAACCTTATCTGTGGGAGGAAACAACCAACATGTTGTGTTGAGGCTGCCATTGCCAGTTTATCCTGAGCCCCGTGAATCTCGCTGCAAGGAAGCAGCGGAGTTTACATTTCAATGCTATTACTTCTATTCATAATGAACTTCCTTTTGAAGTGTCTGATTCACGCAAGATGTAATAATCATGTAAGATACGATTGTTTGGGTCAATCACAATATCTATCAATGTGATTCTGCTAACCAAATATCTGATCGACAGCATCAAACCTCAATCAGTGCTATGAGTAAATTCATGTACTCCTCATTTGTGATCTTGGAATCACAGAATCATTTATGTTGAGGAAAGCCTATCTTAAATTACTATGAAAAGTTGGCAAAGCTGAGTCTAAATGGGTCTCACTATATTCACATATTGCATGACAAAAAGGCTTCTTGTAAAAGCTTCAAATCCTAGGTCAACCTAGATAATCCTCCCGTCACTCCAAACAGATAACTCCCTGGTTAGCTGCGAGGGAGTCTGGAGAGGCTCTTCCTTCTCCTCACAAGGATTCCCCTTCTCCATCCCAAACCCTCTTCTTCCTGCAACCCACTGAAAGACGCTGCAGAAATTATTACATCAGTGGAAGTTTCTACTGGTTTCATTCCCATTAAACTACATGTGCACGTAGTAGAAAGGACTCAAATTCCTCTAAGAAACAGCTTTCGTAAAAGAAGTAAAACCAAGAAGAAGCCCTTCTGATACCTCTGTCCTATTTGGCAGGAGAAAGCAGCCTGCCAGTTCCCAGCTCACAGCCCTTGGCTGTTTCCCGACCGAGATGTCTCCCCAGACCCGTCTCTGAAGTTTTCCCATCAAAGAGTGTGAGGGAACAGCACGCTCTGCCCCAGGAGGAGGACAAAGACCGGCCAAATCTGCGACTGCTCTGCTGTCATTCCCTGCAGCTATGAAATCCTACTCATCCCCCACTAAGGTCATTTTCAAAGGGGCCCAGTCTTCCAGACCTAGAACATTAAATAAAAAGCATGTTTAGGAAGAGTCTGGTTCCAGTCCTACCACAAAAGGCTACGGACTGTGGTGCCTAAAAACACCTGAACCTCCCTCACAGAGCGTTAGCTGGAATTTGGCACAGGCTGGATACAAGTTACTGAAATTCGTAAAGCACTTTGAGGTGATGGTCTCTAACAGGTAAGCTCATTATTTTGCTGGTCTAATGAGTCAATGTATTCCATTTATTCAGAAGCCAGTGTTTTCCTATAGGGAAATACAGCCTATGCTTTCCCAAAGTGTCTGCTCAGATATGAAAGTGATCATCGTTACTGTAGCCAGATATGTACACTTATTAATACAACTCTTCATTTCCATTGGTTAATCCAGTCAAATTTTGTATTTAATTTCTAGCACCATTTTCTGGTAAGTAACAACTAGTAGAAGCCTTGTGACACAAAAATGTCAATTTGCTGGCATTCGTCTGATGTCAAGGGCAGCAGTGAGATTTTTGGAGTCTGCTGGGCTTCTCCACATGGAAACAAACAGCCCGAGGATAATTTAATCCAGTAACAGGGTGCAATGGGAACAGTCTTGTATCTAATGAATCAGGTCATGGTTCCCATCCCCTTTGAAGAAGGATTCAGGATGGGAGATCAGTTGCTGGGCTAAAGAGAGACAAACACTATGGTCAGGTTGGATTCCAGCACCCAGAGTAAAAGCCTGTGTTTGAACTCCCCATCCCCAAAAGTCTGCAGATTCCTGCACCACTCCCCTATTCCCCTGAAAATAACACCTACCCCAAAAATAAGCCCTAGCACAATTTTGCAGGATTTTTTGAGGATGCTCGAAATATAAGCCCTACTCCAAAAATAAGCCCTAGTTACAGTTCATTTAAAAAAAAAAGTCAATTTAAATAGTGTCCAGGCAGCTATACATGTAAAAAAAGGCATCTCTTGGAGCAAAAATTAATATAAGACCTTGTCTTATTTTGGGGGAAACAGGATATCTTAACGTAGTCTATCTTCTTCAAACACTAAACCTTGAGGAACAGATTTTGCTGTCTATTACTATCTTATTTTCTGTCACACTGTTCCACCACTTAACTTGCCCCTGCATTGGTGCTGTAGGAGACAGAAGGAATGTCTGTACTGCATCCACGCTTTAAGACACTAAACCATTTTTAAAATAAAGAATGAGAAGTAGTTCAAAAAGCTTGGCTGAAAAACTCTAAATAGTTTCACTGACCTACATTCATCAATGAATTTATAGCTTCCAGCTCAAAATGGAGGTGAATAATTATTTTTGTAAAGTAATCTTCAGTGCGCCAGTCCTTTTTCTAGTAAAAAATGCTACCAGTAGAAATCCTAAGACATTGGCTTCTCTTACCAGTTTCTCCTAAGAGATTAAAGACCTTTTTTCCATCATACTGAATTATTACTATACTGTGAATAATGTCTTCAGCAAATGGGATGAAGGAATTTCAGTTCTCTTCCTGCTCAGCTAAGTCAAATGAATTTTTGGTGCTGTCAGTGAGTGATGTTTAACAGAACTCACCTCCATCATCCATGCAGTGTTATTTACAGGGAAATGCTAACAGAAGGAATACGTGGCTATTCTCAGTTACTGCTGAAGAACTAGAGCTCAGGGAACAGATTTGTTGAGTAAGCAGGTATTACATACAGACGGACACATCCGACATTTTTTCTGTTAATAAGCACGGATAAAGTATTCACAAGTTACTTGCTTAAAATGATTCTATGCAATTACAGATTTTTAACTGCCTGAAGATGTATTAAATAAGTCATAAGCAACCTGATCATTCTCAGTGATCTCTTCTCCATCACAGTAGGAAATGTAAAAATAAATAAATTACTAGCAACTGTGTATAACACCATGAGTTACAGGAAAAAAACAATTTCTTGTTAAGAACTTAGAAGCACACTGCAGTTAGCAAAGATATGTAAAGTATTTCTTTTTTTGCTAATGTACTATTTCGTCACTTTTGGAACAATTCCAACTAGATGATCATTTAATATGCATTAATTCCTGTTACTAATTCCTCTTATTAATATGCATTAATTCTGCTTTCTCTTTCCAGTAACAAATGAAAACCAATATAGACCAGAAGAACAAACCTTTCCTTTTATTTATCATACAGGCGTAACTCAAAAGTATGACAACGTCACTTTACTGCAACAGGGAGTAAGAACTGATTTGTGTTTATTCGAGTTCACACAACGCCAAAGCATCCATCAGCTCTTGAAGCTTCTGATTTTCCTAAGTAGTCACCCCTTCGGTTATTAACTGTACTGAACGGTTCTGCTCTGCAGCCCAGAGCAAGAACAAGATCAATAAGATCTGGCAGCAGGCATCAATTCTCTATGTATTTATTACAAGGTAATTTTCCAGAATTAAGTCCAAGTTGGTTAAAATTTGCAAAGTCCCAATTTGAGAAAACCAAGTACTGTAATTGAACCATTGACATTACAATGAGAACAAGAAAGAGAATATTGCAACAGGTTAGTAATGGAGATTTCTGTCCACGTTAAGCTGCTTTCTTTGTAACAATATCTCTTACTAATAGGATGCTTGCAAGATCCCCCTTTTTTAACCTTTTATTCTGTAGAGTACCTTGGATTATTTCTTGGTATTTTAGAATATATAATTACCCAGTTATCTGAGGAGACTGGGGAGAACAACAAAATTCTGCTCTTCCTCTAATTACCTATATTAACAGCAAAGAGTTGCTGGGCTGCCTTTGTTTTCCTTGCTTTTTATTGAAGTTTTTTTCTCTGTAAAGACTAAAATATTTATATATGCTTCTCTGAAAATCTCAGCCAAAGAATAAAGATCACGTTCCCTAGTGAATTTCAATGGACCCTGGATACCTCTCTCAAATGCCTTGGAAAATCCTAGCCATTATTTGTTGCAGAACATTAGTATTTTCACTTCTTTACTATTTATTAGTATATCTGTCCCCTCATTAAACACAGGTAATCTAAGTAGCTCAGTTTCAACAGGGAAAATGAGGATGTTGTTATAAGATTAACATTTGTTTGCATTACTGTGCTGTTTTTTATTTATGATAGTCAAAGAAGGTAAGTAATGTTTATTCACTGATACATCTGGAAATACTAGCAAAGCACTGAACTAGCTGAGCCATATTTCAGGAAAACACATACGCTCCGAATTCAGTATTTGAATGTGCAACCCTTAACTGTATACATGTGTCTTTCTCTCTCACAGAAATAGGTTTCCATTATTTTACTTAGCTCCTGTGATACACAAAGTTAGGCATTCCCTAACCAACCAAATGAAGAAGAGTTCAGGAAGTTTTTTCCTGGTCTTAGTTACTATCCTTTTTTCTATCTGTTTTTGCAGTTGAGAGCCTGCTCAATCTGCCAATTGTGCATTTCAGGTGATATTTCAGGGCAGAAGCAGAAAAAAACATAATGAAATCTCCAATGCACGTGGAGAAGGACTCACAAGCAGGCAGCTATGGCACACGTCTCCCTCATCACCGCTGTCCCCACTGTCCCACCCCGCCAGGAGCTCGCAAGTCCAGAAGTGTGTGTGCCCTCACCACACACGAGATGCAGCATTTGCCAGGGAGGATTTTTAACATCTCTCTGCCCTTTAGATGCTGCTCCTCCCTACACATGTGTTTTTCTTCCCCAGGCTCCATCTCGCTGCAAGAGCTGGTGTGGCCGCAGCCAGGGGGCCGGCAAGCAGCTCCGGCCCTGCGCGGTGACTCAGCACCCAGCCGGCCCTCAGCACCTCAGAACCCACGCTGGGATATATTCCTCATCACGGGGAGAGACACCTTTCCCAGTAAAGGAAGGATAGGATGGACCCCCTGGGCAAGGGCGGGTGGGCTGCAGCTTCCCCAGAGGGCAGGGCCTGGGCTGACCCGTGGGGCTGGGGAACACGGCGTGCGCTCCCACACAGAACGGTGGGGTCAAAAACGCCGCTTCAGCCTCATAATTGCTTGACACACTGTCAGTCGGGCACCATGAACAATGCCTGACCTCTGGCACAGTCTTTTTCTAGCTGATTGTTAGGTGATTAACAACCGAACGCACTGTGCACTGAGGCAGGGGTCCATATGTGTTTTTCTGGCATAAGGACTCAGGGATCCTAAATGGACCATCAGGTGGTATTAAACATAGACGCAAAACGAAAAAGTAAACTAAAAATAAAAAGGCATTTACACAAGGAATGGTAGGACGTGGAATTCCTGTTGTGACTGCCTGTAATGCTTACCGGCATTCTGATAAGACAGCAAACAGTTTTCAGGTTTATTAAACTGGCTGTTTCCCAGTACTCTGTGACAGTATGTCTCTTTGAAAGTATGGGTACATCTTCAAGTTACTGGACACAGAAACTAAAGCATGTCCACTGTGTTTTCCAAAATACGAAAATTTTCAAATGCACAGAATATTAATAATAAAGAAATTTTAAGCATTTATTGTGATAAATCATTTAATAAGGAAGAATAAGGTAATTTAACTTCTCTTCTTACGAAAAGTGGTATCTTTTCTGTATCTCTACATTGGTTCAACAATAATTTTCTTGAATATATCCTAAGTTGTCAAATATTCAAATCAAAATAATATAGATGCTTTTAAAACCTCTCTATCTTTTTTTTTTTAATTTCAAGCAAATTACATAATTACAGATAGCTGTCTTTGTACATAAAATCTCCAACAGTACATAGTTTTCTGAAGGACAATAAGGACAGGCTTCTCTCCTCACTGAATAACAGCCCAGACTTCTATCCAAAATGTAGCAGTTTGTTTGTCTCAGTTATTTACAGGACAGCCAAGCAATAGATTCTGGGACTTGTTTGCCTGACACACATTTTACTGTAGCTTGCAAACATCACAGAAAATGTAGAGATAGAGAAAAAAAAAGCCAATGAAATTTCACTGTCATTATTCAGTTAGGATCTCTAATGAAATAGATCGTGTTATTATATTGATTGTCTCAGGGACTATCCTGCCCCTCCCCACAATGCAGTCATCTATAGCAGATAAAAATTGATCAGAAATGCGCACTCTTGAACAAACTGCAGGGTTCAGTTGAGTATAGCAGTATTTATTCTCAGCAAGATTTAAACAACCCTTTTAAAAGACACTAGTGGATCTGTACAGCCATTTCCACACGAGAATCCTGACTCTGCATTCCAGCACAGATATCTGAGTCAATGTAACCACACTGCATCATCATAATCCTGCCTCAGCATATTTCCTCTTCTGCACTCAATTCGGCAAATAAAAAATACCCCTTTTTTACCTTAGATGGTGAATTCCTTCTCGTCCTTTTGTTCATAGTAACTATTCCAAGTTCGTATCTTTGAAAAATACAAGGATGGTTGCACCAATAAACTTCACAGTTCCTCTCCTGCGGCAGAAAGCAGATTAAAAAAAAAAAAAAAAGACCTCAAGCTGTGACCTCAGAGCAGAGCACAGCCGTTAGCATCCCTCAGCCAACCTTCAGCGGAAAGCAGGTTAGACAGCAGGAAAACTGGCTCCGTCCATGGCTGCAATGCTTTCAAATCAAGCATTCTGTGCTGTAAGCTTGGGGATTTATATCTCCTTAAATAGGCCGTCCCACTCAGTGCTGCTTGTGTGCATGAAAATATGAAGCATTTCACTGCAGTCACTTTATGGAAGAAACTACCCCTGTCATCTTTAACAATCTCTGTCACTCTGCTCTGAGACTAAAGAATGAGCACAGCGTGCATAATTCATGCATTAAAATCTTCTGTGAGCTTCCTGCAGCAACTGCTACGTCCAGTAATGGGATATTGATCAGCTCATCACTAAAACAATCGGGGTTGGGCAATTGCTTTGCTGCAACAAACAATATTCCATCCAAAACGGGATGCAGACAACAGGCTTCTCTCCCTGCAGCACTCAAGCGTAACTCCAACATACGTGGCGTGGCATTTACATATTGCAGAGTGTTTAATCTGGACTCTGTATTTCTTTGACCTTCGAAAAATGCTGCATTATCTGAGCCTTTTACTTGAAGTCTGTATTCCCTGCAGTCTGCTTCTCCTTTTAACTCTATGCAGCACGAGAAACAAGTATGCATTCCTAACCCCATGTTCAAAGCACAGTGAACCTCCAAAAGCAAAGAGCATATAGAAGAGCTTTCTAACCCACTACACATTCTTTGCCCCATATACATCTGCAACTTATTTGTACCAGGGGATTAGGCTACTCTCACATTGAATCTTTTTATTACGATGTATATCTGAACAGAAATACACATATGCATCATTTTTGTCTAGGACAACTCACGTAATTTTAATCTACCAGATCAATGAAAACGAGTACCAAACTTTCTGCTTCTTCCCACAGATCGGAACACCTTCCAGCCTTTCCAGCACACCCCCTTTTCTTGCACCCCTATAATTTACACAATCCTCACCAGCAGTTCGCCAGCCCTGTCTTCAGCCCCTGTCTCCAGCAGCCTCTGGGCAACACCACCCTTTGATTGCCACGTGCTTCTCCCTCCACAAACTGGAAAACCCCACGACTCCCACCATTTCAGAAGAAAAATATGAGAGTCAAGACAGACAAAGGGAAGACTCGAGCCATGACTGAGGTGAAACTCCAAAGCAATATTTAAAACTAAAATGACAAAAATCTTTGGTTACCCTGGTGCTGACAAACAGCGTAGTCACTAGAATTTGAACCAGACAGACCTGTAGTTTGCAAAAATCCGTGGAATTATTTCTTACTCTTGATGGAGTTTTGGTCTGACCTTTTTATCACTAAAATACTCTGCAATTGTACACTTTAAGAGTCCTCCCAACTGAGTTAATTGGAAATTGTCTGAAGCAAGCAGGATTTGGCATACAGTCTGGAAACCAGAATGAATAGAGGCTTTTTCTGAGGAAAATCTGGGAGAAGTTTTGCTCGGTTTGTCTCTCACCAAAGCAATCACCTTTCAGTATATCTAGTATCTACTGTTTTCCCTTATGCTAAGGATGTCCACACATTTCAGTGAGCTGGCAAAGGTGTCACCAAAAAATTGCCATGTGCCTTTCTGGTCTGTCCTTCCTCAACAGCTACCGGGGCTCTAAAATAACAGCAGTTAATATCTACTTTGTGATACATCAACAAAGCAGTTCAGATCATCAAATATTCACCCATTACTATACCCTGTGTGCTGGGTAACAATCATCTCTGACAAGCCTTAAACTAGAAGTTACAAACCATATCAGAAAATGTGATGTTGTGAACATGACTGCTTGATTTATCAGATTAGAACGGGAAAAAGCCTCACAGAGGTGAGATTCATGCCCCAGGTCACACAATCCCCACAAGCTTGTTCTGATCTTACTCTAATCAGTTATAAGTGGGAAGTTTACTGTGAAAAGAATGCTCATGTAGGCACTGCAGACTAGCTCATCCTACGCTTCCCATTACAGGGGACATCTGCCACTTCTTGCTGTGTTGGGATTGTGCTCCAGATAAAGATCTCTGAATTTGGATAGCTAGCAGTCCACGTCTACATGTGAGGAAGATGTCCATCCTCTGTCAGAACATTCTTCCAAGTTGTTTGGCTGTTCAGCTCCTGTGGTCTATTTAAGGGTGAGCTGAATCATTCCCATCACCACTGACTGTAGCAACCAGGTTTCTGCTGATTATGACAAGAGTGCAGCCGTGTAGATCACATGTAGATACCAACATGTAGACTGCACAATCTAAACATCTCAGTCTGGAACTGCATGTGGTTTAATAGAATATTTCCCTGGCACAGGGCAGGAGACAATGGTAATTTGGGGCACTTAGGTATACTTTGACATCTTCTACTCTCTCTTAAAGCTACATTAGGGATTCCATAAAGCCTTTCAGCAGTCACTTAAAACTAATTTCATATGTAAATGCAATAACATAGGTGCTATTTTTGACAGTTATGTCCAGAATATGAATGTTAATAATTGATTCAGAAGGAAACTAGATTTCTACATTTTATTAAGAACTAAAGGTAAATTACACATTGAATTCAGAGTTGATATTCCCATTTGAAATCTGAAATGGAAAACATTTCCATGTGGAAGTCATTGGTATTGTAATAAATCAGTCTTAAGCATTTTATGTTTAAAAAAATGTTCTTAGATTTTCTGCAATCTTTGGTATTTTGAAATTTGTATGTAATCTGATGGGTTCCTCAAAGCAAAACTAGAAGCTTTGGGGAATAAATTAAGTCCTCCCTCTACCAGCAAACGTTTGTAAGAAGCACAGACAATAAAAAGACAAACTGAGGCCATTTTCTTTGGAAGATCCCAAAAATAAAAAGGGGTTTACCATTCAGATGGGTGAAGTCTGAGAACTGGGCAAATTAGTGCTTTGTTGACATTACTGGTGTCAGCAAACACAAACTCGAGTCTTTGTCATACGTACATTTTACTACATTGAAGTACTGCCTACAGATTCATTCCATTAGGCACGTATCCTAAAGAAAATTGATAATGCATTAGCCTTGCCTTCTCTGTGTACTTATCTGTATTTTTTAGCGTTTCCTGATTTACCAGTAATGAAAAACATGCAATGAAAATGCCCTGTTCTCCTTGCTTTATTACTCCGGTTCCACTCCTCTAATATAAATGATCATATTAGGCATTCACATTCTTAATACGTCTAGGTAGAAATCAGAAGCTAATAGGCATAAACACAAAGACTTATCCTTCATTGCGAATACCAGTTTCAGCACACTCCACACAGCTTCCCAGCCCTACTGGCACATTAACCTTACAAAGTAAAAACTCCAGGCTTGGGAACCTTCTACCCAGTTTGAAATGTAAAAGTGCTCATGGATCTGGAAGGTTTTAAGTTGTGCGACACAGTGGACTCTTGGTACCCTCAATCACACGATCTCATTTCTAGCAGAGTATATTCTGACAGCACCAAGCCATTTAACGCAGCCATTTCTTGTACACGTCTTACAACTCTTCGTTGTATTTCAGTAACTAGTTGCTCAAATCTCACTGTTTTATGAACCTCTTTATATTATTCTTTGTCTATTCTTCCTTACTGTAGTCTAACCCCTGCCTTTCTTCATCATCAACATCTTTCTCTTCTGCTCCTCTTCTTACACTGACCAAAAGCTCTCTTCTTCCACAACAAATTAATTCTGTTCTCCTTCATGTATTCTAGGTAGACTCTTATTCTACCATTTACTTACCACATCCACAATGACTGTCACCTTGACTCCAGGTCTCAAATCCTCCTGTCTTCTCTTTCCACGTGCCTATTTCTCAAACAGAAATCTGACAAAATGGAACATGATTTTTCTTCCTTTGCTTTCCCCTCCTTTACCCACCTCATTCTTGAAGCACAGAAAATGTCTGTGCTCAGTCTTGCTATATGTTCCACTCTCCTTAGAGCCATAGCCGTCTCACAGTTTCATTACTTCCTTCAGAAACTCTCATTCCCCTGTCCCTGTCTGCTTTGATTCTCCTCTCATTCTCACTGTTTTTTTTTCATTCACAAATAAAAAGAACTCCCTAGTGTTTCCCTTAGCCTCATTTGCTTCTGCAGCCACCATTACATCTTCCTTCTTTCTTTCAACTCTATATAGCTTTAAAACTACTGGATGAAGTCCCTCTCTTCCTTTCCTGCTGCCTTTTACCTTTCCCATTCAAACGTAGCAACTCTTGCAATCTCTAACATTTATAGTTATCCAGACCTCGGGATTTGTGCTCATTCTTTGTTCTTCCTCAGATGCCAACTGTTTTACATGGTTAGGACACCTAAGGTTTTACTTTTGAAGTTCAGGCTTCCTTGACACAGCCTTATCCTGATCTCACTGTTGCTGTGGATGTCATTCAAAGGAACAACTTCATGTTTCTTCTATGCTCTGCAGATAATTATTTGGTCTTCTTTCCTCTTAAAACTTTACTCTGGTTCAATCTCCTCTGTAACTACACTGCCGACTACTATCTCCTGTTTGGATGCTACACCTCTACTCCAATACTACTACACTCTTTTCAAATTGGGATCTCAGCCAGTATTTCTGATACTGCAATTTCAGGATTCATCTTAAGTTCCATATAGCCAAATTAGGGTTTTTATTACGCACCACAAACTCATCCTGCCAGATCCTTCCTGAATCACTGTGTACAGTGGCACCATCTAGCCCACCATTTAAGACAGCTGTCTGAACATTATCTCCAACCCAAATCATCCTCAGGTTGTCAAATCCAGACCAAGTCTTGCAGAATCCTTCTGCACAATAATATGATATTTTAATACGCACTTAATTAATACCCTTGTCTGATCCTCATCTTGTCAGGACCAGATTGGTACAGAATCCTTTCCTCTGGCCTGGACAAACATAGCACTGAGTCAGAGTGCTGCTGCAAAGACCATTCTTCTGGTGCATCCCTCTGACTGTGTGACCTCTCTCCCTTCACTCCCTTTTTCGGTACCTCAAATGCAAACAACTTCATGTTTTCTTCCATGGACCTCTCTCATTATTATTCTCACTCGGTACTGAACAGCCAACTTACAATTAGCCTGTAAGTTATTTTTCATTAGTCCCTTGTTAAATCTTCAGTCAAGCACTTCTGTGCTTCCTCCCATTACACTTCATGCTTTGGAAGAACTCTCTGCAACACCTGCAAAGCCACTGCATCGCCCTCCTTCAAATTCTTTCTTAAATCTTGTTTGCTATGATAATTACAAAAAAAATTGACAGCCTGTAGGCTGCTCAGGAAAGCTGAGACCACTGCCTACCCTCATGGCTGATTTTCTTTCACTGTTTTTTCACAATTCCTCGTCTGTCTTCACTTCTTATGTTATACTTCCACTCATGATTATTTATGAGTAATTCTCACTGGGAGAGGGACAGACTTTTTATTTCATTTGTTCAAAGAAGTCTCTGGTTGATGACTGTGGCTTTTCAGTACTACAGTAATCAAGAGTATCAGAGGACATATGAGACTGGGAATCTGACAGAGGTTGTCTAATAGCACCTGGGGAGTCAGAAGCATAATTTGCACCAGCTCACAGTTCCTACGGAGGATTTGTATGAAGTTGACCGAAATCAAGGATGCCAGTTCAGTCATTTAAGCTGAAAACATGATTTTGTTCCTCTGTGGACCACTTTGCTACCAATACTTGAACATGTTCCCCAACAAAACTGCTTGTTCTACTTTACTGTTCAAGTCAGTGTCCTGAGATATCCAAGACGCTAATTAATTATAAGAAAATGCTTTCTGTAATCACTGTTCTGAAACAACCAAAATATTTAATACAATTATATAAATTGTATGTCAGTATAATTGTCCCTACTACATATGGTATACTGTATTCTATTACATACCACAGGTTTAAAATATCATACTACATACGGTACAGTTATAACACAATATAAAATAAAAAATATAATAACTGTAGTTATAATTACAAGAGACTACAGGCTACTATAGACATCTGCCATATTTCAGGTGTAAAAGAGTATACGTATATACTAATAAAAATGGCACTCTACGTTCACATGTTCTATATGAAGCCTTTCTTCTCCTGTGGAGGTCCTCAATATGAGGCAGTTGTCACTCAAAACGTTGTTTGATTTTCAAGAGCTAGCCACACATACAGAGCTGGAGAGAGCACTACTTTCATCTTCTCTTAGGGCTGTGGCTTCAAGAAGCAACAAAGGCTGTATCCACGATAACACAGAACATTTCCCTCCAAATGCTTTCCCACATTTACAGACTGATTTATTTCAAATCACTGCTGCTCCAAAACCAGCATGAAGTGCAGCATGACTTGCTGCAGCACATCCCTCTACAGACTGTCTGTAATACTGATGGGAAAATTCTGTTCTTCAGATATTCACCTGGTTTTCTGGTCACATCATTCTCCTTGAGCCAACAGCCCAAGACCACTATAGCTCTAAACCTCTGCATAAATTTTGAGCTCTTGTGCTTAGCAAAAAATGTGCTTGATATGATATTTTCCTATATCCTTATTACTGCTGGTTTTACACTCTGCTGTGTGTGTTTCCTCTATGATGTTTCTGACCTCTGGATTGATTTTTCTATCCATCATTACTTAAGGACCCTCTTCATTCGGTTTATTGGTCCTCATTCATCATACTAACAACTTACATCACCAGATAAACAAAGCCAGTTCTTATACTTGACCCAGTAGCAATTCCCTGTTGGGTTGCCTGACTTTAAAGCCAGATTTTTCCAATATCCTCATCCAAAGACCCACAAAAATTCAGGGAGCACCATAGGAATCAAATGAGTGATGTGTTTTGGTGAAAATACCCATTACCGTGAGCAGAAATTCAAGGCCACTGCCTGCGCAGAGCATAGCAACCATTTCAGGGCTGCCAGCTCTTTAAGCGTGCAGTTCAAGCCAATGAATGTTTCCAGCTGACTGAAACGCTTTAGCTACAAGCCGTTCACCGTACAAAGAAGAGACAAACTGCTGCATCCAAAGATCTTGCTGGGGTCGCTCTGAAAAGGGTCGGGCGAGAGGGGGCCTCTGTGTGAGGGCATAAGCCCCCGGCCCTTGCACAAGCAGCGCGGGGCTGGGCTGACTGCAACTGGGGCAGGCGTGGGTTGGGAGCAGCAGACAAGGCCTTTGCAACCAGGCTGGTCTGACGCCCTGCCAAGATGGGGCAGGGGCAGCGAGGTGCCTGGCCAGGCACAAGCACAGCTAAAGCACAGCTCAGGCAGGCCAGCCCTAAAAGCAGCTCCTAGAGGAAAGGAGGAGAAGGCTTCTCACAGGTTTCCTACGAATCTGATCCCAGGCTACACAGCTCCACCATTTCAGAGTTGGGTTGAACACTGGGAGCTAAATCCTCAGAGGGGAAAGCAGCTGGGGAGACTCTTGGTGCACTCAGGCTGCTGCATGCAGGAATGAAAAATGATGAGATTTTCCATGGAGACTGGTGAGGTGGGGGCAGGAGAGGAAGCAATAGAAAGAACTATGCAAAAGAGATACAGAGTTTGCTCTGAAGCTAGGGGAACAGAAGCTATGGAAAGAGTGTGAAAGTGAAAAGCCAAACAAAAATGTCCACAACATCAGCAGAAGGGTGAGAAGAAGGCCACTGTACAGGCAAGGACAAGTGGGGCAGTGCAAGCATGGGGAGGCAGGTGTGACAAAACTGGCTGAAAGCGAGCAACAGGAGAGACTCGGCGGCAGCCTGGATGGAGCTCAATGCACTGAGAGCCAATGGGGTGGTCTAAGCTAAAGTGAGGACCAAGAAGGATTTCACCATCACACAGTTTATCTTCTTTTGCCTCTTGTTTTCAGGAGATCGTGGTAATTTTTTCACACCTGTAAAATGAGCTTGACATCCCCAGAGTGCAGCTCATAAGAAGAGACTGAAATCGGGGACAGTGTTGGCATGCCCGCTCTGCCCCTCTGCAGCCAGCAGCTCTGCAGAGGGGTGGCCCCAGTACCCAGCCAAATCCAGAAACCCAGGGAACAAACTTGTTCCCATTCAGCAAGGTTTTATGGTCACAGATATTAACATGGTGCCCTGAAAAAGTGTTTCAGAAGCCAAACCACAAAGAGATCAACTTACATTGCCTGCAGCAAATTCATACTCGTAACGAAGTATACAATAGTCAGAAGAGTTTTCCTCCTGCTCATTTTGTAATCTGCACATTTGGATTTTCATCTGTTTTCTATTCAGTCTGCAAACTGCTCAGAGCAGGCATATTGGATAGCTGCTTTTCAGAGTGGGCTGCTGTCCTTCCCATCACACCGATGGAGGAAATGAGGGTGCCTTCTCCCACAACGACCCACTGAACGCTAGAATACATACATGATTTGCTTGCTTGATTTTACTCCACTCCCTGCTAGCTCTGCATGTCACACCACACTTTTGAATGAGGAAAATGTCAGTGGGTTCCCTGATAACGCAGCATGGGATAGCATTTGGCTGCATACAAATCGCAGGAAAACTGAGGTGGGAGGCCAGTATTTAATTTTCATCCTCATGTCAAACATACTTGCCAGTCAGTACCACCCAGTGTTTTCAAATGCAGGTCAACTTAGATCAGTAGCTTGCCAGTAAAGAAGTAAAAGTGACATAAAATAAACAGAAAGCCTCCCACTTTCCTGCCACCAACAGCCTGCATTGTCAGTGACAATCATCCTCTGCTACTCACCACCGGCACACAGCCCCCTCTGCTCTTTGCCAGAGCGTGGCTTTTGACTTTGTCATCCCCACTTGTTCACAGTCCTCTGAATCAACAGATGCTCCAGAACACACAACACACAGCAGTAGTCCTATCTGACCAGAGAGAAAATAAACATACCGATACAAATGGCAAAAGGAGTTCTTTTTAGCTTTTGAAGAACTGCATTCCTTCAAATAAAAAACAAGTCAGACGTTCAGGTTCTCCCAGGAAGGACCTTCCACTGCAGTAATGTCTATTCCCAGGTCCAAGAGCAATGATGTTTTTAATCCTCCATGCTCTCCTTAGAAATGCTCTGTGAGAAATTACTAACCGCAAACACACAGATAATATAAGATGAGCAGAGCTAAATGTGCATCATAGATTGGAGGGGAAGAGCCTAGCAATTAATGGAAATAGAAGACTCTGAGTCTTCAGTGAGACTTTAGTGTGAACTCAATTAAATTTTGAAATTTCACTGCTTTGGGAAAAAAAACTCAAAACTAAGCCAAATCAGGATTGTCAGTTCCTTAAAATTTGGAATGAGGTTCTCTCTTTCTCTTGTTTTCTAACCTATACCAGTGCAAACAGTTTACACAGCTTTCAGGATTTCTTCCTCGTCCCCAAGGTGTAATCTGCATAAATTTTTGTTTTTTCTTTTAGTATTTTTTTCAGCAAAAGGCAGATTTCACCAACATGTAGAAAACCAGGTATTTCCATTGAGTGATGCTTGAACTCAAATGAACAGACTAATGTATAAAACTTTCTGTGAACAGATAAAAGAATTGTAGGCAGCACTTAGTGAGAAATGCAATAGGTGATATGAACTACAGACCATGAAGGGTTGCAAGCACTACACAGGATATGCAAGCTGTTTTATTTGTTTTAAAATAAATATAAACAATATTACTAAAACCAGATTTCTAACTGGGACAACAAATAGTTGTGTTTGAGGAAGCAGGAGCTCAGTTTCAAGTCCCAAAGTGAAATGTTGTCATGTAAGGGATACGGCTGAACGGACATCTACAGTAACCCACCATAACATGTCTGGGAAAGTAAGCAGCAACCTTAATAAAAAGTACCAAAATACCAAATATCCAGGCCTCCTAGTCATCCCATGTGAAGATTTTAAATTCTGAGGAATATGAGAAGATATGTTAGCTTAATTGTATGCTCGGGGGCCATACTTTCTAGGGTTTAGAAAAAGTGATAGACTGTTTTGTACACAAAGCTTATACTTACGACAGCAGTACAAGCTGAGGGTACTGACAAACAATTAATTTGTGATCAGATCCTGAAATACAATTGCAAATATACCATATGGCATTTAAGATTTGACTAAATGTGATTGATACGGCCCACCTGTTGTGTAGTGGTTTCATTATACAGAAGTTTCACCAAATTTCATATAGAAAAGACTTACTTGTTCGTCCTTGTTTTGGCTGAGATGGAGTTAATTTCCTTCCTAGTAGCTGGTATAGTGCTGTATTTTGCATTTAGCGTGATAATAATGTTGATAACACACTGATGTTTTAATTGTTCCTAAATAGTCAAGGACTTCTCAGATTCTCTTACTGGCCTATGAATGAGAAGCAGGGAGTACACAAGAGGTTTGGAGGGGACACAGCTGGGACTGCTGATACCAACTGACCAAAGGGATATCCCACACTGTTTGACATCATGGTCAACATAAAAACCTGGGGGAAGAAGGAAGAAGAGGGGACATTTGGAGTTATGGCATTTGTCTTCCCATTACACCTGATGGAGCCTGTCTGTCCTAGAGATGGCTGAACTCCTGCCTTCCCATGGGAAGCAGTGAATGAATTCCTTGTTTTGCTTTGCTTGAGTGCATAGCTTTTGCTTTACCTATTAAACTGTCTTTATCTCAACCCACAAGTTTTCTTACTTTTGCCCTTTCAATTTTTTCCCCCATCCCACTGGGCGGTGGAGTGAGCAAGTGGCTGCGTGGGGCTTAGTTGCTGGCTGGGGTTAAACCATAACACTGTTCAAGCATGAATATGATCTGAAATAAGAAAATCGCAGGCATACAACTTTAAAAATAGATAATTTATCCATTACAGAATGAAATATAAACGTATTTAGTATTCTGTAAAGAGGAAAGAATTAAGGAAGTTACCCTTGAACTTAAGAGTGGAATTGGCCATATTCCATCTCTTCACCCTGTTTTCAGTGTACTTTCTGCCAAAAAGCTTATAAAAGGTTTTGTCCCTATCAGATTGAGTAATGTCCTAAGATAACCAGACAACAAAGAAGGGCAGGAATTTTCTGAACAATTCAATTATGATCTTACCAGGGTATTTCCAGACTACTGATATGTTATCACCACTTAAAAAGCTGGCAATCTTTGGTGATAGGAACACTGAATTTGCTAGATGTCTCTTACCAGAGTCTTACTCTCATTTACTAATATAAAACAAAACTGCTGCTGTGCTGCACAAAACATGGAGCACAAACCAGTCACATTTAAATGACCCATGCAAGCTTACAAACTGTGGTCAGGGTTTGAAAAATTGTTTTTCTAACCTACAGGCTCCAATTCTGCCATAAAGCTACAGGCAGTTTCTATTAACTTGAGCAGGACCACAAGGTTGTTCAAGTGTGGAAAATGTTTGTTTCTTAGTAATTAGTTACGTTTATCACAAAGACATACAAAGACATCTACTATCTCCATAAAAACAAACTGAGATATCACTAACTGAATGCCGCTGCTGCTTTAAAAGAAACGGTATGACTTTAACTGGGGATATGGAGGGGACACAAAGATACTTGTCACTGACACCTGCCTAAGGCTGGATGGAGGAGGTGCGTTTGCACCAGCAAGCAGTAAATACTCAACCGCATCATGGGCAGTGACTGTGCTGTTCTGACAAAAATCCATGCAAGGGACACCCTGCATGAAGGACAACGCAGTCTGTCAAAAATAAACCCGATGTAACTCTCCAACAAGCAAGGTTTTACTGTCTCCTCTATCTCCACCTTGAGTTCCTCAGTGATGTATGTGTACCTTGAAGAACAGTGTGATGTTTTAATTTGCATGTTTTCAGTAAAAATAATGTGCACGATATGTTTTGTACAGGAGGGCAGAAAGGAGTAGCCCTGGCGCGTGGAGTCTGGGCAGAAGGAGGGAAAGAAAGCGACTTCTCTGCCGGCCTCCCTGCCCAATCGGGCAAGCTCCCTGGTGCTCTCTGCCTTCCCAGGGGAGCCTCTCCCGGGATGCCACCCACCCAGAAGTGCTCTGACAGGAACCATAGGGTTGGCTGGGGCTGGGGGGCACAACAAGCTGGGAACCCATAGGTCCAAGGGGAGTAGGAGACCCCTGAGAGGATGAAGGACCTCCCTGTAGTAAGGAGCAGATCTGCAGCCAGTGGTTACAAAACCAGGGACAACCAGAAGGGACTCCATAACCATTTGCTCCACCATGCTGGAGGCAAAACCCAGCTCTGCAAGGATATAGGGGGAGGGACTGGTTTTCAAAGCCTTTTATTTTAAAGTGGTTTATCTACAGTTTTTCCTATTTAATGAGACACTCATTCCAGTTTATTAATTTGTGTCCTAATGAAACCTACCTTATAAATCTTCTTCGGTGCACTTGAGTATGCCATCAGAGAGGAATAAGATAAAGCTCTGTTATCTCAGTTCTCCAAACACAAGCTCATCACATACACGGGTTACAAAAAAAAAGCCTCCGACTTTTCAGTTCCTCTTTATTTTACCAAGGAATGCTTCTCAAGGCATAAATAGGCTTGATGGTTGTTGAGTTTCATATGCAGCCACATCCAAAAAAAGAAGCATGAACCTGGTGTTAGAGGAAACCAGTAAACAGTATCAAGTGCTCTGCAGTGTTGGAATGCTCAAAACGATGGCACAGCATAAGACACTGTCACAACAGAAGGAAGATCAGAGACCAAAACCAACACAGACAAACTGGAGAAAATATGTGGCGGCTTCTCTCTCTGTAGTGCAGAGTAGTCCAGACAAGGTGTCTGGAAAGTACCTGCACTGCTAATTTTAAAGGAATACTTTAAAACCCTGCTGGGACACATAGCAGTACAAATAGTCAGAACATTGCATTGTGGTAGCCTTTACCTTTCAATGAAACCAGGTCACTCTCCTGGCTTTTGCTCTGAAAATTCAGACTCCCACCATTTTTATGCAAAAAAAGAAAATAAATCTTGTAGCATCTCTGATTTTTGTTATTTCTTCCTTACTAGCTACTTCAGTCTATGCACAGTGCTACAATATGTGCCATTTACTTCACGCGACCCCAGTCATGTTCTCCATGCCCTTCCCGGCCTCGTTCCAGCCATGGCGTCAAGCTTCTCCTGTGGGACGCCCCTCAGCCCTGGGCTGGGAGCGATGCAGTACAGCAAGGGAAGGGGCAGGGTTTGTGATCAGTGTGGCAAGCAATGCCACAGGAGGCGCCCCAGGGTCAGGCTTCATGCGAAGCTGCTGCTTGGAGAAAGGGCTTCAGCTCCACATCACCCAACTGGGTGAGGAGTAGAGACGAGCTGCCCTGCGTGCTGATGTGCAGAAGTGTCAGTCCAATTCTCCTAATACTGAGCTCACTAAAATAAAATCTAAAATAAAGACTACCAAGTAGCATTTCATTATATATATGCAGCTATATACGGGCAGACCTGTCCTGGACTGCTTCAGCATTCAAAATTGCCCCTGAGAGCAATGGACACCTGCAGTATCTCCGCTGAGGTTCTTCCCCAGCACATTCATCACAAAGCAGACGCAAGAATCAACAACGCATTGGTCACCAGGAAGGATTAAGGGAGTTAATGCTCAATTTTTTTCTTCAACATTTACCTCTTAGTAGAGGTAAAAATGCTTGCAGAGAAGAAAAGCTCATGAAAATCACCAGGCCTTGGTTTTGTCACTAAAGCCATTCTTACTCTCAAATTCTCATTTTCACTGAAAAAAAAACAATGCAAGGTCCCTAACTACTCAGTCCTGCTGCTTTTCTTTCTAGATTAAAAAAAAAGATTTTACCATTTCAAATGGTAATTTTTAAAAAATCAACTCGGACTGTCTTGTTTTCCTCAGCAGGGGCAGTTTTGAAGATTCATTATCTAATCCCATATGATCAAAACAGTCCACCTCCAAATCACAAAGGATGTCTCTTTGCCAGAAATAGTAATGAATGTATTATCAGTAGGCAAGAAAATAAAAAAAAATTGCATTAAAATTGCAAATACACATTTATGAAATACGGGAACCAAGGCTCTAATTCCTGTATGCAGTTACATTCAGGGGGGAATTTACAGAGTAATACTATTCATTAATAATTATTGGTATAATTCCATTATTATGATGATCAAGGAAGCTTTAAAACACTAATTTGAAAGAGGTAACAATCATCTGGGCCCTGATCCAGCAAAGCACTTTAAAATGTTAATTTTCATCATGAAAATAACCAACTGGATTTGAACAGGACTGATATGCTTAGGTTAAGATAATCTTGGCTTTGTTAAGCCTATAATGTGAAAATCAAGTAGAAGCATTGTAAAAGTAATCCATGAAATCCTGCCAGAACTTCACCTCGATATTATGCCATTATCATACATTCTCCAAGGGGCTACTTTCTTCTGGGGGACTACCAAGTAAAATGAGGAACTTTTATACAAACTCATTTTGGGGAAAAAAATCCACTGTGGACCCAAGAACGCTTACAGACAATATATAATCAATAGCTAGATGGTCACAAAATTCATATCTGGTATGTAAGGCCAAGATTCAAGTGTCTGACCTGAATCCAAAGCCCAAACCAGGTCTTCCACATCTGATTATGAAACACATTTTCTTCTTTAGTTACATTTTTCAATAACTAGTTACACAAGTTCCTTCATAGACCAAGACTTGGGCTAGGTATCTCGGCACTCAGTTGCAATTTTAGAAGAAAGGGAAGAAACACAGGAACATATTTAACTAAACATCATGACAATGTTTGCCTTTGGAGTGGGTAGGAGCTGATCACAGTAGTTATGGACAAACAAACCGCAAAGCCTCTGTCATCTTTCTGGAAAGGATCCTGTCTGCATCCAGCTCCGGTCCCTCTTCTCTTACCTGATGCGGAGAGGCTGCCTCTAAGGCTGGGAGCTTCTCACAGATTGTCCAAGGCTCCCAAAAGCTATCTACCCACCTGCTTAAAACAGGCAGTGCACCTCTTCAGAGCCCCCTACGGAAATTTGTTCTCTTTTGACCAAAGACTTTCTTCAGCTTACAATTTAAAAACAAAAACAAACAAACAAACAAAATACAAAGCAAAAAACCCAAACAACAACCAACCAAACAAACCAAACCAAAACCAAAAACAACAACAGTGGTATTTAGCTTCAAATGTAGACAAGGCTTTATTTTTTTTTCCACCAACCATGAAAATAGTAGTGGCCAAGGAAGAGAGCCTTTGAATTTCCGTACTATAATTTAAACTGGGTTTATCTGCAGCAGACTGAATTCTGAAGAACCCAAATAAATTGATCTTCAGCAGTTTTTGAGAACAACATGAATCATCAGCTGCCTTTTTTAATCTAGAACATCTGATCATGTTCTCCTTTTTTATTTTTGCTCTTATTTCAGACCAGTAGTATTATCTGTATATGTATTTAAATCTTTCATTTTATGTACAGAGTCCAATAAGTTAATCACTAGTATCTGATAATAAAACCCCTGCCTACACCTCTTGGCTGTCACTTCCTGTACGGTAGGCAGAGATTTATCCTTCTAAATGAATTCAGCACAATGAGGAATGAAACATGAGATGAGGAGTTTCACAGACACTTTTATAATGTAACCTACCAAACTCTAGTGTGGGTTCCTACCTCTCTTCTCCTGTCCCCGTGCAGCCAGCGAACGCCAGGTTCTGCTGCAGGGCACACAGTGTTCAGAGAGAACCATTCCCCATCTCTCCATCCACTGCCCGTTTACATAAGACACATTTTTAATTAGCCTTCACAACTACCTTTATGCTTAGATTCCTGGTGTTCCTAAAGTAACATCTATGGGTTTCAACATTACATATTTACAACCTTTAATCTCAGATCCTACCACCTCCCTTGCTGTACAGGGAGCATGCAAAACAACCACCACAAAAAGGACATCATATGCAGGAGTCAAGAAACTGAGAAAAGATGTAAAGGCCGTTTTATCATTTACATGTTGCATGATGTTTCAGCTCTATTAAGTATAGCTCGGGGCCAGAAAATACGATTGCAAATAACATTAACTGTATTAAAACAAATTATATTTGATTTCCTGAAAAGACATTGCACTGCTGGTGGAATGTAAATGGATTGCCTGACTCATTCAGGCTGAAGGTTAATCCTAGAGGTTTCAGAAACCAAATGGACTAAAAAGCAAAAAGTCCCCACAATGCCACTGAAGAACCTTTCATTAATTACACACACTTCTACATAGCTCCCAAACTGAAGACAAATGCTTTACAAACAAAAATAAGGTGACAGGCTACACTATGAAGTTTATCTATGTGCCATGTGGTGCAGGGCTGTGCGGAGACGCTGATCCGGCTCTGGTGCAGCAGCAGGGCTGTGCCCAGGCCGCTGGCAGAGAGCAGTGCCCGACACGGCCGCTGTGCTGCAATCCCACATCACAGTCCTCCCCACATCTGTGCTGGGGGCACAAACGCAGCAGACATCTCTAACGTGCCATGGCACTGCATGGGCTGGCATCTGCAACACAAGCTGTAAAGCAGCAGAGCAGGATGGCAAGAACTGAGGATGGAACGGATGTTGTGAAAGACAAGTGTCGCAGCAATTAGGTCACATGTATGGTTTTCCATATGTCACGACTATGCTGACATTATGTGCCACACTCCAGCTATGTCCTGATTTGAAATGAGACCTGGGTGGTAACCCCTCTTTACTGTCTTTTCTTCTCCCCGTCTCCTCTCAAGGTGCACCAGTTTCCTTTCAAGTGAAGGCTGGAAAGAAGCTCTGTCGCATTTAAAAGGACACCTTAACAGGAAAGACAAGGAGATGAAGGCTGCTGGAGCGTGCAGACATCCCAATATCAGGATTTTGGGGTGTAGCACTGATGGCACGTGTCCTGCAGGCATCCAGAGCTTAGCTTCATCTACTCCAATAGCTTATTCAACAGGAGCGAGTAGGAGATCAAAGAGAAAAATGTTTGGATATCCTTAATGAACACATTTGTCCTCAACCTTTTATAAGCTTATTCCCTTAAACACAAAGAAATGTATCCCTCTTATCCTCTCTCAGAGAATAATCATTGAATGTTCTTTGGAATTTTATTGACCTGCTTAGATAACACACTATGGTGATGACTTCAACAAATAGTTTATTAAGTAAAATATGTTCCATTTTATTAATTTTAAATTACCTTTTTGTAATTCTATTACTGTGCCACTTCTATTTTAGTATTATTTGAAAGAATAAGTGGAACTTTACACACATACGGTCAACTTCTGAATGACCATATTGTCATTCTCCAGTTATATTTTCCTTGGATGTATTTCATCTGCAAAATGAACTGTCCTGATCAACTAATTACTTTGGAAATTAATTAGTGATGAAATAATAATTAGTGTTGAAACACTTCTCTAAAGTGTCTACCTATTCATATGCTCAAAGAAGAACTAAACACAGTCAAGCCAGAAGGTATCGTCTAAGCTGTTCCATTCTTTATGACTCAAATGTATATTTCTTATTGCATATTGAACAAATGCTCTTCCTGGGTTGTCCAACACGATCTCTCGCTCTATGATGACTACTACTGAAAGAAAGCAACGCACACTACTATTCCAATTAATCTTCCCAGTGTGTCTTTCCTTTCACTCAATAACAACCACATTTGCCTGCCTTTATGCTGTCAAATCATTTACCATTGGTTTTGCTCCTAGGTTGTCTTCTTTGCTCTATCTCTTTACATTTCATTCAAAGTATTCCTACCTTTATTACAGTTAATTCCTGCCTAGGTGTAATACCACTTTTTCTGCGTACCACACCTTACCACGAGCTGTCTGGGACACCAGTGACTGAAGCAGGACAGGAGCAGGCCAGTGGCAGCCACGTGTCCCCACATCGGGAACCTGCATCTCTGCCTGTCAGAAGCTGAATTTAACAGCCTTTACAGCACTCTGAAAGGTTGTTTTTTTCCCTCAGTTTTCAGAAGACATATTATTTGATTTTTGTTTTCTTTTTTTTTTTTTTGGTTAGTTTAATGCCCAAGGCCATTGAAGGTTTTCTAAAAGCAAGACTTTCGAACTAATTTTGTGCTTTGTTTTTAGAAATTACTCACAGTGCTCAAATCCTTTTGTCACAATACAGTAAGTAAATATATGAGTGAAAATAAGAACATTAATTACTAGCTCTCAGAATAATACCAACAACTAAGTATTTAAATTCATTGTGACTCACTACTGAAATCTGATTTTTTTAAATGGTCTTCTGGAGATAAATGCTTATCATATTTTAGTGTGCACTAACGCAAATCTCTTCAAAGACCAGCCAAAAAGATTTCTGAAGCCGCAAGTCAGGCTAGTGTCAGAGAACAAAACCAAAAAATGGCTCATAGCTAATAGTTCTAAAGATAAAGAATGAAGCAAAATAGCTTTAGTTGCAGTAAGCATAATGTGCAAAGACTATAAATTTCTCATCTGAGAGGCATCCTATCTGTAAAACTGCATATTTGGTGAATTCAGTAATTACATTACTTGAAAACTGAAATATGAAAGGTGAAATAAATAAAAAGAAAAGCAATGAGTTGTTCTGTGACTGACAGATGTAATAAAGATGATTTCCTACAGATTTGAGTCCTACTTCTCTCACATCCCTTAACCAAAATAATTTCAGCTTCTCTCCAACCACATGTACTTCTTGACATCTCTTCTGGACAGGAGACAGCACCTGTTGTGCTTAGCCTGGAAATATGTATACGCTGATTGCCACCAAGGAGAATATATAACAGCTTTTCACTGTTTCAGTAGAGCACTGATTTGGGTTTTTCCTCTTTAGTGAGCCACAGCCATCATGAAACTTGTAAGAACTTAAGTATCTTCAGGACTCATAGAAGAATTCCTTCCCAAGTTGAGGGAGCTCGATCAGCAAGTCAAAACCTGATGCAGAGGACTGACAGACAGAACATGAATGAATAATCCTCGTTTCTTTAGGAAACAGCAAAATGTTAGACCATATTAAAGCTCCATTATATGAGTGGTGCTGGCAACACAAGCTCTATGGAAATTTCAGCAGATTAGTACATTTATTAAGGCATAACATAAACAACTGGCAGAATTTAGTTAACTATACTAATTAAATATATATATTAAAAAAATATATAAAAATATATAAATATATTAAATAAATATATAAATAAGTATATTGTAAAATGTTTATTTTGAATTTTATATGTACCCTACACACTATAGTTCTACCGATAACGTGTATATGTGTATGCAATTACATTTGAAGCATGAAATAAAACCCCAAAAGTCTCTGAATTGAATTGATGATCCTGAGGGTCTCTTCCAACCAAAATGATTCTATAATTCTATGATGACTTTTTTTTTTTTTTTTTAAAAACTGTAGGCCATCATGAAAATGAAACCAACCTAAACAGGTGATGAGATATTTCTGATCCTCGCCCATCTCCAAGGCTCAGCAGTTTGTGTACAAACCGAGCTCAGCTGCTACCACAGCTCCATCTGAGCAGAGCCCCAGGGCTCTGGCTGGACCAGGAGCTGGAGCAGTTCACAACAAGCTGCAAGAGACACTCTATTAGCTGCTTGGGAATGAGTGTCTTCACAGGTGTTACTTCTTTCTTATATTTTATTATTAATATAAAAAAGCTTTAGTTTTACTCTATCCTGAAAGCAAAGGCCAAATAGGATTAACGTTGTGCCCACCCTGCTGCTGCCTCTTCCAGGCCTTCCCCATGGTGGGCTGGCTTTGACCTGAACTGCAAGTCTCCGAAATCCTGCTCTTTAACACCCAGAGGTGCTTAGATATTTTCTTCCTAAAACCCAGCTGACTGGTTATTCCTTTCTCAGCTATACTCCTGAGGAACAACTGGTCCAAGGTTTGGTTTGAACACTTTGGACAGACAACTCTCCTTGCTTGCTTAACTTGTCCTCCACTCAGGGAAAACCCAAAAAACCCTCTAAGACCCTTCTGGTCCCCATGCTCTTTGTGGGGAACTTCCATGTTACCCTTACCAGCCTTGCTCTGAAGCATCATTCCGAGCTGAGCAGCATCGCTGGCAAACAGCTGCTTGTTTTACCTGTGAAGTCATCCACAGGGTGATTGCTCCTGTCACAATTTCTCAGGTGAAGTTTGGCTATTACATGCAAATGTCTCTTATGAGATGAATATACAAAGCTAAATTAAAGCCCCCTGTCAAAACGGAGGTTGTGATAAAGATGCTGCTCATAGAACCGACACCAAATTCACGCAGACATATTCCCAACCTGCACAAACATCACTCGCTTTGAAAAGTTCTATAAAACAAGGGGAAGTGACCTCAGAAATACACAGGTTGCTTCCCACACTTTAAATGTGATCCTCAAAACATTTTTGTAAGAATTGGTTATCAGGAGGGAAGTAACTGACAGCAAGCTAATGCAGCTCAGTAATGTACTCACTATTAACTCACACATGGTCTACTAAATCACCAAAGTCAATGTATGGCTTTAATACTTGATCTATTTTAACAGTAAGCCTGAAATCTCAGTACCATACATACTACTCTTCAAGGACTTCTCCATAGAAGAACGTGACTAGTTGGTTCAATAGTGCTTGGCTGAATTTCACTAGAAAAACCAATAAAAGGAATTTTGTAAAGTCCAGGAGATAAATGGTTCTGCAGGCCCAGAAATGCATATGCACATGTACACACCCAGAACATATGTCAGACCCGCAAATGGTCACAAAAGGGACCAGGGTTCAATAGCCTAAACTAGAGGGAGACTTGAATTATAAGCCACAGCCTTCACCTGAGTTTGAACTTTGAAATATATCTGAAAGACAAATAAAACTGAATGTCCTTAACCACCATAAATACACTATTGCTCTGGTTTTCTATTACTTTCTAAGATTAAATCCTTTATTAACTCCAACGTGTGTTGTGGCTATAGAAGAATATTTTCATTTAGAAGAATATTTTCACCTTCAAGCTCTGCCATGAAACAGAAGAAGGAACATTTTCAAGACGCGATCTGGTCTGTGGCCACAAAGCAATGTGCTGGCATCTGCTGCCGTTTTCTCTTCTCCCTGCACTGACCTGGTAGAGAGACGGAGTAGCTGGTGGGCCTGTGATTTTTTACAAAGGAAAATTACTCACTGCTTGTAGGATTACTGCATTAGGTGTTTTTGCTGCTAGGGGTATGAACAGGCTGTTAGGAACCCGAAAGAACTGTAGGGTGCAGATGTGGTGAAAGAGCTCACACCTTCAGTCTTTTTTGGCATTCTTTGGGCAAGCCTAAGAGAAGAGAATAACTGCTGGCTAGGAGGACAAGAAAGATCTGCCTGAAATCCTGTTTCTAATGTCATGTTAATGAGCACTGGATTTCAGTGGAAGGAACTACTCCAGAAGGAAGGAAACAGTGAGAGAGAAAAAGAATGGGGGAATATGGAAAGGAGGAGAACGAAACAAAAAATCCTGAGAGAAATAACAGAAATAACAAACACCTGTACTATCTAGACCCATTTCTGTCCCACAGCAGTATACATATAACATCTTGCACAATTTCATACTTTGAATATCTATTTTTGACAGAGCTCTAGGAATAAGTTTAAATTTCAAAATTAAGTTATCGCTAGTAAAAGCAAACAGTCCCTGCAGGCCACCACTCCTCATGCTTCTGCAGAGAAAAGGCCGCTTCTAATAATATTTCTTTGGCCAAGTAGATTTTTCTTTGCCACTACTCAAATGTGTCCAGCTCTCCAGAAACGTTCTGCAGTTAGAATGTCTCATGATGACACACTCAAGTCTATGAAGAACATCAGATGATCCAGCTAGCACAAGTCTCACCTACAGCTGTGGAAGCCGCCTTTTTGATCCATCAACTACCCCACAGCCGATCTTCTGAGAGAACAAACAGCCAACCTGGCTGCTGCCAAAATAATAGACTCACTTTTTTCTCATCAGCTGCCAAGACAGTTGTTCTCCCCAGGAGAACAGCACAGAGTAGAGAGCAGATGGCCTCTATCCTTTCCACAACTGATGGGCATCCAGAAGCTGAACTCATAACATCATTATTCAAACTAATATTAGATTTTTCTGCATTACTTCAGCAGCAGCACAGTGAACCCTAATCTAATTTGCATAAGTCATCACTGAAATCTTAATGTTTTTTGGGCACTAACCATTTTCAGGGTATTTGCAATGCTCTGCACTTCAAGGGAGATGCTAATTACCTTTTGGGAAACTTTCAAAGATTAGAACAGTGGCCAACATACACTCCATATTAGCCAAATGTTTTACTGGAGATTATTGAGAATCTCTGAAGATTATTCTGGACAGAAGAAAATAAATTCACCAAACCTACTGTATCCACTAGAAAAACTAAAACGTGTATCGCTCAGAAGAGACGAATACAATTAAAATGTACCTTGTTCATGTATATGCATGAATATATGTGTGTATAGACTTGTGGATGTATGCAAATGACACAAAAAAAGAGATGAGGAGCAGTTAGCAACGCTGCTGTTTAAATTACCATGATTCAGGATTAACAGAGCATACACAACTCAGTGATTTGTTTTACCCCATCTTCAAAATCAGGTAGGCAGTAGTGAATAATTTATAATTAATATTTGGATCAAATTTTCATCCAACTCTCAGTTAAAAATAAGTATGTTTCTGCTATCCTTTTTCAATTTTAAAATTGTATTCTTTTAAAGAATTAGCATGAAATCTTATTTATAAAATGGAGAGCTGTATTCCAAAAATCTGTGAAGCGAACCCAGCAAGGACCAGGAAACCAGCTGAACGTGCACTTCTAGTGTGAAGTTTTAGCCATCCCTGAAGAGGGGAGAGGAGTATTATTTACCAATAAATAATTATCCTTAGAATGAGTATGTAAGTTATGCTTTTGTATTTGGTATAATTAGGGCGAGTACATGATGTTAGTAAAGTCATTACTAGCATTCTGCATTTAGTCCCTGAACCAACACCTAAAAAGGATGTCAAAGACTAAAGAAAAGTTTCTAGACATGTTATATAGTCACATTCATGAAACTTGCCTCAGGCAAGACCTAAAGACCTATCCAGTTTATCCAAAGAAAGCTAAAATGAAATACCACATGTCAAAAATATTGGCAGACAATAGCAGATTTCATACTATCTATGATGTTTTAATGTTTAATTTACTTTTGATGCTTTGCATCATTCTTGGAACCTCCATTATGAATTTTTCTTCAGAGTTAGTATCTTTTTAATGAAAAATATACACTGTTCTTGATGCAAGGCGAAAAGTCACTTATCCAAGATGTCAGTCCTGCAAGGCCATTTGGCACACTCCGTTTTCACTCATTTGAATCTCTTCCTATTTACTCGTGAAAGACAGCAACACTTAAAAATAAGTGTCTTAATATCTTGCCTTGATTCAAATAGCTTTCAGCAAACCTGTGACATAAGTGCCTGACACAGACCCTTCCTTTCTTCCTCAAGAGGTGATATCCATGACCCAACCCCAGCATCAATACCAGCAGCTGGCTGAAGAAACATCTGGATAACCTGCCCAGGGATTGCATCGTATCAATCAATAACACAGTCACTGCAAATATGCAACAGTTCTAACAGATACTGCTATGCATAGTGCTGTTTGAAGAAACTGTTGGTTTTCTTTAAAAAAAAATATCTTCAAAGCACAGTTAACTACACCATTGGGAAAGCTGGTGCATATCCAAACCAGCTCACAGGTGAAGACCTTTCGTGAAGACAATGCTGTACATTCACATTTCTGCCAGTTACACTGGCTGCTCCGTGAAGAGGAGCAGACCACTCCAACAATACAGCTCGAGGATAAGAATGTGGAGCAGCAGGAGCCAAGGCAGTTGAGTAATTCATCTCTCTTGAGAGGAATAAGACACGATTGCACTCTCTGTACTGGCTGGCACAAACTCTTCAACAACAATCTACTATGTGGAAGACAGACTGGCCTTTGTACTTTGTTTATGCCTTTACCAAGAGCATTGCTCTTAAAATACTTCAGTAATTTGAATATAATGCCTCCGATGTAAAAGGCAGCTGCATAGTTATAGAAATTAATGCGTAATAAGTAGAATGTAACCTATTAAGGCCTTTCCAGGAAATTGTTGATTTGTACTGCTTCTGTTCATTTGAACATATCCAAATGGAATTCTGTAAGACTGTTGAGAAGCATTTAGTCTGAATCAACAGTTACATCCAAACACAGATCTAACTCTCATACTCTGGGGCACTGCAGTGCCTAATTTTAATAGGAAGAGACTGCATTGCATCAGAAAAATACAACAATATATGGAAAGCATTACTTTCAAATATATGGTTAGTTCATTAGTTTATTGCATACTAGAAAGAGCTTTGTTAGATGAGATGCTACATCTTATGCAACAATTAACACAACACCATTACTCCTGCTGAATACCCACCAGATAATATACTTGCCTCTCAACTTTCTCTTCGAATAGATGACAGACATCATGCCTGGTCAATTCACAGAATCATGTCTTTGAATCAGACCATGGGAAAGGCACACAACAGGCACCTTGTGCCACTTGCTTGCAGCCGAACGGTGTCCTTCTGAGCGCCGAGTCCTACCAGAGGTGTGTCCTCTGCTGCAGCTCAGCACAGCTCAGCATCTCCCCCAGTCCTGAACCAGACACGAATGACTGGCGGATCCTACGCGAGGCTGTCTAATCCCATAAGGTCAGAGAGGAAAAGGGAGGCTGCGATGTCGCACTACAGCTGCGCTGCCCTCCCCCCAGCCTGTCATTTTGCCATGACAGGCACTGTTGAAGATGGTGATCAGAGCTAGACGCTTGGCATGTGGCCTGCTCCCTCTCTGCATCCCACGAGCGCAGCAGAGAGCCATCCAGAAGACAGGCGGCTTGCTCCCAGCTGCTTCCCTCCCCAGGGGAAAGTACTGGATAAGGAATTGCACATAAGACTGTACACAGGACCTGCAAGCTTGCTGCAGCTGCACAGCCCCACCTGAGGGACTCGCAGGCAGGTGCCCTGTCCCGCAGGACAATAAGCAACACTGCCTGGCCCTGCAGGAAACTGCAGACTCCTGCACTTCCACCTCCCACTCCTCCAAAAGGAACCTCGTCCTTCGTTTCGCCTTTTTCTCAGCCAAAGAATAAAACTAATATTCACCTTTACTGATGGCAGTTAAAAATTAGAAGCAGCAGGATATTGTGGCCATTTTGAATGAAGACAAAAAGCAGCAGGTATATCCAGATGCTCCTGGGGTCACGAGCTCATTCGTACAGAACAATAAGCAGGGGAATGGTCATCCTTCAATAACAGAATAACAGCATATACCATGCCAAGTATAGGCTTATTGGTAAGGAAAGTATGATGGCATGTACATGCAGAATTGACCATGAGGAACAATGCAACAAAGGTGGATAAAATCTTTCTCGAACAGAAAAGGTGCATGAGAAAGATATGATATCTCAGATACAAAACACATTTCAGGAATGAAAGAGCTGTCTCATAAACACCTGCCCCAACAACAACAACAAAAAAAGATAATAAAGTGCATTTATAAATGCAGAGGGCAGAACCACTATGCAAGTCTGTTTGCAGCAGCATGTGTTGCTACAGGTTGGAGAAGCACACTCTCCTCCACCATCCCCACACAAAGACAGCTTGAAGCTGTCAGATATGGCTGAAAAACAGCTTCGCTTATACCGGTAAATCAAAATAAGAGCCTAAGCAGAGTTTCTGTAAGGGCCAGAACTATTCCAGTCTGGTATGATACTAAACACAGTGCAATAATACCCCATACTCAGTGAAGTCTAAGTGAGCTTTATTCCATACTTGTGATCCAAATGGAAAGACACCCCCCAACTTCCAGGAACCAAATCTGATCAGGCAACTGGAATCACAAATACCTATTAAACAGCTGCACTTACATCTTTGTTAGTGTAGAAATCAGCTTTCTAGAACATAAATAAAACAGGCTGAACAGAAGAGTTAGCTCTCTCCAGAGATTATGTGATAAATCAAGATCCAAGGACATTATGCGAAAAACGGTATTTCTAAGGGTAGAAAATATTTGAACTGAAATCATGCCTGCAACGTATGCCATTTCACTAGCACTGAATAATACAGTATACAAAAGTCACGTCATTGTGATTTGGAAACAGCCAGACAAATATTTGATTCTATAAAAACTAATTAAATAGTAAAAACCAGAGATTTTGGGCTGTTTATCAGACAGGTTAGCTAACAAGGGCTACAAAATTAAGTTTGCTCTACATTAATTTGTTCATTAAATAAAAATTAACTGAAGCGGTATGTAAAATGGAAATGCAAGGAGGTGTTTGACCAAAAAAACCCCACAACGCATAAGAATAATTACAGTTACTTGCTTATATTGCATAGATCCCTTGGGTTCAGTACTACACAAATATTCAACAAAACAGTTTATCAATGTATCAAAGACACCAAGTTTCAGACTTCCAGAAAGATTTGGGCTAGAGATAGGTACCTAAAGGATTCAGTATAGCACTATTCTGAGCTGGTACCTTCCTTGTCCAGCAGCAGAAAATTAATGGAGTTACAGAAGGTAAAGAACACAGAAGTTGAACATGTCAGTGCTGAATAACTTTAAGCCAAGGAACAATGTTTTGCCATTAGGAGCTGTGACTTCCTCGCATCCTGTTCTGCCACAGAATAGTGGATTTCACTTCAAGTATTTCGAACCACATATTGAAAATTGTTTCCAAAATTGCATAAAAGCGGCTCTTGTTTGTGTTCTTACTGAATGATAGTCTTAGGAATATGCATCAACTTCATGCAATCTTTAAGTGATCTTCATGGGAGAAAAATAGTGCCTGCGTACCCCTAGTGAAAATCTAAGCATACTCCTATATATGGCTAGATGGATTAGAAATCACTACGCCCAGCTGAGCTGCCCCTCTTATTTCAGCTGCCCATCCCACCAGACTAGCTTCACCAGAGACATGTAACATTGCTTATTGCAGTGTAACATGATTTTATAGACAGCCAAAATTTAGTCCACCCTCATATAGTGAATACAGTCAGCACTGAGCTATGGGCTTCCTATTGCTCAGCAATACGTGTGTGTAGAGCCAGATCAGGAAGGGCTTTAGCCTGCATTAATCTGATCAGCAGGTACCACCTTACATGTCTCAAACATGTATACATTGTAGAACCCAATAGGTCATTTCTGAATAGTCACTGAAAACAGAGATTGGGTCCTATGCTTCTGTATTATATATACAAAAAGCTCATTTGGTGTGCCTTTCATGGCAGGTACAGTCTCAGAAGTATGAACTACTCTAACCTTCAAACAGAAATCAACAGATATACATATCAAATATCAGTTCAAACCAGAGAAGTATTTGAATCAAAAAACTGTGCCAGTAGACCTAATGCTAAAATGCTATATTTCAATATAGCTAACATATAAAAACTAATGATGAGGTCGAAAGCACAACACTGCTTCTATGTATTAGTTCAGCATACGTTTCAGAATTAGCAATGTTTTTACCACTTCTTCCGTTGCACTGGGACTAATTATTTGCTAATAAGAAGCTCATATCTTTTACCTCATTACTTACACATAGTAATAAATAATTATTTTAAAACTGGATATAAGAATTGAAAAAGAAAAGTCACTAACCTCTAATGAGGTGGAGTCTGTTTCAATGCAGATCCAGAGGCAGTATCTAGAATTGAGTAAAGACAGGGTTCAGCTGGTTGCTCAGCTCTCAATTTTTCAATTACCAGTTCTGTTACAATTTGTTCTGCATTCTTGCATAACATTCTCTTATAATCAGCTTTTCCCAGGTGTTTCCTGAAATTCATAAACACATGGGTTTCTAGCTAGATACTTTCTTGCACAAAGATATATTAATAAAATCTCACCAAAAAAGTAAACTTTAAAAGCAGAGTGAGCTTGTGTGGTTTTATTTTTCCCAATTACTTGATATACAAGCTATTACAGACTGCCTTTAAAACTAAGCTTGGGTGTACATTTAGCTATTTTTAAAGTCATAAATACCTTAGCACAAAAACTTGATCCTAGACCTCTCCTGCAGTAAATTACACTGAGATGCCTGCTCAGATACATCGCCAAACTCCTGCTTTCTCTAGCACTTTTCATTCTTCCCTTTATAGTATCTCTTCTGATCCCTCTTTGGATTTGTCTCTGTCCAACAAATTTTGCCATGCCTTTCCAGAATGATTCAAAAATCTTTACTTAATTTCTGCTTTGATTTCTTCTTCCCAAATCTTCTCTGATTCACAGCTGCAGACACTGTCAAACCAACCGCAAATCTCTATTTCTTCTCTCAGAAATCTGGGTGTAATATCTACTATACATCTGGATTAGTGGATCCAAGGTAGGAACTACACTAAACTGGCACTACTTGCAATTTTTCAAATGCTTCCAAGATCTAGCGCAACCCAAACATATCATATAATACAGACTACTCACTTCAGAAACTGGCTACCTAAACTAACAGATTTCCAGGTGTCTCCCATGCCTGTATGTCCTTTTGTAACTTTAGTTCAGACGTAATGTACAAAGGATTTTACAATTGTGTTAATAGCCAAATGGACAACGACTTGAGTATGTGAATGTGAAGTAAGGAATTTTTTCGATATATAAGGTCCAACTGCTAATTCCGTGGGTGACATGAAAGACCCAAGCACTCAGACTCCAAAGCTATAGTACTTTGTAGATACTTCAGTCAAGGTATGCTCACTACTCTGTTTCTCTTCTGCTCTGATTTACTGCAACACAAAATCAGATCTGCCCTTCAGTGATTCGATGACCATTTACAAGATTGCAAATGAAATAATTCCTCATAAAGCTTCATCAAGTTGTGTAACTCTACTTTCCACACACTGCGTGTCTGTATGAAGAGACACAACTTCCTTGTGGCACCTTATCTCCAGGAGTTTGATGTCACAGTCTTTTCACTGTGCTGAGAGGAGATGATGACTGTACTTCCAGGCTCATCTCCCACTTATAAAGTAAGTAAGTGTACATGTTAAGGCATTGGGGTTTAATCCTTCTGCTGCTCCTGACCTGGACAGAATATCAGGATATTCTCAATCTATAAAGAACACTTATATTATTTCTGCCTCCTTGTAAACTACTCCTGAGAGTCTGTGGACAAAAATAATTTGAACTAATCTTACAGAGCCACATAACCCCATAGGACTCACTTTGCCATGCCTAAATTTTAGTCTCCATTCGCTCCCTTGCTGAGCACCTCTTTGCATGGTCATAAGCCTTATTAATTCTGAAAACTAGTACCCAAGCAACACATTCATCTCAAGTAAGAAGTTCTTGGAGTGACAAGTTATCAAGTACATCATTAGGATAATGCAATATATTCTGTCATTTTTCCAACACTTAATAGGAAGGTTTACATGTTTGCTTCATAATTTATTAGCTGGGGTGGAAAATAAACTAGAATACAGAAAAAAGCAACTTAAAGGTCCTGCATGGTTTTCTGAAATGACAAGCATTTAAAGAATGCCAGTTTTCCATTAAATTCCCTCAGTTAACAACGTGTTTTTCTAAAGCAAAAGCTTGAGAACTATTCCCTACCATATTCAGTGAAATACCCCAACTGTACAATAATCTTTCTATAACCTTCTATACATAATTTTCTAAGATCCATTTGTGTCTGCACTCGCACTCTGCACTTGTTGTTAATAGCTTTACATTCATTTCTTCCAACTGAAGCTTACAACTGCTGTGCAATGTAGGAAGCAAAAAAAGGTTAAAGAAATCAACAGACATTATTTTCATCCTCAACAGGGCACCACTCGGTTAGAGGTAAACTGTGATAGCTGTTAACACCTTCCTTCCCTTTCATCAGTAACTCCGGATACTACTATTCCAGCATTTGCGAGTATTTCACCTCTGGAAGTTCTAGCTTTACCTTAAGTAACCTATGCATTATGGAAAAGCCTGTCAAACCAAGACAGTTGCTAAAATAAAAAGACAGACTATGGACATCAGGGAACTAGAAATACATTTTCCAAGTGTGAAATGCAGGGGGACTACAGAAAAACTACAGGTCATAGAACTGTGTAATTTTGATTTAAAACAAAACAAGGAGTATCTAGAAGAGTGCTGTTATCAAGGGCAAAGATGAAATACCCAACAATAGTCTGGGAAACTTCAAATTAAATATGTTTACCTTTGTGAGTTTGAAACAGAATATAAATCTTTCTTGCTTATATAGTTATGGTAGGATCATCATAATTTTTAAACTAATCTGCTGAAGAATGCAGTGCACATAGACACAAGGTGAGGGGAGGGGTCCTTGTAGCTTGGGATATTGACCCGGATAATGGCAAGCACTGGATGTTTATGGAGACAATATAGGAAATGGAATGAAGGATTCTTGCTCTGCTGTACTCTACATGACTTACATGAGAGAGAAAAAAACACATCAGTAAAACAAACACAGATTCAGAGAGGTCTAAAAGTAAAAGAGCTCCATAGGTCTGTAGCCCACAAATAAAACAGAGACAGGCCTATAAACAGCGTATTTTTCTCTTTTTTATCCTCTAAAAAGAGAATTTGTTGACAAATGATAAAACACCTCTTTCGACAGACCAGAGAAGTACGGCAGTGTCAATGTGCCCAGGCAATACCCAGGCCTGAGAGCTGAGCGACGTCCCAGGGGATGTCCCGCCTTGCTCCTGGGTGGCAGGTGACACTGCTCAGATGGCTCACTGCTCAGCACCTCCCTGCTTGCCACGGGCACAGCAGGTGAAGGGACACGTTCCAGCAGGATTCACTGCTGGTGACAAAATAACTCATCTTACAGAGACGACTCTGAGAACCTCCACAGTATCCTCCTTTTTCATATTTAAGCGATGACACTCGAAGTGTCATTATTTGTATCTATTGGTACCTGAGTTGAGCCACTGAGTCAGCTGGGAAAGCTGTGGTACTTCCACCTGATTTTTTCATTTTACAAGAATAGACAGATAATATTGCATCAGGTGTTATGAAAATGTGATTTACTTCAGCTCATAACTTAATGAAGGCAAGCAGATTTTTTGTACATTTTATCTCACTGCTCCCATTCACAGTAGGCTGTAAAACATAATGAAGTAATTTGCTTGAATCTCCATACATGAAAATTTATAGAAAACCATATAGAATTTTAGATCATCTTTGCAGATCTAAATTCACTTCATCAGCCTCAATCACAGTGTGAGGCAAGAGATAGAGTGGCGATGGAGAAAGAGAACCACTGAACTCAGTAATGCCTAAGCCATCACGAGTAGCTCTTGAAAAACCCACTTTAAGTCTTTGATCAGAAGGACCCACCACTTCAGCACAGCAATGGCGTAAAAGGGTCATTATAAATTAACATCCACTCAGAAAAAAGCTTTTTTGTAATACTTATCATATATATGAATCCACTGCAAAGGACACTATAGGAAGAGTATGTCATGTAAAACATGACCCATGGAAAAGAAACATGAGGAAAATATGAACTTTACCAAACGGAAAGATGATTGTATATATGAGAAAGATACTTTTGTATCTACCATCTACTTAGGTATTGCTCCTAGATGAGAGCACAGTACACAGAGTCCTACATAAATACAAAAGACAACACATTTCATGCATGTCAAGGAACTTAGATTTTCCAAGCTCCAAAGAGATACAAAGCTGTTATCTATCTAGAGATATTAAGGTTCAATTGAAAATCAATACACTAGTTTGTCACACTAAAAAAAAAAAAAAAAAATTACTTTAGTACCAACCATTAGACAAAGCATTTCTAAAGGCATAAATTGCATTCAGATTTAAGCTCTGACTCAGAACAGTAAGAACCTCTGACACTTTTCTAGTAGCTTTTGTCAAAGCTATTAGTGATAATTTTCCTCCTTTCCACAAAATCTTCCTCTGCCTTTTTACTTAATCCTTTCAAGTATCCGTTTTCGTGTTCCAACATGTATGGCCTCTCCCGTAAGTCCTTTCACAAAAAGAATCTGCTTGAAAACTGCAAAAAGATTATGTAGCTTAGCTCTTTCTGTAGTCAGTTATCATAATAGCTATAAAGTTCAACTTGCTCTTACCACTTATGTTAGAAAATGAAGCTAACAAAAAGCTTAAAAGTAACAGTGAATGAGAAATTGTATTTAAAAATGTGTAAAAGTTCTTCCATATCTTTCAAAAAAAAAAAAAAAAGGTAAAGAAAATTCTTGCCCTGTCTAGGCATTACTAAAGAACAGAAGCCAGAATGAGTATTCCTTGACCTACACAAACAATAAGCAAGGACACAGTTTCATAGTTCCAGCAAGAATACAGCTCCACTACAATACAGAAGATACAACCAACACAAAAATGGTACAAAACACTAGATAAGAGATCCAGCTTTGTGGCTTGAAAACAGAAACAGAGCAGTATTTAAGAAATCTTCTTTTTGCATCCTCTTACATTATCGTTTGGGTAGTAACATCAAAGATATACCTGAAAAATCATAGGTCCCGCACAAGAAAGACACCAGTCAAAAGGACACATAAATTCATCTCACATTGCTGTAAAATTTACAGTAAATGGTTGGTTTAGATGTTAATTGTATTTTATATCAGCTATCTAACTTTGGTTCCCATGTTTTAAGAAATTTGTAATATAATCTCAGACTTTATTCCTTTTCATTCTTCTTCCTTCTCTTTTTCTTTTGTTTTCTAATTTGGATGTCAAGAACATGCTTTTTTCTCTCATATAAAAGAAAAAAATAATTACAAAGTATTGAACACACAGATTACTACTGTCCACAATCCTTCAGGGAATGCTACGGAGTTAGCACTGGAAAACCCAAAGTTGGTTTCCCCATCAGGCTGGAAGCCTGCAAACCCATCAGCGCACTGCCCCAGACCAACCCCGGCTCCAGGAGCAGGACCAAGGGGCAGAAGTCCGGAAATGCTGAGGCTGGAGACGGAACAACTCAATGAATCATAGAATCATAGAGTCATTTCGGTTGGAAGAGACCCTCAGGATCATTGAGTCCAACCATAACCTAACTCTAGCACTAAACCATGTCCTTAAGAACCTTGTCTAAACACCTTTTAAACACCTCCAGGGAAGGTGACTCCACCGCTGCCATGGGCAGCCTGTTCCAATGCCTGACAGCCCTTTCTGTGAAGAATTTTTTCCTCTTGTCCTAGCACTTGCTACCTGGGAGAAGAGACCAACGCTCTCCACGCTACAACCTCCTTTCAGGTAGTTGTAGACAGCAATGAGGTTTACAACTTCCTGAAAGGAGGTTGCAGCATGAGACACACCTTGCCTAAACTGTCACCCCAAGCACTGGGCCACCTCTTCTCTCCTCCTTCCCCAGCACAACCCATTCTGGGGGAGCTTCTCCGGCCTTCCCGGAGAAGAAGGCCCAGCTCCACACATCTCCTGCAGAGCAGCAGAGCCCAGTCCATCGGAGAACAACATTTCTGTCTCCTCAGTCCCATCGCACAGGCCACCACGACGGATGCTTTCTAATCCCTAAGCGCCTTGCTCTGCTGTATAAATTACCTCCTTCTAACATGGTGTTTTTGCAAGTAATTTATCATATGATAGTTGGGTTTTTTTTTTTCAATCTGAATTTAGCTTTTTACCGAAGGCTAGTGAATTTATAACCATAATACACACACATGTCACAGAAAGTCAAAATAACCTTTTGCAATACTGCTCCATGGAGGCTGCATGTCTTAAAGGGCAGTTTCGGAATTTGCTGAGGAACAACAGGAACAGGAGCATGCAAAGAGTTTCTTGGCCCTGCCAGAGGAAATCACCCTGCAAATGATTTCATTGACAGCAGGATTTCTTGTACAGAGGTTTTGTTTGGAACAAGCAAGCGGTGACTTACAGTAAACAGGCAAGTCTGAGTCTTAGAAAATCTTCTCTTCAACCTTTAAATACCCACCTGAACTTCTGAAATGTCTGAAATAACATTTTGATCATCTATTTAATGTGCATACAACTCTGACTTATGCAATCCCTTGTACTGAAACCCCCATTCATTTACAATAAATGTGTGCTTGTAAACTGACTATTATCACCAGTTTAAAACAAAACAAAACAAAACAGAAAAATGAAGTACTTCTTTAATTCAGGGGATTTTCCTGAAAGTTTCAAAAATCAGTTAATCAAACTTGACAGTTGTTTAAGAGGCTATGGCATAATCTGCTAATGTGCTTGATTAAAGAGTTATTATTTCAAATCAGAAATCTTGAAGCTGCTAGAAGTCATACTCATACAGCTAACATGTCACTCCCATACATACACAGTTTTGCTGACATAGCCACAGTGTAAACAGAGTTTCTTTTCTCTGGAAAGAGACATAAGGTCCAAGAGATGTAAAATTTTTATGAAGAAAAAAATGCACACCAAGAAAAAGAAAACAGCTGGTCAACTGGTATACACAATTCTGAGAATATTTAAATTATTTCTATTTCACTAATCATCATTTCAAAACCAGTATTTCTTTAAGAAACTTTAATTAGAGCTATAAATATTGTCTGGTGAAGTATGCTGACCCAACTTTCCTTCTTTTAAGAGGTTCAATTTTAAATTTTTGTGCAATTACTATTAAAGAGAGAAACTCTAAGAATGAGCACCCAGAAAGTCAAAAAGAAAAAACAACAAAACAACACCCAACCAAACAGAAAACCCAACCAAACAAACAAAAAAGCACATGTGAATAGCGCAAGGATGTGTTTACCTCATATAGAAATAAAACTTGTCATACAAAATATTATTTATTAAACTTATCATTCATGTAAATCATCAGAGAGCTCATTTTAATGAAGACATTTCTAGAAGGGTGATCACTGAAGTTTTCATCTATATTCTGTTATCTGATTGGGTAACATTTACATGACGAAGGGAACAGACTGCTCACCTCAGTAGGCTTTTTCCAGCTACCATCCATACAGTATTCACCTCTAACAAGCAAGAACGGCACAATGGATATTTTGACTAAAATGATCAGCAGTAAAAGCGAACAAATGTGTCATTTGTCATCTTTCAACTCTGGAAACCAGGGGATCACTTTTACGCTTTACTCCAGCAAGAGCTTTACATCAGCATCGCAAACCAATAAGAAAAACTCGAATTCAAGTTTAATTCCTTCCCCCCAAGGTTTGTGATGCAGACGCAGAGCCAAGGGTGCCCACCCCACCCTCCCCCAGGCAAACTCTGTCGCTCCCAGAGCCCCCATTTGATCTGAACCCATTCACCCCAGTTTGGATGGATCCATAAGAGGCCAAAGAGGGCTGGGTCCCGGCTCCCTGTCAAGTGATGTAAAGCACAGGCCATCGCCAGGAGGGACCCCTGAGACTCCTCTGGTGCATTTGCCTTTCCTGGCTCTGCAGTCTGTCACAGCTGCATGGAGAGGATGTGAGTTGGTTAAAAACCCTCTTACAAAAATTATTTTAGTATGCCTGCCGGGCAGAAGACCTCGCCATCAAGTCTCCTTCAGGCTGGGGTGTCCGCACTGATAATTAAAATTTCAGTTGACCAGATGCAAGCTCAATATTCAGAAAACTCCTTCATTCCAAACTTCCTTCCCATTTCCAACGGTTATGAAAAAAAAAAAACAAAAACAAACACACTGAACTTTTGAGCAAACTATTAACTGTAGGATCATGGAAAAACCACAAAACCCTAGAATAAACCCAAAGCATAGCACAGCACATGCACAGGAAAATACCAGAGGCATCAGCCTGCAAACACAAACTACAGTGTAAAGGAGTGAGTCAGGTATGACCAGTTTTAGCAGCAGCAAACAAATAAACAAATAAACAAAAAGTATAATGTGAAACTTGGAATCAACGAGGGAAGTGCGAGTATGCCAACTGTGCTAGAGAACTTGTAAAAATATCTCCAAGCAGATGTACAAGGAGGTAGTAAGGGACCCCCACCATCAGCATGAAACTTTCCTAGCACCAATGCGCTAATGGCTCATCGTAACCTCCCTCGTCTGCCCCTCCAGAGGATGCTGAAAGGGTTAGTGTAACACCAAACAAGGGAACAGATACCAGAAAGTCCCTGTCTTACCTGTATTATTGACTATGATGACAGAGCTGGACTAATGTCACAGCTGTATTTTGATTAGAAAGTTAAGATTTCAGTTAGGCTGAAAATAAGCTCTTACCTCCACACATCCCCCCCTGCTCGCTCTCTCCCGGTGCCAGGAGCACAGCACTGCAGCCCCAGGCAGCACCTCAGCCCGGCGCTGACCAGAGCCCCTGCGACGGGCAGAAAAAGCTGCTTCCAGCTGCCACCTCTGAGCTACGAGGTTAAGCAGTTTTTAACATTGCTTTGGTTAATCGCCTCAACATCCCATCATCTTCTTCTAGCTGCAGGCTGTTTTATTAGATATCAAGGTCTGCAAACAGGGGAAACTAGATCTGGAAGCAGTGGAGATCCAAGCTCTTGTCTTTCTATGGGTGATTCCGCTGCAAACGCAGACTGTAAACAAGGCAACTTCACAGTGCAAAAAAAAACACTATCAATGCGCTACCAGCCTCTGCAATGCTTGCTCCTCATTTATTCCAGATTTAATTTAACTCACGGCCAGAGCTGGAGTTGCTGCTTTCACAAGGAAGTAAAATTGAGTATTATTAGTTATGCATTTGTAGTGGAGGTGCATCACAGAGCAGAGAGAAAGATATGGCTCCTACCCTAGAAATTACAACGGCTCTTATCCTGAAAAGATTTACATATAAGGAACTCTATTCATGCAAGTAATCCTGCAGGACTGGGATCTTACTTAAGTCTTTCTTCAGAAACTGAGCCTACACAAACAGCACACAGATAACGTCTTCACTTCCAATAGCAAATTGTTATTTTTTTATCATTGTTCTACCAGTAATTCAGCTGTAGCATTGCTAAGAGGATTTCCAATATATTAAATTATTATAATCATTAAAATAATATACCAAATTTGCATTTGAACAGCATATTGTCTAGTCAAAAAAATACAGCAGGAGATCCTTCCTGTGTATTAGGAAATCTCTAACTTACCACCATCAGGCAATGATGTTACCCAGTGGAGAGTAAGAAATTCTGCACAAAACCTCCTTCATAAACCATCATTTATGCGAGACAGAAATCTATCCTGGCAAGGCCAAAAAGATCTGCCTGTGGCAATCTGAGTATGAATTTCTGTTGCTACAAATATGAAAAAAGGTTAAAAAAAAGGAAAAAGCAAAGATGCTTCCTGTTTGACAAAGACACAAAGAGAAGGTTTTCACTTTTTGATTAAACCACACTTTCTTTGTTCTAGAGAATCTTGAAGCACACACTATAGCACTAAAAAACAAAAAAGCCTCTTCGTAACCGCCTGTGTGTGACCTGTAGTATTACAGCAAATGTCTGAGCAGGGAACAGGTTAGCAGCACTCTAAACCACAAACCCTCTCATTTCCATATTACTTAATGCTGATCAAACATCAGAAAACCAAGAAAATAACTATTTCATAGCTAGCCTCACCACTCGCATATCATTTATTGACAGCTGGGCAATTAAATAAACTTCTCAAAAAAGATGGGCGTATTTAAACGGCAACCAATATTTTGAAGGAATTAGTAAATTTTTATTCCACACTCAACATCAGGAAGCTCATAGCTAAGCATTTTTTTCAAGCTCTGACTTCACTGATATTTGTGCATCTTTAAACTGCCTGTTCACAGAAGGACAAACGTAGATCATTACTTATCACTTATTGGATTTCAGTGGTCCAGGGAGCATGTTTGGACAGCACACAGATTTTGCATATACATTATACTCTGAGTATTAGATATTGCAGAACATCTGGGGTGTCCCTGTTGCAGCTGCATCTGGGTTTGGTTCTGACTTCAAACGACTCAGACTTGTGTGAACGAATGGATTTCATTTGCACACACAGTAACAGCCAGACGAATGAGAATACCTTGTATACCAGGTTATTACAAGTGTACACCAATAAAGAATCAGGTGTTTTTTCAGTGAGGTACCAATACTGTGGCTCAGGGTGGTATTTCCAGTACTCATGAGAAAGGACGTTCTTCACCATTGACGAGCGCAATTGCCAGCTCAGTTAAGGCTAGTTATGAAAAGTGCTTTCCTATTTCAGACGAATCACGTCAGGAAGTGGAAAAAATAAAATGTTTTCTAACTCCCTCATTCTCATGTATTGTAGCACTACTATATTTTCCCAGAAAGATAATTTGACAGTTTGAAAAACAAATGGTTGCAATAGGAGCATTTGCTGAAATGAAAAGCATCAAATCAAAAAGGTTTGCCAGAGTGGACCAAGCTCAAACAATTTATCAAGGGCCTCCAAGTTTAGGTTTGTCATAGACACATAAAATATTTCTGTTAGTAAAAGAAAGAAATCATCTTTTATCCTTGGGAATAATGTTAGCAAAGTGTATTCAACCCACTCAGGCAGAGTTATGATAAAAACTCAGTTCACCTCTGTACATGGAGACCTTCAATCCGTCACTGTAGCATTTGATAAAAATGTTCCAAGAACTGCCAAAAGGTTCAGATTTAATTATCGGTGGAATCAATAGAAAGAAAGATTGCGGAAAATTATGAGTTCTACATCATCTAAGTTTTCTGATTGCTGACTTCTGAGCTTCAGAGGCAGCCTGCATTACCTTCTAAACTCTAACTCATCTGGTCTAGAAAGAGTAATTCATTTCTACTCCAGAGAGCATAAAAATGTCACCACTTGAAAGGATGTTCCACAGCCCTGGATTTACTGGGGAGAGCAAGGAGTTGCATCTGCCTTTGTTTCTGTCATGCAGAACACCAATTAAACTAATGATGTGATTCTTCATTACAGATTTTCAGCTAGTCAGTGCATGCCCAAGAACTAAAAAAGATCCAAATTTAGCTTTACTTATGAAATGACAAAGCACATTACATCTGCTCCTTGGGAACAACCAATTTTTAGTCATGCCTTGGATATAAATGGAGCAGGATTGCCTTAAACTTTCTGCCAGGTAGCAGGATGATAAATAGCTTATTCAGTCGGAAAACTCAAACTGGAAGATGAAAAGAAAAATCACTAATAATTCCGCAATCCTCGAGGTACTAATCTGTTTCTCTGACAAAATCAGATTGGGTATTCAAAGCACCACCACCACAAGTATCAACCCTCAGGAGTAAACATACTACTGTTTAAATAGTATCCAATAAAATAACTTTTTAAAAAAGTATTTGGGTATTATTATTTATTTATTGTGCATGGCACTGAACAGAAATTGTAAAAGCATGATACATTAAAGGCACTCAATTTTTATTTCTGAAATACTATTAAGACATTTATCATCTTTATTAAGAAAAAGCACCTGTAAAAAAAGGACAGGAAAAATGTGTGTTTCTAGCTGTTCTAGCAAGTAAATACTCTTTTTTATATCTTACTTGTGTTTCCATATTGCTTTCCAATTCAACTGGGTGTAGTAAAACAGAAAATACTTGGCAAATTTTTCCTGTCAAGTGACATAAGTTGCTGCAGGAGCAGACGACTGAAGAAGCCTTAGATACGTGTGTCCTACTTCACCTGCCTGCACTGCCCCAGTAGTAAGTCCAGCTCTTTCCCCTGCCCTGCAGGGTCATTCACCATCCCACAGCACCCACAACAGGTCTCCACGTGCTGTAAATCACTCCCCACGTAGACTGCCCCCATCACCAGCCAAATATCTTGCTTACGATCCAGACAAGGTGTAGCCAGGTCTGCTCCTGGCAGAACAGGTGACCACCGAGGGGACCCTCCTCCTCACTGAGGCCAGTTGCAGTCACTTCGAAAATTCCAGCCCTTCATCAAGTTTGAATTAGAAATGGCACAATAGGTTCAATAGTTATCAGAGAAAACCGGTGAGCACACAGTACAATGGCCTATATCTCATTTCCTTAAAAACACACTAAATAATATGCAGGATTATTTTTTTCATTAAATATTTGTCTGGAAAACGAGATACTGATGAAATCCTTAGCATGTCATGGACTTCCTTTGCCATGCTACTAATGTAAATCTCACATGTATACAAAGTCAGGGTAAATCAGCTTCTTTGGGGTTAATAAGGCAAATTTAACATGTTTTTTCACTTCTCTGAAATGAATCAATTAATGAAAATATTATTTTATGTAAAATTAGTCCATTGAGAACTTAACTAAATCATCACTTCCTGTCACATGAACTACTGTCTCTAAACATCAGACATTCATCCTGAAAAGAAACTGATCACTTGGGTTGGATTCAATCTGAATTAAAATTAAAACCATTTCTGTTCCATTACACGCTCCCTGATCAAACTGCCCTTCCACAGAGGCAATTTGTGATGTTAAAAAGAAACACAAAGAATGTTTCCATTCAGTCTAAAATGTCATAAATAATAAACACATCCTTTCTTTCCTTACTGCCCAATTTCTGAGATACCAGCTCACATTCCATGTTGAATGATTTAATGATTTTATCTTGGTGCACAGCGAACCAAAGCCTCCTCTGTAAAACCAGTGCGCGTCATTTCACATGGTTTGGCAGAATCGGCATTCTAGACCCAGAAATTGATAATTTTGTTTAGCACAGCACCCCTAACAGTCCATCTCCTCATTTTTCTACTGAGCCTCCTTCCTGGGCTTTAAACCTGATGGTTATAAGAAGCCTGTCTGTACATCAGGCACGCAGCCAGAACAGACCTACACAGCAGTCTGACTTCTTGGCTCCTTTAGGGGGTTTGTTATATTACCAGGGAGTCATCTCCCTTCTGAAGCAAGACAGTAAAAGCATCAAAATATGTATCTTAATGTTATGTCTTATAGATGTGGATTTATTATTAGCTTTGTAATAAAATCATAAGATCCAGAATAATTATTTGCTGAAGAGACCGAGCTGTGCCCCAGGATAAACTAGATAGCTCTATATACCTTTAGACCTGCCTCCCTCAAAGGAAGGCAGCATTTCAGTGGGTATAGATGGAAATGAAAAGTCCAAGGTGGATGGACAGCATCTTTTCTTTTTCATGCCCACCATTACAATTTCCCCAATCTCCAATTTACAATGGAGGGGAGTGAGAGGGATGACAAAGTAAGTATTATTATTTTAACTATGGGACTGTACATGTAGGAGACTAACTGTGCTAAAGTTCTGATCATCTGTTTTGCATTTCTATGACTCACCATAAACAGATTTCTCAATTCATAGCAATAAATAAAGCACTGAATTTTAGGATTTTGGATGATTGCAACTGCCCGGGAAGAAAAGGAAGCTAATCTCTCAGGAATGTAAATGGGCCCCTATCATGGAAAATGAGATTAGGATTGTTAGGAAAGCACTTATGAGAGCCTTCCTGATTAACATTATGTATATCATATCAGATCAAAGAGAGCCCGGTGAGACCAGGGCTGCTTTAAGCTATCTGTATCGCATCATGCAGCACATCTTGGCTCAGCCTGTGGGACATTTCCACCCAGCCTGTGTTTTTTTTGTTTTGTTTTTTTTTCCCCTGATCCAGAAGATACAGGGCAGCTGTTTGAACACCAAAACCAGCTCACATAGCTGGTTGTTCCTCTTGCACTTGCAAATGGTCCCAATACTGCGTGGCTGCTCCTCACTCTGCTGGTGCACGACAGGAGGCGAGGGGGTTCCTCCTGTCCGGACCAGGACCAGTGCAACTCCACCACCGCAGCTGCCAGCGCGTTGTGACACTTGGATCCAGCACCAAGAGCAGGGCTCAGTCCCCCCGGAGCCAACAGTCAGATGAAATCAAAATATTCAAATGATAGGTGGGAAGCAATGAAGGCACAGAGCAGTGTGGTAGCTTGTTTGTGTGCATCCAGCATATAAAGCACCTGCTATTCTAGTAACAATAAATGGGTATTTTCTAGACTGTGAGTCACAAAACATTAACAAAATTCTCACAAAGTGAAATGAGAGACTAGCTGCCTTCTAGTTAATTCTCATCCCTCACATGGAACAAATATTCTGACTACTTTCAGAAGCAAGTTTAAAAATTATACCAATTAACCACAATTAATCACCAATCTGCCTTTTTTCCTTTGTCTCATCTGTTGTACTTCATTGACAGACATTGACGTGGGTGCCCGCATGAGAGAAGAAATTCAGTTTAACCCCAAAGAACTCCCTGACCACCTACTAGGTTAGGAAAACAGTATTTGCCTTTGCTTTCCTTTCCATCCATTCTCCTCTTAGTAAGGACAAGATATACAAAATGAGGAGGAACAAGCAATACAGCACTACTGAATATTCATTTTCTTTTCTGATTAAAAAATATCTGCATCCCAAGAAAACTTAGCCGTGCACCAGAAGGAAGGAGGCAGGACAGCCAGCAGACTGGCCTCCTCAAGACAGGACACATTTGCTGCTGTGGAGCATCCCCAGAGCCATCGTAGTCTCTACCACCATGGACTGCATGGCTTCTGCAGCACCTGTCCAGAAAGGAGCCCTCCCAGACAGAGCTCCGTACCGTGGTCTGGCTGGCCTCAACCAGCAGCTCCTGTAGGACAGACTCCTGGACCTTCCTTCTCCTCCACCTCATGAGAACGTTGGACTCAGTAAATGCATCTCCTCATCCACAGAGAAGATTTCTGAGGCCGTCCCTGTACTGCACCAATTCCCTTCTGCCTCTGAGGAGGTCAGATCCTGCTCATCCTTCTTGACAGGGAGAAAACGAAATTCCTGACCCTTATTCCAGTCTTCACTACAGATACTTAAGTGCCTTTTTATGGCTCTAACAAGATTCAAAGAGTCTTCTGGTGCTTAAGTCTCATAAAAAATATGAATTGGGAAAAATAAATGCTGGTTTCATTATATTATACTATTTATAACTTACAAGGCTCTCATTTGCTTTTGTAATCATTTCTAGAAAGCCTGTGTCAATAAAGAAACTGTTTCTTCCATCTGGGTTCCGATAAAGGCTTGCAAAATAATAGCCAAAATCTGCTCTGACTGAAGTCACCATTAAAATTCCCAGTAATCGAACTGGAAACAGCATCATGTACTAACTGTACTTACGATCTCTGACCTCACCAGTGACCACATCCTCCTAGGTTTCATTCTATTTTATGAGCTCAGAGAAGGGCATTCACCTTTCCACACCACAGAAGTACTGCAAGAGCAGATGCACACTGCTTAGGAAACTCGTGCTCTCCCAAGGGTGGTGCTCTGAGCCCTGCACTCCCCAGCATGGTCCCTTGGAAGCCGGGAGAGTATGTTTTGTATTGCCAAGCTAATGGATTATACGATGTGCAACAGCTGGATTTGATTTATTGTTCACTTTTGTCCTCTCAGGAGCACACATACATCAGCCATATGGTTACATATTAAGGCTAAGCTTCAAAATTGGAGGTTACAAAAGACGCGATGACTATAAAGGGAAGTCATCATTTCACTTTGAACGCCACCAAAAGACAACACATGTCGCTTTACACCACTGTCAAACTCCATTTCTGCCTGTGTCGAGGCTGAGTTGTACCTCACAGCTGGCTGAACCATGCCTAGTAAACTTTCACACCTCCTGTAAACTTAGGCCTGGCCTAAGCGGATGGCTTATGAAATCTGGCAGTACACTCAACTTTGCAGGCTAAAAACCAAAACAAGCCTCAGATAACAAAATTATAAGTGGCCCATGTCCTAGAGACTGATGGTCCTTGATACATGCTTATACTTCACAAAAACAAAGTGAATTGCTTCGGTGTTTAAAGCGTTACATTATTCACCCTGAAGCCCCTTTGCATGACTGATACACTGGACGAAATCTCTGTAGCCAGGAAATGGTTTTTACTGCCAGTGGTGTCAGATTCTGATAAGGATAATGGCTGAAACATTGTGGCAAAACCAGTTCATCCAGCCACAGAAGATGATACATTCAGTATAGGGTGAATTGCAATTTACACATCAACGACAAGCTAAGGAGCCACAGACAAGGCTGGCTGGCCCATACAGGAGGTGGGGGACGTGCCGGAGGGCACGTAGCTCCATCTTCTGATACGCCCAGCACGGCACAAAGGGAAAAGCTGATACCCTTCAATGTGGCCTGAGACTTGTCGATCTTCTGCAATCACTCCTTCCCCCTAGACTTTCCTCTTTCACGATAAAAACCTCCACAAAGGACCAAAAGTTACACAAGCAGGCAACCCAGAGGGCTATAAAGGCCACCTTGTGCAAGCACTGGTGGTGCCACCCACCATCCTGAGGACCACTCTGCCCACCAGTCTCATCACATGAACATGTACAAGACACCAAAGGATGCCACACATCGCTGGACCTGAGACTGCAAACTCCATCACACATAAAACGGAGCCAGAAGGATGGTGGAATCTTTTTCTCTCTTTCTTTCCCATACTTCTACTTTTTTGCTTTCCTTTTTATGTGTAACATAGTAACACAAGATTTACAGCCCCGCATATGCCACAAACTTTCAATGTTTACCAATTGAACCTACAATAACGTAAATCCTTCTGCCACCGAATCATATACCATTTGGGCCAAGGTGCAAAATAGAAGTGTTTTGTTTGCAGACCTTAAGTACTGCGTGTACTGTTTTGCAACCACGGGGACCCACGAACACGAGTCACTTCTCTCCCCTACTCATACCTGAGGGTGGGACATGACAAATGGGAACTGGTTCCTCCATTCTATTTCAGATCCCTCATTACCAGGCTGGAAATTAATTTCTTATATTTTTGTTTACACGGTAATTCTCCAAAATAAATCAGGTGATGAAAAAACAGAACGGCATCAATTTTGCAATGCTTTCTTTCATTGCCCTTAACAAGTCAGCACTTGCCTAGCAGTTACAATGAAATTTTTCACCAAACGCATTGCAAAAAAAATACGTATTTTCTACTTGGAGAACGAATTTCAGGAAGAACTTTTTTTTATAGTCAGTAAATTAAAGCTTTATGAAGGGAATTTATCCTGTATGCTACACATTCACTGTGTCAACTACTCCATGGAGCGCCCTATAGAAGTAATTTTCTGTTATAAAAATGTAACCATCTGCAGCAAGGGAATAAACCACTAATAAAGACGATGAGCATTTTATGTGGATGGGAATTCCTAGATCAGAATGGTTTATGAAATATTAAGAAAGTGCCTGCTACAGGACCAACACAGCAAGTTCTGGACAGACTGTTTACGTATCTTTGTTTACTTACTTTGAGGGTTGTTTAAATATTTTTTTGTTTTGTTTTCTTTCCTGGCCTGCTTCCTGTAGTTACGCATTTTTGATGAAGACAAAAAAAAAAGAGAGGTTGAGTATACTTTTTACGGGTTTATGTTTCAATGTATTAGCAAAGATTACAGAGAAGGTTGGTCAGCTCCCCAGGAAAGGCTGGTTTCCACGTCTGAATGTCCAATCTGTCTGTTGTTTTTTCGTGGTTTTGTTTTTGGTTTTGTTTTTATAAAGAAAACCTCAGCAATCAAACCCAGCAGGAGATGTTTTTCTCAAATCTAATTTCTGCTGTGCTTTTCCTTTTTCAAAGCTTAGAAAATTAAGGAGGGAAATAACTCTCCAATTCCCATGACTAACCAGTACGGTTTTATGAGAATCATGACCAGAAACTCATGTCGCTAGACCACAGTGTTCCTGAGCAAGCAGACTACACTTACGAAATTCACATAATTAGAAAATTGCCAAGAAAGCTATGCTTAGCAGAAAACAAAGGAGTAAAAACTTGCTGAGGTTCAGAGGAACATGGCCACAGATTTACTACTAAAAGTATGGCATATTCAAACTGGGAACGCTTTTAATAGACTTTTTCACAGTTAAGTCTACTTAAGTAAGTGAGACTCTAGGACAGCTGGGAACCAGCAAAATACAGCAAAAGACTGAAGTGCTACATTCAGTTTTAACTAACACATCACAAAATCTGGAGCTCAGTTCTGTATATGCGATGTCATCCAAGAAAAATAATAGTATTTAATGAATTCTAATCCTTTTAAGGTTAGAATCTTGTTGTGATTGGCTCTGCTGCTTCTGCATCCTCAAGGTAGAAATCCTGAACTTCTGATCTTCTGTGTCATACTACAATCAATATTATTATTGCTTTGATTCAAAAATAAGTTGGTCTTTCAAAACCAAAGCTATTTCAAAATTATGGGTTTACTTTCAGATTAAGATATCCACTAAGCAGATTATTACCTGGATAGGAAACTGATATTCTAAAGTTAGATATTTTAGCTCTGTTGATGCTTTAAACCAGCTCAAGTAGCTCACAAATGATAGGACAAGAGGAAATGGCCTCAAGTTGTGCCAGGGGAGGTTTAGATTGGATATTAGGAAAAACTTTGTCACAGAAAGGGTTGTCAGGTATTGGAACAGGCTGCCCAGGAAGGTGGTGGAGTCACCATTCCTGGAGGTGTTTAAAAGGCATTTAGACAAGGTTCTTAGGGACATGGTTTAGTGCTAGATTTTGGTTAGGTTATGGTTGGACTCGATGATCCTGAGACTTTCTTCCAACTGAAATGATTTGATGAGTCTATGACGAGGTCAAGCATTCCAGAAGTCAACTACTTTAAGCTTTAAAACAGAGCTGCAGAACCAGAGAGTCTCAGCATTTGGCATAGCCATAGGAAAAGGAAAAGCAGAAGGAATATTAAGGAATGAAACAGGTGAAGTACATACTGATTTCCTAAAACGTCAAGGTGTGCATCCTACCAGCAAATCAGGAGTTAGGAGTCTGGCAGAGTAAGTGATGAGTCAAAGCTAATTAATCCTGATATACCACAACTGACTGAGTTACCTCCCAGCCTGCCCATCCACTTAAAAATGATTAGGAGTCTCCATTACACGGGTCATTTCCTTTTCTGCTCCCTTAGAGCACAGTTGCCTACGAAGCCATACCATTTGGCCTGACAGCTGGTTAAGGTGCTAAGTGGCCCCTGGGCACATCAAAGCTCGCCGTGGTTCCTATTGCTAAAGCCATCATCTTCCTCTTCAGTTTTCTAATCCAAAATTCATTCTGCCCCAAATGGGAGCTTCTTATGCTCATCATGGCTGGTTTGGAATCGATGAAGGAAAATATCTGAAGACTTTTCTAAAGTCACTTTACTCTCAAAAAATCTTTTTTTTTTCCTCACCTCTAACACTGCTTATACCAAAGTCTGTCTTGAAAGTGCCTCCTGAGACATCCCAGCTGTGGATGGGAGTTGAACTGCTCTGCATTCTTGACAGATCTCGCTGAAGATCTGAAAGCATCCAGAAACACCAAGGAATAATATAAGGCTTTGCAGCAGTATCTTCTTGCATGCTCTATCTGCAGGGTGTTTAACTAGCTTAGCTGCTAATTTGAGCCTTCAAGAAAGTGTATATAAAGTCTGTGTTTCACAGAAATTTAGAGAAATTGCTCTTCCAGAGTTCCCCAATGCATGCTAAATTATCTCTCACACCTTTTAATTGCTGTGTCTTGGCCATCCATGAGATGCATAATCTTCATTTTAACTCCTCCCCAAGGTTACATATATACAAATAAAACAGTTTCAGCTCAAATAACTTTAATTTGGAACCTTAGGATTTGAATTAAATAGAAAATAAAATCTACTTTTCCTCAGTAAAAAGAGAATCAGAAGACAAAGCAGATGAGTCTTGGTTAGAAACATTTCAGTATTTGTTTTCTTTTTTAATCCTGAAAAACATACTAGAAAAACATCCTTTTCAGTGTTTGTTTTGTTTTGTTGTACTTCGCTACTATTTACTTAGCAAGAAAAATCTTTTACTATGTATCTTCCAGCTGAAGGACAGGAAAATTATTTTATGCTATTTTTCTCAGTTACTAACCACGGGACTTTTCCTGAATATTTTCCAGAAATGCCAAGAGAAGCTATTTCTTTCCGGAATAAAAGAAGAGACAACAACAATGCAAAGTCAATAAAAATTACTTGTAGCTATAACTTCTACTCCACCTTGCTGTGGTATCATTTTGTGGTATGTTAGGCTGTATGTTTTGCTTGTGTTTGTGCAGGCCTTGAAATAAAACTGGTTTATGCAACATCACTGAATGCCAAGTGGAGGAAGCAGAATTTAGGAGGGAGCTCACCAGTACTTTTCAACAGCGTTAACGGAGCAGTAATGTCGCCTGTCACCTTGTAACGTCTCTTAATGCAAAGGAAAATGCTTACAGATGCTTACTTGTCATGAGAGACTGAGAACGTAATTTGCCCTCAGTATTTTCTACAGCAATGATTGTTCTGTATCTTCTTTGCTCCATCAGTTTGTAGATTGCTGAAGAAAAGCTTCCTATTTTAGACCACACATTACCTTGCAAAAAAAAACCCTGAATGCTGGGAATAAATAGTAACAAGAATACAGCTAGCATAGCACAATACTAATTGTTAAAAGGAACTGCCTATATTCTAAATAAGAATGCAATACCCACCTCTGAACTTTGACAGACAAGAGTTGAAAACTGTATTTCTGATCTAGAGAAAAAATGCTAATGTTTCATTTAGTTTCTTGTTCAACAGCTGCTTTTCCAAACCCCCATCCCCAGTTGAAGTACTCCTGGGATTCTGGCATAAATCACAGAGCCTGGCTTGCAGCAGATGTTGACAATATAATATCCCCTCTCCCATAAAGACTTTTTTTTTTTTACATAGAAGCTCAATAATTCAATAACAACTTCAGTATGCAGTAAATGAACTAATATGAATGAACTCACAACAGGGTGAGAATGGCTTATAAAGACCCCAGGGCAGTTACCACATTTTCGGATCCTTTCTAGTGCATGGGGAGGAAGAAGGGCCCATGATACCAGGAGGAGCAGCTTTGTGTGGAAGTGCAGCAGAAGCCGCACGTGACACCGTGTGCTGGGGACAGGCAGAGCACAAGTACTGCCCCAGAGGGACGATTACACTGATTTCTGCAGGAGCTGGCAGCCGGACAGCTCTGCTAACAGGCAGAGACACACACATGACACTGCTCTCTGCTCCACTCTGGTCAGACCCCACCTGCAGTGCTGCATCCAGCTCTGGAGCCCTCAGTACAGGAAAGACATGGACCTGTTGGAGAGGGGCCAGAGGAGGCCAGAAGAATGATCGGAGGGCTGGAACAGCTCTGCTATGAGGACAGACTGAGAGAGCTGGGGTTGTTCAGCCTGGAGAAGGCTCTGGGTAGACCTTATTGTGGCTTTTCAGTACTTAAAAGGACCCTATGAGAAAGATGGGGAGAGACTTTTTAGCAGGGCCTGTTGTGACAGGACAAGTGGTAATGATTTTAAACTAAAGGAGAAGAGATTGAGACTAGACATGAGTAAGAAATTTTTTATAATGAGGGTGGTAAAACACTGGCACAGGTTGCCCAGAGAGGTGGTAGATGCCCCATCCCTGGAGACATTCAAGCCCAGGCTGGACAGGGCTCTGAGCAACCTGATCTAGTTGGAGATGTCCCTGCTCATTGCAGGTGGGTTGAACTAGGTGACCTTTGAAGGTTCTTTCCAACCCAAACTATTCTACGATACCCAAGTCCCAAATCATGCTAAACACAGACACAGTGATGCTGAATCACACTTGAAGGATAAAGGTCCTTCTTACACCACTCCCCTTTCACATCAAAGTGGGGCCAAGCTCTTTGGCATCTGAACTATTTTTGATTGTTCTGCAGAGTAGCAAGTGCTACTCCAGCACCTCTAAAGTCATCTTGTGCATCAACAACAAGGCTTTTTTTCACAGCATGACTCTTGATAGTGTTGTCCAAACTAGCCCTGACAAAACACACATTATGCACACGAACAGGTTGAATCGCAGGGCTGCTTCTGACAGTTGCATGACAGTTTTATTGCAGTACAAATACACCAGAGCCTTAAAGGAATGAAATGTGAGCAAGAGAAGATTTACTTTTTCTGCATTGATATTAAATACTTCAAAATTACACGATGAAAATGACACTGGGCTCCTTGCTGTCACTGCAGATGAATGCACACATAAAAATGAAATCCACTGGACCATGCTGTCATTTTTTCAAAGCACAGCAGCAAGTTTGGGGAGGCAAGGAGGAAAGAAAGAAAGAATAATCAGCTCATTGCTCTTCACACCATCAGTTTCTCATCTACAGTGACCTGTACAACCCGCTGGGACCCACAGGCTGCCTTTGGCTCCAGGATTAACCTTCATATGCTCTTTTAACACCAAAAATGATTTAAGTACTTGGCCTGTGTACATACTTTCATCTTGGAACGGAGGAAAAATTATTTCCACTATTTTCCTGGAGTAAGGTAGGGGAAGCCTACATAGCTTTAAAAAACTAAGCTATGTCTTGTCATCTGTCATTTTTTCCATATCTTTTCATTTACATCTGCAATGTACTGCTTATCTGAAGACAGACTTTTCTGTAATGAGATTCTATGTAATAATGTGACAGTTATCAGGAGTTTCTGCCAAAAATACCCTAGTGGAAGGGGATGAGGGGAACACATCAGACCCACATCACTCTTGTTATTTATTAGTATGCATTTACTTCTGATTGATCATCAAAGTAAATATTATACTTTACATGCCAACACCATAATCTAAAAATACTACCTGTCAGCTTGGTAATAAAAGGATTTTTTTAAAGAAAAAAAAGGACAGTGAATTGAATTCATGTGAAGATTAACTGAAGGAAAGTCTGCCAAGAAGAAACAAAACTTCATTTTTTGTTAAGCTCCTTACTAAAGCAGAATCTTTTTTACTTAATGTAAGCTCTAAGAAAGGTCTGTTGTAACCACCTAGTTTTCTGCTCCAGTACCTTGTGTCACTGGGTCTAGAGAACAGCATCCTACCTGTAAGAGCTAGATGGCTCAGGCAATGTAGTAGCTCCCACCCAAACCAAGACGTCTCCAAGAATGTCTCTATTGCACCTTACCTGCACCAACTACACACAACTATACACATCTGGTGGTGTCTACTGAAGCCAGAGCTTTGGAAGGGGGCACCACGCATAGTTTGTATGTTGCAAGGTGTACAAGGTACTCTAAGCATCAACCGCATTGAAGAGTGAAGAGCCATTGCCAAATGAATTTGTGCATTCTGAAAAAAAAAGCATGGGAAAACGTTTGGTTTGCCCAATTTTACAAAAATTACTTTGTTTCCAGGCCTGCTCAGCATTAAAGTCCATCTGCCAGGACTGTGAAGATGGGACAGAAATCATAGCTGGTGTTTCTTGTCTTCACTATGGCCAGAACAAGCCATAGTGTGATTGCAGAGTAAAATTGGTTACACTATTTCATTCTAGACATAAAGATTGCTGCAGACCACTGCATACAGTAACAAACATTTGTTTACATAAGAATATATATAGTTCTAACATATTGTGCCTAATAAACTCGCAGTCATTTTTAGGATACATGTTTCTGGCAGAGTTGTCAGTATTCTGACTCATGGAAAATACTTATATCTTATTGAACTTGGCAGTGTAGAAAACGGTCTTTTTAAAAGGATATTGCTGAACTATTTGATATGACCACAGGTACATAATGCAGTTGAAAATGTCTGCTTTATTTTGTATCTTCTAGATAGACTTCTGAAATAGAACCATCTCCTACCTACTTACACACTTGCTCTGATTTTTGTACTTATCTCCTACATTATCAGCTGCATTTATTAAAAATTTATCTCGAGAAATTAGTGATTCTGGCCTTTATCAGGAGTAAGTGCATATTGATACTAATATACCCTTTTAAAAACCTGTGTGTTTTTAATTTGTTCTACAGACTGCGAGCTTTAAGGACAAGTAAAATGTTGTACTGTATGTGATTAATTTCATATTGTATTGAACAAAAATAAAGTAGCAGGAAAGAAAGATAGGTAGCATAAGTCAAGACTGCTTTTATAAATATTTGTTCTCTGCTACAAGCGGTGTTTTCTCTAGATTCCTTGGTCCTCCAGTGTTCAGTTCAATTCCTTATCTTACAAATTTATTTTCCTTCCCTTTTTTTCTATACTTCCACGGTGTATGTCACATCCTTAGGCCACTCAGGACACTCTACAGGAAGATCTGGCATCATATTTGCCAGCTCACACCCTGCCTCCATCCCACAGCCCCTTCTGCCTCCAGTGCCCCCGCTTGGTTGCACTGTGAGACAAGCAGGGCAGGGACCATTTCCACATCTCTTGCCATGGTGCCTACGGCAGAATCTACTACAAGATGTAGTTCAGATGGCTGATAAATCATTTAGACGGCACAGTATCCAAGCTCCTTTATCATACTGTAGCAGAAAAGCCATCCAGGCTGGGTATGTAGGCTAAGTAGACTACTTAACATAGGCAGCCTAACTCAACCATTTTTTCACCTATGAACCAGGATCCAGCAGTGCCTCAAGAGTAAATGAAAATATCAAGATGCAGCTCATTGTCCATGCCAGTCTTGCTAGCTTTCCACAGGCTACTACAGCTCTGTGAGTGCCTATCTTACTGCAGAATATATAGATACAATAGCTTCAATCACAGACTTGGTATAGCTGGCTTGGCACGGGACCATGCCAAACTAACCTATGAACAGTGTTTCTCAAAGGGGCTAATTTATTGGACAGTATAGCTGTATATAAGTATTTCATGGTGTTCCACTGCAGATGACCATCATAAGGTCATCTCTGAACAGTTTTCCCCCTCATCCTGATGGGCATATCTAGTCAGTATATACAGATTATAAGTATACAACGTACTATACAATCATTGTTTTAAATCTTAACTCTGTCTTCAAGTAAGGAATAATCAGCACATACCACATCCATTATGTGTCTTAAACCATTATTATCCTCATTTACATATATCAGAAGTTATATATCTATACATAGGAACTGACCTTAACTAAAATAATATGCCTGAAGTTACATACTGAGACTGTGGTGCAGATGGGAATAGCACCATCTCTGCATTTGCAGCCTACTGCCCTCCTCACCAGATAACTCTTACAATGACGTTTGTGTCACACAGTGACTACCAATGCTCTAAGATGCAACAGTTGTATTGCAAGAATATTAAAATATTATTGATGTTAGTTCTATTAAAACAAAACAAAACACATCAACAACAAAAAAAAAAAACAACAAATAAAACAGCAGGAAACACATGTAAATGATGCCATGCTTAAAAGTAAAGAATCTCTCTTAATGAGAAAGGTTATTTGTATCAAGTCAAACCTTTCAGGATTGGAACTGCTTCCACTTTCTGACCTTCTCATAAGACATTGCTACAAAGCTTTTATTATTTAGTATTAACTACCAATTATATTTTAGTCTTGCTTTGGTTTTGGTTGAAAAAAAGCTCATTTAAAATACCATACATGTCATGTTTTTCAGAATACTGTTTATTCTACTTATGCCTTTAAATGGAGACTTTCACTGCAGGATGGAATGTATTTTCCATATAGAGAGCTTGGCCTATATTGGTGTTTCATTCTTCTTCCTTAGTGCACTGAAGAAAGGGGCCAGAAGCATGAGCAACCAAAAAAAAGAAAAACCAAGCCCCACACAAATACGTTGGTATGCACTTCTGTAAACCATCCACTTCCTTGAAAAGCAACTAGATGTCAGGTCCTTGAACAAGGCCAACACACCCACGCTGAAAGATTCAAAATCAGAAAGAGACACACGGACTACGCAGCCTGCAAATATAAATGGCAACCATGCTATCTCACACAGCTTTAGTGTGTCAAACCAAAATTAAAAGAGAAATATGAGAAGAAAAATGATAATTTAAAAAAAAAAATCAGTCAAATTACACATAGCAGCCCAGCACTGTTCAGCCTTTTGAATCTTGTGATTGTAGTGCTGCAGTATTTTAATTTTATGCAGCATTCACGAGATACTCCTATAGTCTACACAACACACTGAAGACTGTTTTCCAAAGGAAAGAAACCCCCCACAAACTGAGGGATGACTTGTCGTCACTAAGCATGCTAAATATGAAAATGCACATATATGCACACACAACTGTATAAAATCAAAGCCATTTCTGTGTTTTTAATGTATTTTTTCTTTTCATATAAGGCTTTAAAAGTTATATTTGGTTATTCACTTCTGAAAGAAAAATCCAGTGAGCCTTAGCTGAAGCATTCCTTAAGCTCTTTGGGAATTCATGTCTCAGACCTTCTTTTCAGTCCTGTTTCAATCTTCTCTATGCGTCTGCAGTATTTGATTGTTTACTAGTCTTAGCATTCACAAAAGCCACAGTCTGGAACATGACTTGCAGCCAAACATACTCTTTGACAACACCTGTAAATATAAAGCCCGACGACTCGGTTGGCTCAAAAAAATAAAATAAAGATCCTCTTCCATTTTTACAAGGTCTAAAAGGTCTTTACAATAACCTGTCCTTTGGAGACCTCAGGGAAGTCTAAACAGTACCTTATGATGAAAAGATTTAATGAACAGCAATTTTTCTTTCTTCTTCTAGATAGCAAAAGCCTTTTATTCAGTAGGTTCTCCTTTGTAACTGCTGGTGCAGTCATTTCTTTGGTGATGAAGAACAGAATGGCATTCAATCAACGCCAGAATTACTGGGTTTTACTCAGCAGATAGTGAGCCGCTTTCCCCATGGCCGGAGCTGCTCCTTCTCACCTGGGGAAGCCAGCAGGCTCTAGAATAGACTTATTAAATGTGAAGCCTCTAGTATCTTCTGAGTAGCGTATTTTAAAACATCTGATCAGACATATTTTATTATTGTAAAGTCATGAATCATTCACGTATCTGTACACAGGAGACGGATTATTTCCTCAGACAGCATAGGCCTAAGCATGCAGAACAGAACATGCTTGAGTTTCACTCCAGAGCAACATCACAACAGATGATTTTAAGACATCAAAGGCAGCTTTTTAAAAATAAAAGTCGATAATCTCTGTGAGTGTAGTTTTTCTCACGAGGAAGGGAAGAACACAGGGTCGTGTGAAGTTTTCCATGGCAGCTCTTGGTGCCCATTTCCAGTGCTGCTGTCTCAGCTGGGGCAGAACCAGCTGGGGGTGAAAGCCAAGTGTTGCAGAGCTGGGGGTGCTTTGAGGCTCAAACACTGAGTCTTACATTTTTGGGGCATTTGTTTTGTTATGATCCCGAAACAAAAACTCACTAAATAAAAGGTAGAAATATTAAACCATGTAGCTGACTCCCAAGAACGAAATAGTAATGTCAGAGAACTTTTCCCCTTGGTCTTGAAGAGGCTGATCAAAACCTATAGTAAATCTGAAACCAAACCATATTTTTACTGTCCAAACAGAACTGATCAGCAACATAAAAATAGGACATGAAAACAGTAATTTTTTCTCCGTTATGGGAATTGTATCACCCAAAATAAACAACTTCTTGATATCCACCAGCTGCATGCAAGAGTCATTTCCAACGCTGACAACTGCCTGCACTATTTATGTAATTTAGCAGTCTGAAGTATTTATGCTATTAAAATCCAACATGTGGTAGAGATCTGGTTTGTTTGAACAGGTCCAAGGATAGGCTAGGCCAAGATGATTTTTTTTTTCTAATGCCAACAGAAAAACATTACTTTATTGGATTTCTAGCAAGTAATTGTTTTACTGAAAATAAGAACTCAGGAAGCACTGGAAGTAATAGTTTGATAGCAAGACAAATTAATTTGAAGATAAATCTTTCCAAATGAATTTAAACACACTATAGATTTCTTATTTTATCTGATCTTCCTTAGCTATCTTTCATTCTTATTATGCTTCTGTGTACTTTTTTTCTGTATGTACAGTATTTATTTTCAAACCAAAACACTCCAAAATTAATGAAAGGGCATATTCTAACTGAACTTTTAAGTGTAGATTGGGTAGTTAAGGATATTACCAGTTTAATATTCATTTTTGCAACCTTCTCCATATTTTAGTCATTTTTTATTTAAAAAAAACAAACAGAACTGTGGTATTGCTATTTTATATAAAACTTAATAGTGAAGTTATTATTTTGAAATGCAACCTTAAACTACTGTTGTGTCAGGAAATACTACAGCTTTACTATTTACTTTTCTGAGTAATCCTATCACCATTTCTGTCAAACTTCCCTGTTTCCAAATCTGACCATGTCTCTAGCGACTTTGGAAGGATGGAGAGAATCAAGACAGGTGATAAATCTTTTCATTTCCTCATCTAGTCTGCTGTCTAATCTCACTGCATACAGAGAACCCAGCCTTATTTTCTACAGTTCAAAAAAAGAGAATAAACTGTAAAAGCAACACAAAACCTTTCTGAGTTCGCCTACCATCCAAAGTTAATTAAATTGTTAACCACATGTGAGTTTTCCCATCTGGCTTCAAGAAGCTAGGTAAAAAGGTGCATCTCTAAAGAATATATCCAATATACATATATATGCACATACAGACTGTACTTTCCTGCACGTCTAAAGAGTTGAAGAGCCGTACCTGTTAACAGGGCAGGCATCTTAAAAACCACACATCTCAACTCTCAAATCATTTAGAGAAACAGATACAATATTTGGGACCAGAAGTTCCATTATTTTAGTAGGAAACACCTCTTAAGATACTCTTTCAAAATTGAAAAAACTGATACAAATCTCAAAGGTAAGAAGTCCAGGCTTGGAAGACCCAAGGCAAAATTTAGCTACAGCATACAGTTTACAAAATAACAAGGCACATCTCCATTGGTAGGTACTTTTGCAAAATCACGAACTCAACCATCTGCATTTCGATTACGCATGTGTAGAAGTAAAGCTTACATTCAGTCCAGCCACACACTGTCCTCATTGAAATGTAAGAAAGCTCAACACGTGTCTGAAATGTCTTCATGTATGCACACGCTAATTATTAAAACTTAAGACTAAATGTCAGCGCTTTCATGGTTAATCGGCACACATTATCTAACATTTATTTCTATAATTTCATCTCCCTCTAGTCGCTGCTCATTTTGCATTCTGAAGGAGAGAAGGGCAGTTTTTCAGCTGACCTAATGAAAACATTGCCGCGACAAATGAGAAACCAACCTGTGTGCAGCGGAGTCCAGCCAGAGAGAATGCTAATTCTCTGCCTCAATACTGCCTTCAAAGAGATTATTCAAGCCTCTCTCTGACATGGAACACAGTGATCAGCCAGCAAATGCTAGAGATGAAAATAACCTTTATCTGTTTTAACAAAAAGGTGAACTAAAAAAAGCAGTCAGTCAGGGCCTGAATGTTTACTATTAGCAACAAAAAAAAGTGACTTTAATGCTTATTCAATAACTTTCATTGATAGCTTTGTTACTGTAGATTTTGGAATTATTAAATCAGTAAAATGTATCTAGATGAGGCAAAAGGAGGAATAAAATAAGCAATAGGGGCCTGATATTTTAAAGAACAAAATGACCAGTTACTGAAATCTAGCAAATACCTGAGAAATCTGAGAAACAGATTTAAACTACAGTTTCGCACATGAAAACTACACACATTGAAGCTCTGAACTTACTGTCCTTGCAAAGCAAGTGGAATGATTTACAGAATTCAGGTATCAAATATCCCAAAAGCATGAGGGTAACTCATATGAAAAAAAGTGACTCAGCCCAAACTTATCAAAGATGTGTCAATGGACCCAAGTCAGCAAATGAACCAAAAGACTAAGGATAATGAAAACCTTGTTAAGGTGACAAAATGTACCACCGGATAAATGACCTAAGATTTCTGGATTTTCACCTGTAGAAAAACAAAGTATCAAAGCGATGCAGAGGAATTAACCTACACCACCAGGAATGCATCTAACTCATTAACAAATATTAACTTTTGCTCATGAACTGTAGTCTTGAGCTATTTCAAACTTACCCTAATTAGTGACATAGAGAAGTCAATATATTGTGTCTTAGTCTAATTAAATTTGAAAAAGGTCATGACTACAGTGTCCTCTGAGTGAAGCTGAATGTCACACAGTAATAATCAAGTCTGGCAGTCCCTTCCATGACTTGTAAGTACATAATTATATTAATATCAAGCTCTCATATAGTGCCTTCTATCAGCAGTATTGAAGCACTTCAGAAAAAGAGAAGCATCAGTATTTCGATTTTACACATTGTAAGTCAGATAAAAATTATCTGACACGGTTAAACATGAAGAAAAGATGAATGCCATCTCTATGCACTGAAGATTTTCTGTAGTTACAGGCAATTGTTCATCAAATTTTATAAGCATTTGATCTCTTGCTAGTAAACAAAAAGACAAAGCCAATTCAAAGAACAAGATTTGAAGTATTTAACAGCATAGGCAATCTAATGGCAAATTTAACATGCATCGGCATCTGAAAGTACAATTTTATAAAATCATACTTGCATTTCTTTGTTTGGTCATGATAAATTAAACCACAAATACTGAAAATTATTAAAATCGTGCTACAATTCTACTAAACACTCCTGCGCAGTCCTACTGCACAGAAATGTGTTGTGCACCTAGAAACATGGGCAGATTAGTTTTCTAGTGAGAATCTTTAATTTTATCTCTAGAGTGATGCTATTCAGAGTAGTACAATTGTGATGTATTACTTTCAGCACAGTAATACAAAGTTGTGTCAGTAATACAAGTCACAGTGAGAAAAGATCCCAATTTTGTCACGACATGGAAGAGGACTGCCACTGATCATGCTGGCAAAGGTACTTATTCTTTGGCATAGAGTTCAGAATGCATTTAAGCAATTTTTTCCATTTTATTTAAGCTTCTCACAAATCTTTCCTATTTTAGTTAAAAAATAAAAATAGGCACGTCTTATAGATAAAAGCTTTGTACGCAATCACATAGTGTGTTCAAGAGAAATCACAACCACGAAGCATATACCTTTGTAATTCACCACAGTGACAGCAAAGAGTAGCTGTCATTGTAACAAAGGTAGATCTACACAGCGGCAGTCAGAAGATGCTGATGCTGTGAAGAGCATTCAGACTATTCAGAAAATCTGGAAAATTATTAACAAAATGGCAGTTTAAGTGCCACTTGCCATTCATGTGGCATAACACTTTCAGTACCAGTTGGCTCTGACACAGTCCTTGAGTTGTCAAGCAGTCACCATCGCCCCATCACAAGGGGCCTTGGAGAGCTTTGGGAGGGCTTCAGCAGCCCATTCCAGCCTGCAAATATTGTTGTAACCAAAGAAAGCAGCAATACACACGATGATACAGCTCAGATGTTAGGTCAACTAAAATAATTTATTGGGGAAATCGTATTATTTTGTCAGTACAGTACACTGGAAATATATATATTTTTTATTTATACACACACATATACGTACTTACTGACAGGTGCACTGCAGTGTCCTTCAGAAAAAAAAAATCTCAAACTGAAAGACACAGTCTAGAAAGGAGTTAGGGGAAGAAAGAAAACCAAATACAGAGCTTCATCTGATGGGTGATCTGTAAATTAACAAAAGCCAAACCCTTTCAAATGTGTTTTACTAATGAGCAATGCTTAAAACTCCATTTTGACTAATGGAAAAGATATCCACATGGAAGGAATTTTATAAAGACAATCTGTTTATGGAAAGAAGCACCAAGCAACCGTGGAATAGAATAGAAAGCAACATGTCTCCTTCCTTCAGTATCATTACCCAAACAAGTTGGATCTGGAAAGGCCTCCTGAAGGTCATCAGATGGGGACTGTTTCATACTAATTGCTGGTGAAAATGGAGACTGCAGCATTTGGAGATGTGCCACACAGGGGTTTCCAATGTCTAGTTAATGCTAGAAGGTTTCCCCCACAAGTAATTTATTCTCTCTAAACAGCTTACATCTTTTGTTTCCTTGTCCTCATCTGAGAAATTTCATGTATAATATGTAGTTCACTATAATGAAGCGGGAAGACCACCTAGCTGTACTTTTCTCTGTAGACTACAGTGACCGGGTTTGCTAAATCCTTTTCATCAAACAGGTATTACGAATCTGTTGCTGGAGCTGCCAATTTAAGCCTTCTGGGAACTCAATCTTAAAGCAGGACACTCCTGTGACAATCCTACTAGAAAGAATAGGGTTTTAAATGTCTAAAATTGCTCAAGTCATTTAAGTATCTGACAGGAAAAAAGAAAAAAAAAAATTTTAAAATTTTAAAAAATAAAAAAAAAAAAAAAAAAAAAAAAAAAAAAAAAAAAAAAAAAAAAAAAAAAAAAGGGCAAACCAAACACATTACCAGCATTGCACAGGACACAATTCAAGGGCAGAACTGAAAACAACATTTATGGATTGTGCAGATACAGCAGTCCCCCAAAAAATTTTAATGAAATCTTACTACCTATATAGCAAAGGACTTGGAAAACCTGCATAGTCCCCCTTACTCTTAAACATGTTACATCAAGCTCCAGAAACTACACAGCTATTCTTATAGTCCCAGAAATTAGGTGTATCAAATGATTTAGGCGATTGCCAACCTGTTTCATCAGCCAGATATAGGTGGTGAACTCCATAGCTCAGTGGTATTTAATGTCCTTTCCTCAGGGCACACAATTCCTGGTGCTGCTGTGGGTATTAGAAAACCATTGAATCAATTAATCTGGCAACTTCTGTTAACTGTCCACCATACTGTTCCTCAGATAAAGAGAGAGGGCACAATGCTTCACCTGTGGTTCCTCAGGGTAGGTTCCCTACCTCGAGGCATCCTGCTATGCCATACGATACGTGTCTGCTTCTATACATTTCTGGAGTTTATTTCTCCAGACCATTCCTACGCTTTGTCATCCTAAAAGTGATAACCATATGTGATGGGGCTGTGGTCCAAGTTCACTGATTTCACATTCTGTATTACGATGAGCAGCAGACAAAGCCTTTAAAACCTCTCAAGTGGACAACTGTTTGCTGATGCATTCCCAGGAATTACTTTCCAATCCAAGACCATTATTAGCTAACCAAAGCCAGGGTTCTTCAATAATTTCGTCCTCTGTATCTTCAGCCACACAAACATAAACATCAGACAGCATTACTAGTCATTATTTATCCCTCGTTATTTTTTCCCCTCAGCGGTATTTATGTCACTTAGTTCTGCCAGTTTATTGTGCACCAGTTTCAAAGGTGATAATTTTTAATCATCATTTTTAGTTTGAAGATTTGTAGTTTCCTATGACTATTCCTTCTGTTACAGTTAGGAGAAACAAAAGGTAAAAAGCACTATCCTTTCTATTGCTATTTGTTATCTTCATAGCTTTACATTAGCATTATACCATCTCTGCCTTGCCTAAATAGCCTGAAGCGGTACTGAACCAAGTGCTTTGATATCTACTAAATGTTCTTTTTACATTATTAATGGGTAATTGTCAAAGCATCAATAGAGAGCTAGTCAACTTTCCTGCACCTGTGTGAAAAACTGAAAGCTACAAGACAGCACAGTTGGAAGGTGAAAACTGTTTTCTAGGTAGAAGATTTCCATTTTGCATGTGCCAAGCTGGATATACGATTTGTTTCTAGGATGATGTGGAATGCCGTCTTTCTTCCCCCACAGCAGTTTTGGTGTCAGCCATGACAGACACAGAACTGGGCGGACATCTGAACCATCCCAGGAGCTGCATGTGGCTGAAAAGCTGTAGCTTGGCCAATTTTACAGAAAGAGAAAGAGCAGATGCAGTGGGGTGGGGAGGCCTATTTTCAGTTACAAGTAAAGTAACATGAAGGCACCTTGAGGAAAATGCCCTTTGACCTTTTCATGTCAGTAGGACTAGATTTCACCACCTGGAAAAGATCCTAAAATGTCATCCCAATGTCATTCACAAGACACACTGCAACAGAGGTCATGTAAGTAATGTTTCTACTTCCAACCATCTATGCCTTTTAGAAATAACTAACAAAAGTAATTAGCCTACAAAGGCCCATCGCACCCTGTTTCCTCCTCATTTCCTTTCTCAGATCTTTAGGACCAGAATTTGCTCATTGCCTCTGCCTTAAGTCACAGCAAAATTGACAGTAATTCTTCCTTTCTCACATATTTTATACAAGGAAACACTACAGCAGCACTATGTCATGGGGAGGTCCCTTCCGTTCTGACACTTTCAATGACTGGAAAATTCACCTGTTTCTCATTCATGAAGACCTTAATTCTGCTGTGGACAAGCACCTCCAAACACATAACAGGATAACACTGCTGTCTCTGTGCTCCTGGGCAAACATTTTTTTCCGCATGAGTCAGCAAAGGAATTTAATATGCAGCCCAGAAACAGACCAAAATGACCTGACCTAGTTTTAAGAAGCAGTAAATAAGATGGATCATGGTAAGCAGAGGTGAGGTAAAAGCAACAGCTTTACTTTCTAATGGACACTTGGATATTGTGCAGCAGAGAAGAACAAAAAACAGCCAGTGTATTTTGAAAAGAGAGGTAACATTCATTTGATACAGCGGGAGGGGAAGTGTAGGAGGTGGCATGAAAACACCAAGTACGTCCAAAGCTGTTTTGGGCAGGGCTGGAATAGGGACCAAAGGGACACCAAGGGAGTTCTCAGTCTTACTAGAAACACCCCAAAGCAGTGATGTACTGAAATATTGTTATCCTTATTATCGCCTGCATTATTTGCAGTATCTGACGGAAGAGCGATCCCATCGCTTATCATACCCACAGCTTCAGTGTCTGCTAATTACACATGCAGATTTTTTCCATGATGTAGATCAGCCTTCACCAGTAATTAGCGCGTTATCTGTTATCCTCCCAACACTTAAATACAAATGAGGCCAGAGAAATGAATTATTCACATGATTTCATAGGATCTATATTGTCCAACTGATGACATTTAAATATTTGATCTAAATGCCTGACTTTAGATGTCTAAGTGTCTTCATTATGCTACAACTTTCATTTGTGCCATAGTAGGTGAAGTAGCTTCACCAGATCGAACAGCAGCACAGAAAATCAGTGATCCAGGTCTCTGCATTAATTCCCATCTGGTGCGCTGTTGTTCAGCACGCTTGTAATTCACCTTCTGCACAAATTCAGTTCTATAGAAAACGAGAGTTAAGGGCACTTGACTGGCATCAAAGGTGCTTGGGAGCGTTCCCTGTGTTCCTGGCAAGTCTGTGAAGATGATGGCAAGTTCATAAAAGTTTCCTGTTTCCTTCTGTGTAATACAGGGTTTGTACAACTCTGAAAGCCTGTCACGAAGTATGAAGGACTGACTGACTTCTTGACTCCCAGCTGAGAGCAAGGGCTATTTCTATTAAATCAAATTGTGATTGTAAGAAAGAGGTAAAAAATGGTAAGAGGATTAAATATTCAAAACTCAGTCACTATGCCATCTCCATAATTTAGGTTATAGAGCTGAACCTGCTCTAAAGAGAGAATTTACTTGCTTAACAGTCAGTTTTCTCACACTTCATGCTGCATCCTGTTTAAGTACGAAAATTGCTATGGGAACTTCACAGTATTACCTAGATTCATTTACATTGCCATGTTGTGGCACTACATATTCCCATACAAAGAACGCATACACTCCTCGTTTGAGAAGGCAGAGCAGGGCCTCACATATTCTTTTAAAAGGACTATTTTTGACTCAATAGCATGTCTTCAAAACTGGGAGTCACCCCACACACAAACTTTAGTTTACACCATAGCACTGGGCTGAAAGTCAGGTCTTCCAGTTCTTGGGTGACTGTTCTAAATAAAAAAGACAGGTAGCCCATCCTCTGACTGTATCTTAAAAAAGAAACAACAGTTGATACCACACTGCATTTTGCCACAGGTCTGCTCTTATATGGATGTATGAGATGTTCATTCTCTGAACACAGGCAGCTGAACTCTTCAGAGGATTTACGTGAGGCAATACTTAAACTAAGATTCATACCATCTAATTATAGCACTTCACAGAGGTCCAAGTTACAAGCACAGCCACCATTCTGTGTAGGCTCGTTACGTAAAGCGTGGAGAGAGACAGGCACCTTCAGGCTGTGTATGTATCTGGCTGCTAAGAATGGGAATGTTTGAAGACAGAACAAAATCAGGGTATGAACCCAGGGAATCATTAGTCAAAACCAGAAAGTGCCGCTGTATTAGAAACCTCCAATAAAAGTGGTCAATGTCAGACGTTGTCTGGGGATTTGGACTCAGGTACCTAAGTTAACACAAGTCCTATTTTAGGCAACACTTTCACTTGAATCTGTTCTTTTGCCTCTTTCTTAAGGCAATTTGAAATAATAAGAAATAAGAAAACACCAAAATTAACCAATTTATTAGTTGGATTTGCAGATAAACATGTACCAAGTACCCTGTGCTTGTGATCTCTATCAAATTCCTAACACCGTGCTAAGCCTTTAAAGTTTTGAGGAAAAATATCAAAACTGAAACATCTTATTCTGCCTGCTATATGTCGTCTCTTTACTGCTAAATTGATATTTATTATTCCACAAAAAAAGCTGCAAAATGCAACCACCTATTTTAAATTGTTCTTCAGGAATTACAAAAAATGACAGGTATAAAATGTGCTAATAACTTACAGTTGAAAGCTATTAAGGTGGAATTACAATATTTCAGAGTAAACTGTAAGAGACAGTAAAACTTTAACAGTACATCAGGTCTGATTTCAAATAATAATTGTTTTCCGGCTACCTGTATCTTCCTTGAATTCTCCTACACCAACTTTCTTTAGACATGCTACTATGTATCAAAAATCCTGGCAAAATACCCTCCTATTCAACTATAAAATAATAACTTCCTCTACACTGAGCAATATATGCAACACTGACAAATGATGACCGGCTCGAAGATTCCGAAGTAGGAATCCATGAATAGCTGCTACATATGAATTATTAATCCTTCTTTTTTTCCACTTCATAAATCATTCTGATTGCATACTTGTGGACTGAAATAGCAGAATACACACTCCACATTAGCTCATTATTTTTTCTCAAAATCTGATCTATAAGTACCTATTACTGATATCTAGGTAGTCACTAATCAAAATATTAATTTTAATTATCTCATCTAATTGTATTCGGTGCAAGAAAACAGCACTGTTTTTACAAAATTATCTCTAGAAAAGAATGATAGCTCAACAAGCAGAACTTGCCTTCTCCTCTAAACTGTTTCTCTGAGAGACTGTTAACAAATTTCCTTTTTCTGTCCCTTGCTGATCAGTTGAACGAGTTTTATAAAGTCAAAATTAAAATTCCTCAAGAAAGCAAATTATTAAAACTACGGAAAGATCAGGACTGGAAGGGTGAGACACAACATGGCTGTCATCCAAATGTTGCTGCCTAAAAAAGCTAGATGTCACGTTAGTCATCCAAGTTAATCACGTGCATGGTTGAACACTTGGAGGAATGGCTCCCCTTTGGAGGAGGCTCCTTCCCACTGCTGACTACAGAGATACTACAGATCAGTATTGTACCTGGACACACGCTTTAGATGACTAAGATCAGCTTAAACATCTAGACTGGTTGCCACCAGTCTCTTGGGCTTTTTCTGATCCATTTTTCTTGTTAACTGCACCAGTTCAATGATCCAGGTCATTCTGGGGGCTTCCAAATGCTAATACCAACATGAGCCAGAGGACAAGAAGACCCAGCTCAGAGCAAGGAGGATGCCAGACCTTCTCTTTTGATGGCAGGGAAGTTTTATAGCAGAATAAAGAAAATGGCCTCTCACAGTACAAAGGATGCCATTATTCTTTCACTGTGTTTTTGGAGCAGAAATCCTTTTGGCCTATGCAAGCACAGAATTCACCGAGTAGTGTTTCCACTGAGAATTATAAAATTCTTCTTCTTAGAGTGATTTCTAGTTTTTAACATTTCTGATGTTTAATTTAGATAATTAACATTATGAAACCGTATTTAAAGCCAAAATTATGCTCAGCCAACTCCCATGATTTTAGTTGATCGTGATCAGCGATCTATAAATACCTATACTTTCTATGATCTTACTATTTTCCAGACAAAAAGGAATTATCTCAACTTTACAGTTCTAGAATTCCCCAATATCAGATATAGGAATCACCAGTACCAGATACGAGAACATAGGTCTTGGAGCTTTAAGGAGGCAAATCTGTTAAAATGACACTGAGGAACATCAGGGAGTTTGGGACACTGAATAGCTCCAGTGAATACACAGCCTGATACAGCTACAGTCCACCAGCTACAGCAGGTACAATGAAATTCTGCCAGGTTTTTTCTCTGTAATTTGAGAAATAAAACGCAATGTATGATTTGAAATATTTAACGATATGCTGAAGAAATTGTGAAACCTGAAATGCTTGTGAACAGCAACGCTATAACTACTGGTCCAAACACCTGGCACAGGACTAGTAGTAACACAATGGAGACGAAAAGGTGGCAACAGTAAGATTCCTCACAAACTGCAGCTGAACAGAAACTGGCAACATCCCACACGTGTATTAAACGGCTTAAAGTGCAGTTCCTGTCCCTGCCCTGAGACAGGGCTTCCACCAGCATCCCAGATGTTGACTCCTCAGGAGAAAGGAGAGGTGGTAGGACAAGCAGGCAACAGGTCAAGCAGTCCTATGAAGGCTTGAAAAGGGAGCTGTGCAACTGCCATGACAAGCTTAACTGATAAATATTATGTACTCAACCAGTAAACAGGATATATTCAAGGCAGTCAAAGGCTAAAAGTTTTACAGAAGACATTGGTGTTACTGTCCATATGCACCCCTTAAAGACAGACACCCTCAACTGAAAACACTGTTGCTTACATTGCTATTTTATGGGAATAGTAATTAACCAGTTGAAAAACCACAGTACCCAAGACACCAACTGGCAGGTGGTGTATGACACAGAACATAAAGAACCAATCCAAATGTACATAAAGGAGAAACATAGTTCAGATGTAGGCTGCTACACAGCTAGGCCCCCTGAGCAGCTCTTCAGCTGTAGGGACATAGTGTTATGTTATCAACTTGTCCCAGATAAAGAAGCTTTTGTGACAAATCCTGTGACAAACCCAGTTACATTTCTGTCCTGGGAAGAGAGGGGACCTCAAACAAAGCATGGACTGCAGCCAGTAAAGGTGCAGCACAGCAGAGCTCCGGCAGTGCAGCACGGCCCTGGCACAGCTCATGGAGACCAGCAAGGGAGTCAGCGTCCCCAGAAAGGCTGCTGAGGCAGCTTCGCAGATCTAGTTTCAGATGCTTAGTAACCATGATGGCAACAATCACAACTAGTGCACAGTTTAAAATACTGAGAACCTACGGAACAAGTAGCATGTATTCTACATAATACACTGCAGAGCGAGACAACTTCTTCAAGGAATTGCTCTCTCTCCAAAGAAGATCCAAAACAAGGTACCCTAGCCTCAGTATCTTGACCCTTCAGCAAGGAACAGCAAGCAATAAACACAGGGTAGTTTCCTCAGCCTCATAAGATAACTCGAACACGTACAGGTTCTTCCAGTGGTGTAAACCTCCAGCTTCTCAGTTATGGCACTTAATTCTCCACCTGCTCTGATCTCCATCTGATTCAAAAGGTGAGAAGGCTAAGGAAAGCAACCCCTCCTTTCCAGGAGCACAGCCCCCTCCCCACAGCCCTCGCTTCCTTTCCTACAGAAACACAACTTCAACCTCATCCTCAGTGGCCAAAAAAGTCACGTGTCAGCCCTGCCCCCACAAATCCCATGCCCCCTTCCACCATCAGAGCCTGCATTTATCTATTCAGCTCAATAAAACTATTTATTATCTTCCTGCATCAAAAAATCAAAGAGTATATTCACAGTACTGCAAAGGGCCGGAGGGCAACCAAGAGCGCCCAGGGAGCGGAGGGACATCACACCCACATTTCCCGTCTTAGCAAGCGACCAGACATCAAGGATGACTATCCTGCAGACAAGATGCTACTTTTTATCCCCACCAGGGAATTTAACTTTCTCAATTTCACTGCGATGCTCCCTTTAATTAATGGTTTCCTTAAATTCATGGAATCTGCTGGTTTTTGTGCCACCATGTGAGCAGGAAAACGTAGGGTAGCAAAGAATCTGGTTCCACATAACCTATGTGCTGGGGAGAAAGGTCATTGCACCAAGACTTCATATCACTAAAAAAGCATATTCCATTTGCTTCGTTTGGTAATACTGCAAATGCATTCAATTAATAATATATGAAAAAGCAGAGCCATTTTCACAACAATTGATTAATTATAAAAATGTCTACAGTGACTGAGTACAGAATATCCACAGCATCTGCTGTACTTAAAAACAGCAATGGGGTCTGTATCCCCCACCACTGGCTGAGTGGTGCTGAGTTGGAAGTTCCATTAGTTAAATGGTGAGTTACCAAATTTTAGCATTTACTTCCAGAAGAGAAAAGATACGTATGAATCATTTTCCCAGTCCTGTGCACACTACTAAAACAAAAGTGAATGCAGTCTGGGAAAATCTGTATCCTTTTCATATCCCCTACCAAGCCCTGAAGCATATACCAAAAATAAACAGGGTTAAAATTTATTTTGTTTTAAAAAACATTCATTTTTCAATTGATTATGACTTCATATTTAGTAAAGCCATAATTTAAAATTATACTAGGCTGGTTCTAGACAGTAATTAGTTCTAAATAAAACCTAACAGCCTTATTGAACATAAAGTAATGACATTAGCTCTTCAGATCACAAATTGAATTGTGTAGATTAGCACAGCTATCGAATAATTTATCTGAGCAGAGACAACACATCTCAGAGAATGTTATCCTACCACTAACTTGCTTATTATATGAGCAAAAATAGATTACAGTGGCTCATATTAAACAAAAGAACAAAAATAGATGTTGTATTTATGTTTGTATTATGTTTTAGCTTCTGTTAGTAAACAAAAATATAAAAAAACCTGTACAAGTGTGTTTACAGGTTTATTATGTACATTTGTACATAATATTTAATTTGAGGCATCTGTTTTTAACCTCAGTTAGGTAGGTGCCTTTTGGTTTTTTGACACAAGAAAATGATGAGGACCAATGTGTTATTCTGTTATAAGCAATTTATTACAGTGTTGCCCTTTTATTATTACCAAAAAAAAAAAAAAATCCGGCTCTTGCGCAGCTTTACCAGAGAGCACATAATCTAATACCTACATTCTCAGACAAAAACTGTCAATCCTTGCTATTTGACCAAATTTATTTCAAATTTCAAATGGAAAATTCCAAAAACCACAAGAAGAAAAAAAAATTAGAAGAGAGAAGACTGTTGCAAAAATAACACTGTTTTCACAGCAAAACACTATATAATCTAAAAGTCAAATCGAATCTCAAAGAACTTTAATTAAACTTTTCGGAATCATCTGAATTTATTTAAAAGTGGCTCTTCAGTTGCCTGAAACTCTGGATCATCCATGCACTAAGACAAACAACTAGAATTTACGTGCTAATAAAATCCCATAAAAAGAACAGATGAAAAGCAATCAGACTTTAAGGGCTCTGAAAAGTCTCAGTGTTTATTACCTAATTCTTAATTTTTCCTTAAAAATGTCAATTAATTTACTGATAAAATAGTTCTAATAAAACACTATATTTTTAAACATACTGAGTTCCTTGCAATATGTAACTATGCTTATCCACTTACAAATTGTAGCACCACATTACTGAATTTTCAACATGCATCTACTTCAAAGCACTCCAGAAATAAATAATTTAAAACTCTCACATGAAAACCAGCAAAGTTCTGTCATGTGAAGACGTGACTAAAAGAATTTTACCATTTAGATTTTTGTTCACCTTATACTTAAAAATAAAAATAAATTTTAAAAAAAAAAAAAAAAGGCATGAAGTACATCCAAAATGGTACCTTAAACATGCATACCAGCTGTTTCATACACTCACAGAAAAGTGGTGAGGAAGTGTTTTAACAGGTCACACAGAAAAAATTCTGACCATCTTTTTTTTTTTTTTTTTTTGGTCAAATCACATTTTAAACCTCAGTAACCACACAACGTAGAGAAAGCCAGCAAAAATCATTGGTAAAGCGGAGTGTACCTCTTCCTGCTAACACCACCAGTCATATGTCATTTTGCATTAACTGAAATCGTCAGTCAAAAAAAGAGAAGGAGAGCCAGTGAGAAGAGAAGGGCAGCAGTGAAACTGTGGACTGAAGTGAAAGAACGTCCCCGTGTCACAACACCCGGATTTCCCAAATCAAGTCGAGGAATACTCCTGAAATAGCAAGGCAAGGTGACTGGAAACACCATGCAAACCAGGACAAAAAAATCAAACATCATTTTCTTCTGAGCTCCCTGCAACACAAGCCAAAGGAGGTTTGCTCTGTGCAAAGGAGTTTCTCTTTTAAAACATGTTGCTCTGAAATGGTGGCGTAAATTCAGGACAGGCTACACAGCACGACAGCATGGACTAATCAACGCAAAATAAAGCCATCACTGGCCCCAGCAGCTCATCACTTACAAACATGTGACCAAAATGAACATAGTAATATCTTTGTTCTCGTTCTGAAGCAGTTATCAAAGAAGATTCAACGTGGAAAACTGACATTAAAGCACACCCAAGTAGAAAACTCTTCACGGGGTTTAAGCTGAACAGAGGCTTCTAAGACTGGAGTTTCTCATTGAGCGACTTTGCATTGGTATCAAAGAGAATAAAGTTCAAACTGCTTCAGTGCTCTGAATTCCTGGAACAGTACTGAACTTGCTCTGAAACGCATAAAATGGACATACACGTTTACTTAGGAAATCAGAATAGTGTGACTGCACACTTACACGGTTACAATGTTAACCATTTCAGGAAGAGAATTGAAAGACTGGCTTCTATTTGGGAAATAAGTTTAAAATTTGAAACAAAAAAAAAATAATCAGCAGAAGCTGATTTCTTACATCATAGTATCAAAATATTACATCACTCCCCTGCTTCACTAATTACCAAGACTCATTTTGAAAGAATGAGTAACCCATCTGTAACTCAGCTTTTTATTTCAGAAGGAAAAAAAAAAAAATACTCCAGTGGTCTGGTGAACGCTGTTCTTCACACATCCATGGGCAGAAGAGAGCAGCCCAATGAACCGGGCTCTCTGTTGCCAGCCCCGGGGAACACGGGGGCCATGGGCAGTCCCACCCTGGTCTGCAGCAAGAGCTGTGCCTGCAGTTGACTTGCTGCAGCCATTCTTGTGTGTGATGGGAGCCCAGGTTTGCCTCCTGCCTGCTGGACTTGATTGAAAGAGTTTGAGTTCGTCAGAAGGTAATGTCAGGCTCTACAAATTGGCATTTATTCTGGAATGCTTACCAAATAAGTACACTGCTCTTAAAAAGGTCCAATAATAATAATAATAGAAAATGGAGTGGGAGGTGTTAACGATGCAGAAATCTTTTTCCCTCCCTTATGCTCTTAGCAGTTTTTAAAAATATTTCTGCCAACATATTGTTTTGTGTCAAATATAAACTCAAGACATGTGAGGATATAGTCGTTGGTGTTTATGCCTCATGGTTAAAAAGTTAGCCTCAGATTCGTTATTCTGAATACAATAAGATTTAAATTTTTAATCCTAAAGTGAAAAATGTCCATCTAATGCCTGGAGCTGTGTTCTACCTACAGAACATTTTGCATCCTGTTCGTGCCCTAGGAATTGAATTTTATTATTTCCAACAGACTTAGCATAGTTTTGACAAGGAAAAAAAAAGACTAAATTTTTAATGCTGAAATAGAACTGGTATGTTATATCAGTATGTAAGAATCTATACTCTATTTGCATTTCTTTTCAGCATACCGTGACAGAAACACTATTTCAAATGGCCACACTATTGCTTTTCATTTAATACATCCATATTGAATGGTTCCTGAATGTTCAACCTAAATTAAACACATTTATTTTTCTGTACTTACAACTGTGAATTTAATTGTGCTGAAGCAGGTATTTAATTTTTTTTTTTTTTTTTTTTTAATGGGCTGGGGGAGAATTCAGGAACAAATATAGCAACACTTCCACAAGTGAAAATCTACTGCATTCCATTACAGAGCTAAGAGCACAACTAAATCTGTCTAGAAGTTCCTCCCAGACAGGCATAATTTTGGAATGATCTTGCAAATATGTACAGACACACCCACACGTCCACGAAAGCATATATTCAGCTTTCCGAGTGTACCTTCCCACCTGCGTGCTGCACTTGGCATTCCACAGCAGGCCATTCTGCATACTTTCAGCCTCACAAAGCCTCAATAAACCAAACAGATCAAGTAATATGTTGGAATACCTAAACACATTTATCACCTACTATCACCAATTTATTTCCTGAAGAACAGCCTTTTGGAGAAAGGCTGTTTCCAGTTTAGTTTCTTGCTCAAAATGACACTGGCATAGTCCCTCTCTCCTTTTTGACAACAGTGGGGAAGGAAGAGTATCACCCAGCTAACTTTAATGGCAAAACTGGGGTAAACTGGAGTGATGTGAATTTGTTATCACACATCTCCGCTCTGTGTGGTTTGAGAGAGCTGATATCAAAACATACGGCTAAAAAAAGAGTTTGGAATCCCCCGACCTAGTCTTTGATGTTTATTTTTTTAAATAGCTGGGTCTGACTCAGGCACTTACACTCACTTCATGTTGAGAGAGAACTAGGTTAGATGAATCATTATGTAAACATGTCTGCTTCACCTGAGGGATTAACTCAGACACAAATATAGACCTTTTAGATGTCCAAATTGAGTTAGATGAATGTCACCAAAATATTTCAGAAAGCATTCTGCAGGATTATGGATATGTCCCGGACTTCCTTGCATATCCTAAGGCCCAAGCATGGAGCTGCAGAGGAATCAGGCAACGAAAAGCCACCAACAGCTCTGTACTGACAACACCGTCCAGATTTTCACAGCTCCTACCAAAACCAAAATCCTTCGCATTTGAGATTCAGCCGATGCAACTCTTTTGTCTGTTACAAGGAAGAAATCAGCTAAGTGAACTAATTATGGAAAGGGATTACTGTGAAATTATTGAGGTAACCTTTTCTCACTTTCCCAGTTAGACACAGTTAAAATACTTCACAACATTTTCAAGGAATTAAGACAATTAGTTCCCAAACTGTTTACAGAATATTATTCTCAAGAGATTACATTTAATGAGCAAAGTTATGCCTAAAAGGAAAGGGAATACAGATAAACAGAAAGCAAGCAAGCTCTTCTATACTTGACAGAAGCTCTCTAGCAATCAAGCATATGAACAGATTTAATAAGCACGGAAAGCTGGAGGTCGATGAGCAGTGGAGAAGGCATTTTTATTCACCCAAGTGAAATCACAACACTGAACATACGAGTAACTTGATTGGGATTCATGTAGATTACTTAGTAGTTTTTACAGCATAAATGCTTTTCCTTGCTCATTAGATTACTGAATTAGGTACTTCAGCTCTAAAGGAATCAAATGTTCTTCCAAGAACTCAAGTGGAATTTATGAATTCACCTGATTCTATTTAGAAAATTTCTCAGGAGCTGCTAAGAGTAGTTGTTAACCGTAACACCATGCCAAGAACAACATGTTAAAGAACATAGGTTAAAGGCTTTGTCTAGCTACTGTGAAATTATCTACTTTTATCCTGGTATTTGCTGTGTCATCCTAATTGTACTATGCTGAGGATGTTGCATACTGTCACTGTTTGTTTAACTACTGGAAAATTGCCAGTAGAAAGAAAAATGGGAAATTGTTTTAATGAAGTGGGTTTCTGAACAATCCTGGGGAAAAATTCTCTTTCCGTACGACTCTTGAGCACCTCTACCTGACGCTTCATCTGTACACTTCTGTAGTCTTTTACAATCTCAGAGCTTTTTGTCAATATTTATTACACCTCATGGAAATCTTGTACAGAAAAAAAAAACCACTCTATGATAAATAAATAATGCAAATGTTGAAAACTAAGACAACCTTATAATTGATTTATAATACTCCAGTTTAAACAAACAAACAAAAAAAAATCTGTGTTGCTTGGTGTTAGTTTGGTTTTATTGAGGTTTTTTTTTGCAGGGGTTGTGTTTTGGTTGATTGGTTGGGGTTTTTTGTTTTATTTGGTTTTTTCCATATAGTGGGAGAAAGAAAAAAGGGTAATTTAAGAATTTTGTCTTTTTCTTACATACATATGTATGTATGTATACATTCACAAAAGCATGGACCTCAGTGTTTCACCTGTTTGCTCAAAGATTCAGGAAATCAGTTTAAACAGTCCTGAGTGCTTCACAGTGTAAAATATCTAGATCTACTTCAGTCTCCATAGTAGATTTTAAGAGTAAGGGTTTATCTGAAAATGGCCTCTTCTTATAATCTTCAAAATGTCATCTTATGATCACTTTTATTCGCTTTGAAAAACTAGAGCCTTCTATGTATCTCACCCTAAAATCTCTCTGCATACTGGAAGTATGGATTAAATTAATTCTTGTATATATAGCTTTATGCTTCTGAGAAATTAAAAGTTTTCTAAAGCTGATTTTCAATGTGGAGTAACACTATCACTATTCTAAATTTAGTTCTTTTGTCCGTATGTCTCAGGTACTAAGCAACATGCTACTACTTTCCTTTTCTCTGCCAATATATTCCCATTATATATTACTGGAAACCACATATGCCCACACCAGAGAGAGACATTTTTGGTGATAGAGAATGTAGTTAACTCTTAAGAACAATAAAACACAAATTATACTTCTACCTTCCTGCAACAGCAAAACAAGGCAACGACAGTACTGCTAGGACATGCCCCTGAAAAATATTCTGTGACCAAAAAGGCCATAGCAATAGTTCAGTCTGATCTGCTGAATAATGTGTCACAACCATCATCAATAATACTTGCATCAGGTCCAATAACTTGTGATTAAAAAAAGACAGCTTTTTATGAAACAGTCCATCTTGGTTAAGGTTAATTTAAGAATAAATAAGGCTCACCTTAAAAAAAAAAAAAAAAAAGAAAATGGTGAAAAGTGGTTTACTGTATTTTTACTGCAATTTTTTTGCATTTGCAAATTCCAGCTTTATAGTCCTCCTGTATCTTCGGTTGCCAAATTAAAGGGCTCTCTAGCAGTAGTTATATCTTCCCAGTGGAGGTACTTACCATCTTGGATCAAGTCACCTCTGAACTCCTCTTTATAAACTACGAAATTTGAACTCCCTAAGTCTGTCACTGCAAGATCTACTTGCTAGACAATGAAGCATCCTGATAATGAGCTCTGTGCCTTCAGTTCTTTTACAGTTGTGAAAAAAGGGAAGAAATGGGTGTTTCCAAACCCCATTTATTTTGCTTTTGAATATATGTGAAAGAACTAAAACAAAATACTCACATAGTTTTCTAATAAACTTAACATTTATTATTTCATATCATAGATAAATTAATTCAGACACCTTCCATATGGGAACATGTAACAGAAGTATCACATCAGCCAATACATACCATTTATGTTATCACAGAAAAATCTGTCACCTCTACAGCCAAGTGCTCTTGCCTACCAGATACTCCTGAACAAATTTCCCAACTCTCACGCTTACTCATGGGCTTGGAAAACCACAGCGCAATTACATCTATCGCCTTCTATTAGCTGCTATATTCTTTCATTTCTGAATGAACTTCCTAACTCTTTATTTTTAATTTCTGAAATTATTCAGGAGTTGGGCACAGGCACAAGATGTATTCATCTTCAACTTCAAATTTCCCCATTACGTTTTAAAGCAAAGACCAAGAGACTACTCAAAAACACAAGCAACACTTACAGTACTTACAACAGCAATGATGTAGAAAGTAAAGCTTTAACCCACAATCAGTAAATACTTAAACAAACTGTAACTTCAACAAGTGCCCATGTGAAAAATGAACTAGAGGCAAAATAATCAGTCAAAATAAGAGACACCTGCCAGCTGATCAAAGGAAACATATATAAGGACATTTAAGATTTTCATCTTAGTAAATATTCACTCAGAATATACAGGGAATAATTTTACAATTTAAAAAAAAAAAGGAAAAACTAAAGTCATGTTAAGCAAAAGTTGGGATTTCTATTTGCCTTTTTTTTCCTCCTAAACATTATTTTATATTAGAATAAGCTTCCTGAGGGTTGCAAATTTTTGACATTGCTGTTGCTGACACCAACCCAAACAACTCTTGACTCTGAGAAAAAAAATAAAACTGCTAAAATGGAAAACACATCTCTGATGTGGGTGAGATAGGATTATTCAGTTACTACCAGCAGGAATCAATCCCAGAAACCAGAAAAAAACAAACATTCTCAGCTCTGCATCTTGCATGTTTTTCTTCACTCATCTGGGTGGTACTGATATCAAGATCAGCATAATCTTGTTTTAGAGCCTAATTCCTATATAACTAAACAGAGAGCAATGGAAATAAACAGAGTACTTCCAACCTAGAATGTCTCTCTGCTTCTACTAACCTGCAAATCTCCTGTTAATAACAGTCTGTTTTCAGCTGATTAAACAACCATGTGCAAATCCAGTTACCTGAGTTAAGTGGAGCTGTTTGGCTTTTGTCAAAGGGGCAGGATATGCACGGAATAGTCATTCAAGAAATGTCCCGCTTTGGTCCAAATATTCTCACCTAAAATCTTACCCTATTCTTTGTTCTAAAAATCAAGCAAACTTCACCAGCACTGCATAACAAATAACTGCAGAGCAGCTTTAAACAGTGTTAAAACTTCCAAAGGAATGGCCTTGCACACTTTAATTAAACTTGAAGAATACTGATGGAATACCCTTTGAAATTACTGATCAAAGGAACTCAAACAGTAGTATGAGTCTATGAGTTATACTTACCCAATGAGAGGATGTACGTTCCAGGCATCTATCTGCTTAACCAAATCATCAAACTTTTATTGTCAAGGTGAAATAATTTACTAACAAGCATGCCACTGGCTAAACCTCATCAGTATAATAGGTAGCCTGATGATTTCAAAAAGGAACCACCAACCTGTGAAAATTCTGCTTGTGGAAATTATTAAGTTCCTCAGCCAACTTCCATCTTTTTTCCCCTATTTGTAAAATATACTGTGAATTATTTATCCAAGTCCTGGTCGAAAGATAAAAGAACCAAGGTGCAGGGAGAATATCAAGAGATTGCTCACATCCTCTTTCTTGAACTTGTATACAAAGAATCAAAGTAGGAAAATACAGAATCATTTGTGTCGGTAAAGACCTTTAAGATCATTGAGTTCAGCCATAACCTAACAGTACCAAGTCCAACTCTAAACTATATGTCCCTAAGTACTGTGTCTCCAAGACTTTTAAACACCTCCAGGGATGATGACTCCACCACTTCCCTGGGCAGCCTGTTCCAGTGCCTGACAACCCTTTCCATGACAAAGTTTTTCCTAATACCCAATCTAAACCTCCCCTGGTGCAACTTGAGGCCATTGAGATCAACCCCCACCTCTCTACAACCTCATTTCAGGTAGCTGTAGAGAGCAATAAGGTCCTCCTCCTCTCCAATTTGCAAAATTCAACTTGAAGCCATACAGGCTACTCTGCTTTAATGACTAAAACTTAAAAAAAAAAAAAAACAACACACAAACCACACACACACAAAAAAAACCACCACCACCAACAACAAAACCAACAACAATAGCTTTGGCTTTAAGTTGTACTGCATAAATCATTTCCCTCTCTGTGTGTAAAAATCTGTATTTTTAAAACAAAGTATTTTATTATTTTTGACCAAAAAATACCACATTGTCTAGCTGATGTTCTTGGCCTTAACCTTCAACACCTAGCAGTAACAATCCAAAAAATGCCAGACAAACTCTGTGGCATTTTGATTAACATCACATGAATACGTAATCCCACACATGCACACACACTCTTCCTGTTTAACAATGCCCATTCAATGATATAGCTTTCATAATAACTTTAGGATTACTGCTATCTAAGTAATAATTACATTTCAACACACAACACGTCATATTTCTTCTCTGTCAAGGAAATCCTTAGGCTCTTTTATTTAACAGATTTATGCAGTACTAAATGCCATTAATGGAGTTCTCTTTAGCTGAAGGAAAAGAATCACATTTCCAAAGGATTAGCAAACTTAGAATTGTATTAAATGAACAAAAGCATTACTAATGTTCATCTACCTATACCTTATTCTTTTTTCTAATATTGTTTGTCATGTGATGAAATTTGTAATTAATCATTCCATTCCAAAAGAAATACGAATTAGACTTTTGTGGGCACATTAAATCATCATAATATTTACTTTAGCAATGTTGCTTTATTAATAAGCACTTAGCTGTATGCTTGTACAGAGCCAAAATTAAATCATTTTTGCAGTTGTCAATGTGCCACGCAATTCTACAGTACCAGATAAATTCATAATCACTTTGCTGATTGTCAGGAAAACCACAATGGGCACTATTATCACCGCTGGCAAACAAATGTCTCAGAGTCCTCTGAGAACCATGCTGTGCCATGACTGCTGCATGCAACACATTGGCAAATCATAAACCTAGAAGGGTTAACGACTCCTCCCATGCCTGTCATTCTATAAAGTATCCTACTAAAGACTGAAGGCCACATAAAAATGAGATAATTGGCAATTAAAGTGCTGGGAGACTGTAAATGGTTCAGTTGTTACCAGGCTTGATCCAAGTCTGAAAAAAAAAGAACTGAAAGACTCTCCCTGATGATGCAGGTTGTAAATAAAACTCTTAAAATAAATCCTATTCAAGTACAGGCCTGAAGTTGTGTTCCATATTTTACACATTTATAACTACTAAGAACAGTGAATTGCTACTGCTTACCAGTTTTATTTTTAGCACATATCTCTCTGAAATACTCAATTAGGTAATCTAATGTTCCACTTTACTGTGACATTTAGCTCTGCAGAGACACCAATAAATGGTACACAAATTAAATGCATAGCAAGGCTGAAGTCTTTTAATGACACTTCTTCTGAACTCAAAAGACACAATAAACATCAAACAGTTCACAAAATCATCAAACATTGACATTCCAACAATAAACCAGGGCATTTAATATGATGGGTGATGAAATTAATGTGAACTAATACACCAAAAAACGTCCATCACTGCTGCCTGTGCCGTTCCTTATCCTTTGTCTTTTCCATCCTTTTTCATGCTACTTCCAATATCTGTTGTGAGCAAACGGCTTATGTTAGGAATCATCGGCGATTTGCCATGAGCACATCTGATATTTTACCTGTTTTAAATGCTAGTGCTTCCACTTAGAATAAACATTACATACTGGAACAATTTCCCCAGGACAAAACAGAATTTTTTACTTTAGCTACATTAGGCTTTCCTGAGTAGTCTTCGTTCAAACATATGCTTCAAGGTTATTGCTATAGAAAATCTTTTTACCCTAAGAAAGTGGAAAAGTTAGTGTGACCTACTTTACAACACTCGTATGCTGACTCTGCTTTCAAATGAACATCTAATTCATAAGATTAATGACACAGCTGAACAGTTTAATGGGATATGGGAATTGTTTACTCTGATCTGAATGGGGAAAAAAACAACAACAAACTACCCTACCCTTCAGAGATACACGAAGGAGATTTGTTTATTACTGGGTAAGGGAGGTGAGGTATGTGTGAACTAATGACAAAACCTGGAACCCTGTTATTTCAAAATGTTCTTTTGTAGCTTCCCCATAATTGTTCTTAGGCATAAATCTGCAGGTTAAAAGGATTTGCCTCCTCCTTAATATCAGCATATGCCACCAAGATCCCTATGTGTCCAGGTTACTACAGTTATTACCCTGAACTGAAGGCATAACAAAAGCGTTAGTTTATGGCAAAACCAACCAATCTGCTTTGGCTGAAAGACTTCCTTTCATAACAAACTTATGCTTTGATTTGATTTGATGGTGCCACTTCTAAATCTACTTATATGATTTATGCAAAATTATAATTGCAGCATATTTACTAGTGTCTAGGTCCAGTGTTGACAGTAACATCAGTGCGGCAGCATGGGAGAAACTGTTGGTTAATTGCTCAGGAATTCGCCCAGTCCAGGCACACTTTGCAGCCATTGTTGAGCCTCATTCTCCTAGGCAGCCTTCTTAGCAATTAACCCAATTAAGTGAGTTTAAAGTTAGCTCATGCATGTTTACAAGTGCTAATAATAACATTTCTGATGGTGGAATAGGCACCTGCTGTTATGCATCTATATTGCCCTGAGTTTCAGTGGGATTTAGTTTGCTTTAATTTTTTTTCCCCAAACTAGGATGACAACTTGCTAAATCAACAGGATTGCCACCTGTAGCTACACATTTCCAGGACAGTAAGCCCTAGGCAACAAATTACTGACTTTGAAACAAACCACAGAATTAGAGAACCAGTGGGGAGGGTTAAAAAAAACCACAAAACAAAACAAAAAAACAAACAAAACCCCACAAACAACAAAAACCTGAAGTGGAATTAAATTACCTATTTTAAGCATAAACATATGCATAAATCTTGTGACCAGCACGTGGGCAATGAGCTATACTCTGAGTTGGAGAATATTAAGGATGCTTGATTCAGTCTAGGGCTGTGCTGAGAAAAGAGATGAGTTCCATGCAGATCAGAAGGGGGACCTCTTTTTGTTCTCCTCATAACTTGGGATGTGCCATTTTGCCTTCATTAAAAATGCAAAGTGTATGGCTGGCTATCAGTCTCACTGAATCTAAACACTAAAATTGATCTGTATGGTTATATGTATCCGTTTATATTATGCTCCTCTGATTGTCCCTGAATACAGTCTCTTGAATCAATTGTCACACCTTTTTTGTTATGAAGGACTGCTCTTCAAGTGTTCCCTTGTAGACACTGCCATTCTCCAGCTATCACAACTCTACCCCTCATCTCAATTTGTCGACATTATTGTTTGTGTGACCTGGATTTTGAGTTTGCTGCATGCTTTGATACCACACTTCATTATGTGTCATGGCTCTATAAATCAGTTTGGCAGCGCCACTGAGCAATTAAAAAGGTGGTTAGGTCAGAAGCACAGGTACAACTCAAAAACCTTCAGGAAACTTTCTTCCTCCTGAATCAGACACAGAGTTCTGCTATTCACAGGAGCATCTGCCTCAGGAAAGGTGAAGCGCTGGCCTAAGAGTGAATCCACAGCGAGGCGCTAAAACTGTCAGCTTAAGGACAAAATCCCAAAGTGAAACGTGATCAGCAGAACGTTGGCACAAATGAATCCACGTTCACCTGGGCTCAGGCACATTGTCTGCAATCAGAGCAAGTAATGTTCTGCCTTAACCCTTAACTTGGAGCAATCACGGGCGGCCAAATATATTTATACTTATAAGCCAATGAACCAAAATGAATGCCTTCTGTAGAATACTATAGGACCCAGTGACTGACGAAAGTTTACCAGAGTAAAAGATAAGAAACACTACTATAACATATTGTCCAAAGGGATGGGAAAGGAACATTGATTTTCCAGGCGTTCAAACACGTGTCATTTTTCCTAAATCTCTGGCTAATCAATGCAATATTCAGCAGTTTTTCAACCTAGGTATGTCCTTCAAATTACTTTATATTATTATGGCCACGTCTACACTAGGAAATTAAAGACGCCCTGAACCATATTACCTGACACAGAGGTCAACTGCAATTGAATAGCCAATATCCATCGCACTGCAATCCTTTATACAGCAGAGCGGAGCAGCCACACACTCTCTTCTGGGAAATGGTTCGGGACCATTTTAACTCCTGAACTATGCTCATGATTGTTTCTGTGTGTCCCAGAAAGAAACCCTTCTAACAGGTTATCAGGATAAGCAACTGAGTTCCTACGCACAACAATATTCCCCGTCACTCTTTGATTAGCATAGCACAGATACAATGAAAGTATGTCTCTAAAATTGACTGCAGCAAGAGGTATGAAGACCGAATATTATTCCTACACGCTTTTATACTGGGCACAACCAGTGTTTCAAAAATCATGCAATTAAGAGATTCTGATTCTACACTTTAAATACTTAGAAGCTATTTGTGAAAACTACTTTTTTTTTTTTTTTCCCATTTAAAACCACATTTTTTCACTTGGTTACTCAGACCTTTGTCTAATCTCATTTGTAACATTCAAATACTCATCTTGCTGTGTTCATCAGAGGAATGGCACACTCAATTTTGGGCTGACAGCAAGTGTAATCATACAGAATTCAAGATCCTCCTCTTGACCTATAAATCCTATTAGAATTTTAAACATTATCTCCCGAGTGTGATCTCAGCATATAGATGTTGAGTTTGTGTGATATCCACCTTGCCTCAGCACAGCCAATAAACTTGAAAAGGGAGATGCTCTTGCTAACAGCACTGAGATTGCCTTGAAGCTACAAAGCATCTGGAAAGAATAAGCACGCAAGTTTCATAAAACAAGCAGACAATAGCAATATGAATTCTTAGCTCATCTGAAAAAGAAGTTATCATTTGAATTACTAACTGCAATGGCTTTACAAATAAAGAACCTTATCAACCAAGAACTATACATCTGGACCCCACACCAAAGTCACTGTGCTCTGTCTACACTTCATTCTCATATGTATTGTTCTCAAGGTACAACAGAAGTCATTCTCTGGTTCCAGACTACCTTCTCTAATTTCCATCCACAGTCACATCTGTGCAAGGGGATAAAGTTTTAATTATGAAGCATCACCTGAAATGCAACAACCCTTTCGGTCTTTCCAAGTCAAAAAAAAAAAAGAAGCACGGATATTAGAAGGGAGAATCACTTAAGAAGTATAATAGGAATCAAGCTAGGCTTTCAGTTACCAGCAAAGCAAAGCAAAATACAACTTGAGATAATTGTTGAAGTACTCTTCTTCAACTTTAACCTCACTTATGCACCAAACCATGAAGACTCACTCACTACACTCTTGTTGGAGAGGAGAACACAGGCCTATAAGAGCTGGCATGTCCAATGGAAACACTGCAATATTCAGTGTACATCCAGATGGCACTTAAATAAAACCAACACTAAACCAAAACTTGGATATGACAAGTAAATTTGGCTTTTTTCTGCATTTTTTTTCTTTAAGTGTAAGAGTACATTTACATTGCTATTGAGCAAAGTGAAAAGCCCTGTGTCAGAATGAAATAAAAATACAAGGTCAGAACATTGTTCTACATAGAAATCAGTCAAACTAAAAGTATCTCTAGAAAGTAACATTTCATGTCAGTTACTCCACAGAAATGGGGAAAAGTATTCAAGAGATCAGCATTATGTTGCTAGTGTCATGAAGTTACACCCCATTAAAAAACCACAATTACATTTAGTACCATACTTGTTTTTATTAAAGATAAACCAGTTGACAGCAGGTTAGTCAAGTTTAACATGGCATTTGTCCCCCCCAAAAAGTCTAATTCTCTCTTGGATGGAGGAATATGACATTCCAACACTGCACTATGACTCATCTACCTGACCAGAATGCACAAGAATAATTTAGCTCCATCTATAACAAGCAGCATATTGAGGCAATTATGATCAATTTAGCTGTATCTCCTGCCTTACAGCTCCTCTGTAACGTTCTTCTTGAGTAGTCTTTTTTTCTAGAAATGTCACAAGGGCAATAAGCGGGAAAAAAGTAGTAATATTTATTCCCTGGATATTGGTCCGGTATTTGAAGAACTGATTGCATGAAATTAAACTACAAAATGCGCCTTATGTAACAACAACAAGAAAACGGCCTTGCGTGCTAATACTCTGAACAGCCAGCAGAATTCTGTGGAAGGAAATCACTTATTTACATAGATAGCTATTTTTCTGCATTAAAGGTTAGGCCCAAATTTTAGCTATAATGGAGCTGAAAGCACTAATGGTCCAATGGTTACAGAATCAATGTTTCTCCTAAACGATAAGGCAGAAAAGGTTGCGGAACATTTACATGTAACTGAGATATTCATCTATATAATCCTCCAGTTCGCTATTTCCATGGCAACCATTAGAGAAGAGTTTTCACCCTAAAGGAATTTTTCTTTCTGGAAAGCTGCCATTGGAACAGCATTGGTTATTTGCTGCCCAGAGCACAGGAAATTCAAGGACAGGTGTAACAACACTCTAACCTCAAGAGAGGCTGAGCCCTTCAAGACCATAGTTGGGCAGATCTGTGTAGCCTGGACCATCTAAGCCCACATCCTCTTTCACTTCCATTCTCCCCCCAAAATCCCACAACAGGAAACAGGTCCACACAAGCTAGATTCATTTCACATGAATGAGACTACCATCATGAAGAGGCAACAGATTTGAAAGAATGGAAGTGATTCCATATGAGAAACAGCTGGTGTCACCTCACAGGAGCCCACAGCCATTCAGAGCTGGTTGGTGTTGGGCCCCGAGAGGAGAGCACTTGGCCAGCAGTTCCTGCCCCCACTTCTGCTCGGGGTGCTTGGGGATGTTGAATGCTCGGGACAGCCTGAAGGAGCCAATGCACCCTCACAAATAACACCATTCCCTCCACCTGCAGGAATTTTTCATTCTTCCTGCCTCACATTATTAATCAACACTTTCATTATCTTCACCACTTCTGTATAAAAAAAGCCTAGCTTAGTGACCTAATCTGAAAGACACAGCAAGAAATGCCCATTAATTTCGGAGAGAAGATTGAAACCACATACACCAAAGCACATAACAACTCTAAAAAGATTATGTGTCCCAAAACCTAATTTATGATACTATGAAATATGAGCAGGCCATTGCTTCTTGTTTAGGGTTTTTTTAGCAATCACTATACAGAGGAGCTGACAAAGAAAAGACAGCTAATGAAACAGAAAATTTGTAAGGCATAAAGTATACTTGGGAATGACGCAAACAGCATACTATTAACAAACACACAAACAAAACCACAACATGCTTTTGTAAATATAAGCTTTTGGTGCACTTGTAGCAGTTTAGACTTACACAAATATTAAAGAATTGTACTGACAGGATGAAAAGCTTTAATTTAATAAAATATTACTTTAAAGTAGACAAGCTGTAGCCAGGTCCGAGCTATTTACTGACACCTGACAGCACATTGAGCCAGCCAGGCAACTATTCTATTTTGTCTATTTCCAAAAAAAAAAAAAAAAAGAAAAAATTAGTTCATGAGACACTGTACGAGAAAGGCCAGCAGACAGGGCTATTTATTAAAGCCAACTGTGATATCTGCATACAGCAGACCAGTATTTAACAAACCAGTGAAGAGTCCACGCTCTTCCATTTTTTGAGGCAGATCAGCAGCTTTCATTATGAAACAGAAATCTTAATTACGAATCATAACTATTCTCAGACTGAAGAGAAAATGAACACATCAGTAACATGAGCTTTCAACCCATAATCCTATTATTTTATTAAAAAGGAAATCAAATTATATTATTAAGGAGTCACTTTGCACAACTATTCAAAGCAGCAGGGCAGCTCAGAGCAAGGGACGCAACCACGCTGACATGCGCAGAGTTGCATTAGGAAGCATGTGGATTTGTGAGGGGGGGTCTTAATCTCTTGCCATTTACGTGTGATAAAAAAATACCAAATTTCTGTCCATTAGTGTGCTGTAACCAGTACCGTACTGCTGCAATACGCTGACTTCTAGTAACTGATAGAGCTTCTATCTCAACACTACTAGAAAGTAATAATTTTATAACAAGCATAAAGCGATAACTCAGATGATACATTTACATTTAAACATGGTAGTGGCAGTTAATAAATACTAGCACTACTTACTGTGGGTATTTATGAACCAAATAATGCAATTACCAAAAAACTCCTGTCACACAGTTCACCTGGTTGTGCAGGTCACCATCTCTGGCACGTGCATCCACAGCAGTAAAAAACGAAACCAAAACAAAACAACAAAATACCCCCCAAAAACTAATAGAAATAAATGTAAGCAAATAAAGAAAACCAACTACAAGAATACTAAACAACATTGCTTCCCTATTGCTTCAGATTGGTTTACAACAGGTAAATTGAGTTGTCTGTGTTTGTTTGCTCTCCATGCTGAAACACAGAATTAGCAGCACACAGAAATTATTATTTTCTTTCCCTTTTTTAAATATCCAAATGCCTTTTTTTCCCCCCTTACTGAAACAAGCATCCATCAATCTTATTTTTGATTCTAAGATCACTTTGGATGATCAGATAGAAAATTAGCTGATATCACTGTCTGTTTAACAGATTCTCTTGTTGCTAGGTGACAATATGCTTTAGTGAAAATATGTCTGTTTATTTGACATGACTGCTACCTGCATCAGCAGATGGAGAATTTCAAACCAAAATACTTATAAACTCTGAATTAGAAGAACTGGAGTGACTGAAAATGTAAATCTTTAATAATATGCATTCACATTTATCTAAAATGAGCAGATGTGTGATTAGTATGTTTTGTTCAGCTACAAATTTAGTATGTGAAAGCATATTTGTCAAATACTCTTCTGCTCATCTTTTCCTTACACCCTTGCCTTACCAAATCAAAGTGAAACATTAAGCTATTGCTATGACAATGATGGGAATAATTCATTATTTTTTCAGTCGACTAATTTTTATGAATATTTTATTTGGTAATTTTATGGTACTTCCTGCTAAATCCCACAGAAGCAACAAACAATGGCTGTAAACATAATTTAGTTTCTCAGCAGGACAGAAATATATTTCTAAGGAGCTGAAATCATGCCAAACCTATTGCCTTCCCTTTTATTAAAAAATGTAAGTTGAATGAATTTTCAAATCTTCCACGCAAATACTTAAAAGGATCGTAAAATTTGAAGTTAAATATTTTAATAAAACTATTATGTATCTATTTTGGATCAATAGGTGATGTTTTGTGCCTCAGGATTTGTAGATTTTCGGTTGTTCAGATGGCTCACTCAAATTTCTTTGTAACAACAAAAATAATTAAAACATTCTGAGAGGGGTGTTCGTTGTTAAAGGTCTCTGAGAGGTAAAAGTATGGTTTTGATTAAAAGATGTAATAAGTGACAGGGTTTTTTAAGTGATTTCTAATACATTCTTCCTAGAATTTACCATTACCATTAAAAAGGTGATCTCTTTTAAAAGTAAATTATTCAGAGACAAACTACAATCAATTCCAAACCTGCATAGAAAAAAAGAAAAAAAGAAAAAAAAAAAAAAAGACAAAGGCAAACCCCAATTCTGTTTGGCTAGAATCATACACAAATTCAAGTGGAAACGTCATGATCGTCGCCTCTTTTCTCATGAAATCCAATCATGCAAATATTTAATCAGGGACCTGTCAAACTCCACCTCATGACAGTATCAGCACCAGCAAATGATGCCCTGAGGTTTCAATATGCATTGACTTTTCTATTACTCCATTTAGTGATAAACTCAAAAACAGAACATAAAACATGACCTACTTCTTCCATCTTACAGTTTTCACTTACTGCTTCTAGTGATACCCAGAAGACTGGTCTCCGGGGGCCACGTCAGCATCTGATGCAGAGATAGAAAATGAACATAATCTCCAACTCTCAACAATCAAAGATGAAATTCAGTCCCTGAGAAAAAACCATCCTTGCACATATTGTACAGGACAACCATCTGTCCGAATGTATCAATAGAGAATATTCTTGTCTGAACAGCTAGCAAAATCCCAAAACAGAACATAAGACTTACTCAAAATTAAACATAATGAGTATTCTAAAAGCACCAACCTGTTTCATTATTGGGAAAAAAAAAAAGGCATTACTCATTAACTTGAACTGAAACAGATCTTCTTGTCATCAAGCAATGAAATTCAGCAGAGTTCTTCCTCCATTGGATCTATGATAAATATTCAAACTTTGTTCTATTTTTTGACTATTTACGCCTTTCAGTAACTTTAAGTGCTGGGGGGAAGAAAAAAAACAAAAAAGACAAGACTAAAATACAGTGCATCAACAAAATCCACGTACTCACAGTCCTCCATCCAAACATCTGAGGGTGTTACTTGGTATAATCACTCATACGAAGACCAGAAACCCGTATCAAATGAGTTCACAGGAGATAAAACACTGTGCCCGGCAAGATAACAAATCCAAGCACTGTCTTTGGGGGATTATCTGGTGGGTCTGTGCATGTCTGCGAGCTAAATTAAGCTGCAGAGGCAGCTGAAAGGAGATAAATGACACTGGCAAATAGTTTAAGAGAACTTGCTTTTAAAAGACCACTGAGATTTGCACTGGTCAGACGGTAGATGTGGGGTCAGTGTGTTCTGCCTGATTCGCCTGAAAGTGGTTTATTTTTTTCAGCCAAGGACTCCATTCTTCCAAATTAAATGGTGCAGTCAGGTACCTCCATTAAAATAAGGAAAAAGCCTTAAATCGCAAGGAGGTTGGCATTTTGACAAAAAGAGGTTGGTGTGGTTATGTTCACATTAAAAAAAAAATGGGCACTAAACAGCAGGAAAAAAATATGTCCTTGCAGTGTGATAATTAAAAGGTATTTTTTGTCACCTTTTTCTTCTAGTACTGCTCCTTAGATGAAGTATTATGTTGAATAACTGATCACTACAAGAATGTTAGAAATCCTGCTGTAAGCCACCAATATTTAATAAAACCAAGATATTGTAAGGTGATTATTTTGACTTTTATAAGTGGGAGACAATAGCTTTTAAATTTTTCAGGACCTTATCCACTGAAAAATACATAATTACTGTCTGCTTTTTCTCAAAACGCATATATTGCTTCTGTGGCAAGCAACAGATTAGATCACCTGCGATACCATAAATTCCCTTGATCTATTCATATATTTCAATATGCAAACAAACTCAAAGAGACATGAAATAGGTATTCAAACTGGTGCTTTACTTTTTCCACCCCAAATCCTACTCATTTTTAAACAGCATATTCAATTCATATTGAAATGAAAAAATAATCCGAGCATGCAATTTGAAAATACAGCACTATATCTCTTCATAAATTCAATTTCTGTATCTTTATGACAGCAAAAATCAGAACAAAAATATTTAGAATCAATAAAGTACTCATACAAAAATTCAGAAGAAAGTAGAATGCCTGCTCTAAAATGAGGAATTGCATTATCAGCAACTGAAGCTCAAAAATGCTGCAAAACTATCCCAAAAATGAAATGCTATTGAAAACTCTCTTCCATCCCACCTCTCAAATACTCAGCATATCAGTCAATAAAGTTTAGAGGCAGATAGGTACCAGCTGTTATCTGACATGCACCATTTTTTTCCTTGAGTGTCATTAAGCAACAACAACATAAAAAGTGCTGAAATACTTTAAGGCTTGGTCTCTAATCACTCTATTTTAAATGAATGTTAATTGTAACTGTTTAGGGAGCCAAGAATTGTTACATACAAAGTAGCTGTCACAAAACAATAGCCTTTTTTTTTTTTTTAAATGACACAGTAGCCTTAGTTAAGCACTGTTTACATGGTCTTTTGGTAGCCTATAAAATCATAAACTTTTTAACTTACTACAAACTGAAGTATTCAAATATTTACAAACTGAAGTATTCAAATATTTATACACAACACGTCAATATTAAAAGTGGTGAAAAAAATCAAGTTGTTTATTTACGTTACCATAATCACTCAGAAGAGAAAGGGAATCAAAAGAAGACAGATGCAGATAGTAATTTCCTATGAGAACACAGGTTTTAGTTAATTTTAATTGGAACTAATTGTCTAATTTACTTCCAGGTTCTTAGAAAATTACTCAAGACTCAGAGTTATAAATATGCTATTTAAAAAGATAGTTTAGGGATTCTTAAAGAACCTCAAATAGCTTTTTCATTCTTAAGGAGGAATGGAATTTTACAATTCGTTGTAGAGTTACAAAGTATGGAATGCCTCAGTAATTACTGAGCTATTCATCATGTAAAATTGACAACCCCATATAGTGAAACCATCAAGTGAACACTCTGCAGCCAATATGCTCCAAGGTACATATCAGAGCCAAATGAAATGTTCAGGTAATTAAGAGTCTTGAAATGAAATTAAAACATCATGCTATGTTTCAATCTGTATCTAAAGGATATATGAAATGCTCAGCACTCATGGACACCAAATAGCAGAGAAATAATGTACCTTATGAAATGGTAATTCCAACTAAAGCTTGATGTGTAATGGTGACACAAAAGATTCAACTTTTTCTAGAAGTGAAAAGCACAACCTAAATTCATTCGCGTTTTGAAGCATCCAAGCTGCCTTCAGCAAGCATCAGAAATTAAATGTTTTAGATCACAAGCAGCATTTAAAACTTCTTGAAATAGATCATTATTCCATTTGCAGCCAAATCAACATAGGAAACAGAGCTAGTGAAATGGCTTTTGCAAAGCAAAAAACTTGATTTCACCCTTGTTCTACACATCTATCCATGGAAAGCAACAAGGCACTATATAAGAAAATTCAGAGATCATCTGATGAGATATGGACATTACAAGTTCCTGTATAACCTAAAGCCAACGTTGCCTGAGAATCCACATAGGTACCTAGAGCAACCTTCAAGCAACAAAGACAGTAAGTTACAAGGGGATCCTCTTAGGAGAGGGTTCAGAAATTGTTCATACATGCAGAAATATAATATATGAAAATAATTTCATGTAGTAAAAGTACCTGATAGAACAATATTGGATAGCACTAACACAACAGTACTTGTAGTGCTCTTACATTTTCAGGTCAGATCTTTTCATCTTACTTGCATTGAACAAATAGTACTTCAAGAGCTGTCCAATTAATAGCAGCTAAAAAGCTGAATTAATCTACTCTTTTGCGGGCAAAATAAGATGTTACGTAAACTACTTCTCATCTTCAAAGTTGTCTGCAGATAAAGCTCATTAAAATCAGTTTTATGACAGTGCCACTCCCTTGATGTCAGCTAAATGATTCCCAATGCACACTTCCATATGTGTGATTAATGTCAGACCTAATAACCAGCTAATCACAGTGGAAATCCATAATGCTTTTTCCTATTTCTTTATAGGAATTACAAGACCTGCAGAGGGTGCAAGGTTCCTTAAATCTATGACAAATCACTAGATTTAACTTTTTCCCGTTTTCAGCATCAACTGGAAAGTTTCACAGTAACACAAGCTTCAAGAACAGAATTTCGAATTATAGAAGTCTGGTTAAATGGAACAAAAGTTATTAATATTTGTGATTGAGAAAGGGGAAGGACAATTTTGAAATAAACGTCACTACTTCAGCAGAAGTAGTTCACTAAGTTATAATAAATGCATTTGTATTTGGAATTAAGAAGTTAGAGAAAATTGTCATTAAATGAATTTGATGTAAGAAAATTTTTCATTACTATTTTTATAAGAATTGGAAAACGGGATTGAACTTGGTAACACTGCTGTATCAATGTTTTATTGCTAAAAGGTGTGGAGGCATTATTCTTTCAGATGGGTAAGACTATGATTCTCCGATCCAAAGTAACAAGAGTAATACAGGCTTAAGAGAAGGGAGTGAAGTATTGACACTAAAGGCATATGAAGTTACAACACAAGACACACATCAAGTCAGTGTTTCAAGGAGAATCTAGCTGATTTGCTGATACCACTTTCAAGATGAATCATTTGCAGTCAGCAACACGCATAATTACACTGTTTTAAACAAAAAGTAAAGATAGAATTTTTATTTTATGATAAATTCCTAAATGGTTTCTAATGAAAATATTATATAAAGTTATTCATCTGTCTTAAGAACCATATATTTCTTGAATTAAAATTCCTTGTACCGCGAATTTAAAGGAGGAGCTGGGGTGTTCAGTAGGGAAGATGCCAAGATATTCCTATGCTTTCCCACACATGCCTTCATGTTTTTAACTGTACCATTTTCACTTTCCAGTCTTTCCTCAGGTTTCTGTACCTACTTAGTGGACCTTATTATTGCTATTCATACAAAGTATATTTGTACAGCAGCCTGATTCTGAGTGACAAAAATAAGTGCTCCTTCAATGAAAATTAATTTGTAAGCATATTCCTAACAAATTATCTTAATGACAGAAATAACTTGCAACTGAATCTCAGAATAATATTTTCTCCTCTAATTTGCAGAAATATAACTTTTCTTCCTCGTTTTCCAGTAAGCGGGAAGACAAGAAAAAAATAAAAGAGCAAAGAATTATATTTTCAGACATAGAAGTTGTACAGAAGCATAATTTTTAATGGAGGGGAAAAAGAAGCCATTCTCTGTATAACTGCAAACAGACAACTTTTTTTTTTCCTTGTACAGGATTATCTTTTGCCCCTCATTTCACACAGGTAGGTACGCCTACATTTTTTCCTAACAGGCACCCAATTTACTTTTCAAATATTCTTAGACTGGTTCTCAAAAATATCGGTGAGACTCAGCTGTCAACTCTTAGTTGGTTCAGCAAATGACAAGGCACCCTGAGGACAAGTACTTCTTCCCCATGCTACCTACATGTGCACTCTTTCTTTGAGAAAACTTAATAATGGCTGATTTTTCTCTGGAAAAGGAAAATAACTTGTCTCAAAAAAGCCTGTATTGTAGCACAAGACAAGGAGTCGATTTCCTCACCCAACTTCTATGCCAATTACCAAGCTGTGCAGCTCACAGCTCTCACTTATTGGAAGGCAGCACCTGCCAACTGTCACTAGACCAACACAGAAAAAAGAGACACAGTAATGTTTGTATACACTTCTGCAGCCAGAATTTAAAAAAAAAACCACTATTTGCAACTGTCTGTAAAACCACGAGAGAATACTTCTGGAAGTCTGCAACAAATATTTCTGCTTTTATATCACACTGAACTGAGAAAACATTTAAACCTAAAGCTCTGGATGAGCAATTTAAGAAAGTGATCTATAAAGGATTCCTTCGTTGCTTTCAGTTGTCTTCTAAGCCAGCCTTCTAGGATTGACTAACTAAACAACAATACAGACATTTCTACTTATCTACATGCAATAATGCAAAACTTTGCAACTAAAAAGCTCATTCTTAAAAGTGTCCCTATCTTCCTACAAACTAACTGAAATGTAAATTGGCAGACTACGATTCCACCTTCAGAAGTGGTCCAATTATACAGAGTAAGTCACAAATGCATTCAAAATGTGCGTAGAATGCCAAATATGAAAGATTATCTTTATTTGGGAACATTTATAATGTAGAAATATAGGAAGAGCAATACAATTGTTTAAAATATAACAGCAACATCTGAACTCCAAATACTCAGAAAACAAGGCATTTTGTATATGCAAAAGCGAAAGATTTTAACAAAAAACATAGTCCAGTTTGAATATACTCAACCACCAAGCAGCTTATTGAATTGCTTGGCTTGAGCTACAATATCAGATTTTCTTCTATTAAATCTTCAAAAAATGATTAGCAATAATAATCCTGCTATATTAATCTGCATCTTTGATTTGATTATATGCTCCTGTACTTAATACAAGAAAATCTGTCCTTATCTGGAATCACAGTCTTCTTTATCTTTCTTTCTTTCTTAGGTATTTTGAGAGACAGCAGGTTTACAGTTCAAATTATGAATTAGGTTGCACGTTTCCATATTACATACTGGGATCAGTTGAAGCCCATAATCTTGTCCTGGTAAGCCTTCCGAGATGCTGCTGTTCTGAAGTCACCATTCAATTAACAGCAAACAGGCTGACAGACCAAGTCAGGACCTCCAGTTCTCGGGTGCCTTTCACGAGCACCAAGTCTGAAAGACAACTACCTCTAAGCAGACAGATAATTCCACAGGTTATTATGTTCCAAATCGGAAGAATCTTGAAAGGCCTAACATGGCAACTGTAGGAACATCAGATTTGGCTGCACTCCTCCTACTTGTTGAAATGTGTCTCAGATGACTCTCTGTTTTTGAGACATAGTCAGTAAATTTATAAGCAGTCGTAATCCAGACTAGGGCAAAATCAGACTATTTATTTTAAATCATTGATGTGGATTTAAACTCATGCAGACAACAGGCTAGGCAAATTAAGAAATGTGTGTTAGCTCTCCTTATCTGTTACCTCCTCTGACCCAGCTTCTCCCCACTCCCTATCCCTAGGAGTGAGATCAAGTTTACCCAAGGAGATCTCCCCAGGCCATCAAGAGAACTTCCAGGGAAGATGAGAGAACCACCCAGGATGAAAGAGAGCTTTACAAGCTTTAATGGGCCAGGAATTCAGGGGCAAGCATGAGCACAAACAATACTAATACATCCAGCAACAGAAAATTTTACTATTTGCCAGGAAGATTAAATAACATTTTAAAACATCGCCCAAATGTACATATTGTCATTTTTTCATGTGCACTAAACAGGTCCCCAGGGAAAGATCCCATAAAACAGGAATAATGAAGTCAGAATTTAAAAAAAAAAAAAAGGTAAATTAACAGACAGAAAGTCACAAACATAAATACACTTTTTATGTAAGTGCTCAGCAACATCCTGAAGGACTGTTTAGAAGAAGCACAAGTACCCATGTTCTGTGAGGTTATTCCAAGCACCTAAATATTGTTATTCTATACTATGGTAAACAGAGAACCAGAGAGTGCTCAGTCCAGCCCAAAACTTTCATCTGGATGATAAAGTTTCAAGGCCTAATGCTAATAGTTAATAAAAAGTCTTCTCATGTAAATCTGCCTATATTTAACTCCGAAAAGCCCTTACTGAATTTTGTGTTCTGACGAAACTTTCAGATGAATAAGACAAAGTGACAAGCAAAACACTATTGGAAACAGGTATTTAACAACTGATTCTCTCAGAGTAGGCAATAATTAGCCCCTGGACTCTCTCCAGTAATAGTCTGTGTTTTACGAAGCTGAACTGGAGTTACCCTGTAAACCAAAACTTCCAAAACGTAGTTAATTATCTATACAGATAACTATATTTCCCTTTGAATTATTTTGTGATTTTAAATGTCTCCAAGTCAAACCACCAAATAACTGTTCTTTGGCTGCTTGCACACCCCATTAAATACCATAGTATCTAGCTCGTACCCACACACAATAAATGTTTTCCATTTTTATAAAAAGAGATTTGATAGCTATAAAAAAAAAGATTAATGCCTCATTAACCATTAAAATCCTTGAAAGACAAGCCAAGAATATCCTAATCGTTTGGAGTGCTTTAGTTCAGACAGTCACAAACAAATATCAAGGGACTTCTACCTAGAAGTATGCTGACCTGAGCAAGGGGCTATCTAGAGACAGGTGCCAAACTGCTGAAATAAAAATTGCATTTCAAGGCGCTCCATATCCTTCACTGTACTTATATTAATCCACCAGTTTTTCTTCAGGCTGGTCTGCGAAGAATGTCTGAAGGCTGAGTAGTTCTGTAACACAAAATACTGTAGGTGCTTTGATAGTATTAAATAATAATAACATAGCAGTAAATTGTGACCTGTTCTCACTGGTGGATATGACAGAGTAGATTTTTTTTTGATGGTGGCCAAAAAGGTGCACATACTCCTTCCAGACTTTCTTCTCTTATGACAGAGTAGACAGTACACACTAGTACCAGTACACATTAGCACAGATGAGGAAAGAGTGTTTAGTGCTTTAAAAACAAACACACACATAGGAAACGTTAGTTACTATTTTTAAGCTTTACCTAATCACTGTCAGTCTAAATACTGTCAGTTAGCAACACTGCCAAGGATAAGATCAGCTAAAAAATACTCGCTAGGCCACAAATGCATGTACACAAATATATATAAATATAAATATAAATAAAACTGAGGTAATACATAAGTGGACAGTAATACACTAAAGTATGAGTCTCTCAGAGTCGTCCTAGTTAAAAAAAGAAAAAAAGAACAAACAGAAAAAAAAAAAAACACCAACCACACAAACCCACATCCTAAACATCTGCACTTCCTTCCAGTATATGCATAGGGAAGGTCTGAATCATATGAAGATGCTGTAACAGAAACATCACATTGGTGTGGAGTTAATCACTGTGAAGAAGAAAAAGTCTTTATATCTTCTGAATGCTTCAAATAAGATCTCATAGAAAAGAGACAAAACAGGTTTTATGGTTCAGCCACATTTAAGACTGGGTCAGCTGGTCTGTAGAGAACCCACAGAACGTATTACAATCAAAGAATGTGAGCGGAAATGGGAGCAGCTGTGCTTTATTACAAACCTGGGGCTGTTTTTAACTACAAAACTTTCTTTATGCTCCTAAATTTCTGTAGAACTCTGCCGTTCTGAGCGACAGGTTCAAAACTCACATTTCCACAAAAACAAAGTACTTGGTTTAGTCAGATTTATCTTATTCTGTATCTCACCTATACAACTAAGTGCAGATTAATCTTTCTTCTCAGTCATACCACTTTTCTCCATGCCCCAAAATCACATTTTGTAATCACATAGCCTAATAATAAATGAACCAACAAACTGCTGGTAATGAAAATGCCATAAATTCTTTTTCATTCCAACCCCTTTACTCATCTCAAGTATTCTTAGCTAACAAAATGCAATTCACCATTACATCAAAAAACAACAACAACAAAAGCTCTTTAATATTGTTAAAACAATTATCCACTGCACCATCCCATAGGGAGAATTTACATTATTTTTGCTCCTGATTCATATTCAGTATGGTTTTTACAAGAAGAAACAGAGATAAATACTTCAGTTCTAGAAAATACCTCAAGTAATAACTCATTTTTGCACATATGGCAGAAGGTCCCCAGAGGAGTAAAAAGCATCCACTACGGAGTAAGTATACTGTGTTTTTCTTGGTTATTTCATTAATACAATGCAAGTACCTCAAAGTACTGTTTACACTGACATTTAAATAATGCAGTTAGTAACTTCCAAACTCATTTCTTAAAAATCAGCCCACTTGAGATTGTCTGCTTCTCTTTCCTTTCATATTCTTGGGGTATTTATTAGAGACAACTTTCTTCTCCAGTCCACAATCTTCAGACAAATAGAAGGGCACTGAGAGGAAAAAAAAAAAGAATACCACGCATATAGATATGTTTGTATATGTATACAAATATATGTTAAGGTTATGGTGACTAGATGAGGCCAGATCAATACATCAGATGAGAGAGTTACGTATTTTTTCCATTATGCAAGTTTTTAATAATTTTAATTAGGTTTTGTCAATGCTTTCCAGATTCTTATTTTGTAAATACCAGAAACTTGAAAGGAAATTAAATCTTCATCTAAACTGCTAATAGTCCACTTACACAAATAAACTTTATAAAAAGACAAGAATTTTGAGATAAATTGGTTGTGATATTAATTATTCACCATATACTGTAATTTTCCACTTAATGCATCAATACATTTTGCAATGGGGCAGATCAGCATCAAGAAATGGAAGTGGCAATGAACTATGATGATAAGCCAAAGAACCAAGGCCCTTATTCAGCCTTCCCTCCATAAGTCTGAGGAAAAGCCTTTTCTCCTACAATGACTTAAAAAAAAACCAAACCAAAACAAAAAACCCAACCAAACAAAAACCAACAAAGATCTAATGCAAAACGGAAATGGAAGATGAACAATAATGTATAACTGAGCTATCACCCCAGCTGTTTAGAAGCCAGCATTGGCACTACTCCACTAGTTATTCTTCAGTGGTTTTTTGGTTTTTGGTTTGTTGCTGTTTTCAATAGTTGACACAGTTTTCATGTATTATATAGAGAGTCAATAAAAGAAAATAATCACTAACAAATTCATACATAATTTTTTAAGCTCAGATAGTGCTGGACTTTCACTTAATCAGTCTTTAGTTTGTGACTTTTGAAAACAACCTAATACAGTCAAGCTGTAGACTAATTTTGCCATTGTGATGGCCTCATTATGTCTTTTCCAGGGATGTCATAGACACACCTAATGTAAGTGGCATAACTGGATATTTTTTCAAAACACTGATATGTTAGAAACTTTTGAAAAATTATAGGGCCAGGAAAAGTCAGACAGAAAAGGTATAATAAAAATCAAGAGAAAAGAGAGTTCAGAAGGGACAAAAAGAAGGGGAAAAGGAGCGTTTCAGAATGCCTGGCTTTCCAAGATCTATTTCAGCAGCAGCTGGTGTCCCTTGGAGCTCCTTTATAATGAAAATCTGAAGTGGAAACTGTTAAATATTCCAAAGTTCATTTTTATAAAAGAATTAAACTGTAGACAGCTGACGAAAGGGGAACTGGGCTCCTGGCAATAGTACAAAAGAGTGATGGCCTTATTCTTCACAAGAAACACAGAAAACAAAATATATATTTCTAGCTGCTCTTTCTCATTTATCTTAATCCGTATTATTTTCTTTTTGCTTTGCTCAAAAATGTTCATAGTGAAAAAACGCAATAGTTTAGCTGAAAGCACTACTTGCAACAGCAGTGAGCCTTCTAACTTCTAGAAATAGCAAGCCTTAACAACAGATAAATTATCCTACTAGGCACTCTCTGAAGTTCACTAATAATAGTAGGCAAAGGAAAATACAGGTTTGATCTTCAAAATAGAGACATTTAATTTCTTTTCATCTTTATTTTAGGTCTTACCAGTGAGTAGTTGGCAAGACAAATGACTGCCTCTATCAAAACAAAATCAACTTTATTTCAAGTTTCAGAGAAAGAGAACTAGTTGGAAATGCACTTATCTGGAAGGAAGTTTCCATTAAGAAATATTTACGGTATAACGCTGCTTTCTCTCTTCTCATGCAAGAAGCAAAATAAATTATTTTATTTCTCGTAAACTGTGATTAGGCTTGAACATGAAAAGCTTGAAGAACAGACATAGCGAGAGAAAAAAAAAAAAGTATGAGAAAAGAAAACTGATGATATTAATAAAATCAAGGTAGCTTTCAAAAAAAATGATGTATTCATCACTGCATCACATATTACTTGAATTATAAGCAGGCACTCCAAAAAAACATTGAGTTTACAGAACACGGAAGTTTAACATGACATGGACTTCTTTCCCATGTTAGAACCAGTCATTCTCCTGTTGTCCCATCCCTTTGCTTGAGACAGGGCACCAAGTTATCTCCCTCATTCAGCAAGGGCTGCTCATTCCCAGAAAGATTAGCACCTTAACTAGGTACAATGTTAAGACATTAAAACACCCTTAATAGCCTGTTCCACTTACCAACATCCAGTGTTTGTTTTAAATTTTCACATGCAGACTAAGCTTGTGAGATTTTGTTTGAAAAATATGTTTCATAATATAAAACACCTGTATTAATAAAAGGAATTATTTCTTCCGATGAAACTGAAGAGGTATCATCACATAAGTACTACAGTTCATTATAACATACCAATGTTAACTGACCAAGCTCCTGAATCCTGTTATTATCTCCCATAAAACAGACCTATGATATAACATCAAGCCTGCCTAATGTACACAGCAAACCTAGCAGTGCATTTAAACACATTTACCAATGAAAACTGAAAAGGCAATTCAGTTTGTAATGCTAAATATTTCATTCAGACATCAAACATTTTGCCCGTTGGCACAGCTATCCTTCCCCTTTCAGAAAGCACTGATCAGGCTGTATATTGATGTTTCCCCCTTCTAGAGAATGCCAGGGTAACTTCATAGGATAATTGATGTTGTAAGGGGCATCAGGAGGTTTCTAGCCCAACCTCCCAGTCAAAGCAGGGTCAGCTCAGGCATCCAATCTGGTTGCTGGGGGCTTTATCCATTTGAGTCTTGAAAACTTCGAAGGAGATAAACTGCACAACTTCTCTGAGTAACCTGCTCCAATGCCTGGCTGACTATGTCAACACCTTTCTTTGATTTTTACAAACAAGTTAAATTTAGTAGTTGTTAGACAGAAATGCATTACTCAAATTTTATGGATAAGAAAAACAATTTCATGCAGAAACTAATACAGTCGTAAATTCAAGTACATGCCTAACAACTTGGAGTACTGGCTTGACTGGAGTCAACAGTAAGCTGCAGTTACATTCCTGTTCAACTGTTTTGCTAAACTGGAGAAAATTGAATTGTCTATGGTAAAGTAGGATGTTTCCAATAAAGCTATAAAAAGAACACCCATCTCATCACTAAATCATGATTGCTGTGCTACAAGCTAACTCCTGTGCATGGGAAAAATACATCGTCTGGCCACCACATGTCAATCATAAAAGTATTACATAAATACAAGCAAAGAACTGGTCAAGTATGTGTATTTCTTCATTTCAACACTGCACTGCTCACGTGAGTTCTTAAGAAGATTGCACAATACAAAAATGTTTTTACGTGTTGTCTCACATTAATTATTCAGTCTGTGATGCAAACGGTAACTCTTCCATGCCCGCTCTCCCATTTCAGACATGAGAGCTACTAAGTCATTGCAAATAGTATTTTAATCCTATCAAAAGGACTACCTTGTGCAAACAAAATACTGTGGTGCAGTGGTAACACAGCTTTATTCAGATCTCAGTTCACTGAGAGACATATGTTTTGGTTTTGTAAATATACCTTTAAAGTAGCTGTAGCAAAACAACATAAAATTAAAACCAAACAAAAAGTATAAACACAAACCAACCCTAATTCATTAGTTATTTTATTTACCATCCCAGAAATCCCCAAAACTTAGCAGGGTTAAACAAAATATACAGTATATAGAACCATAGAATCATTTCAGGTAGAAGAGACCCTCAAGATCATCAGGTCATGTATATGCTCCAGTTAGAATTGCTAATGTCTCTTCATAATTAGGACTATTTAAGTTGTTCGGCATTTCTAATGCTTACTACTACGTACAACTTTGGCAAAGTGTCCTGTCTGTCCTTGCTTTCTTCCAGTGCATACACAGAAACACATATTTAACATACCTCATTGAAAAACTAATTTAAGAGTTCAATTTTTAAAAGGGCCAATGGAGGAAAAACACTTTTTTTTTCCTTCTTTCTTTCAGTAAAAGTGTCTTTTACTTCAAAAAATGTTAGGGACTACATTTTGAAGCCATCAACAGAAGCAAGCGTTGAGTTAATGCTGCGCTCTTTCCTGCATCTCTAAAAATGTACCAAAACCTCACCAGCTTCTAAGACAGTACTGTGTTGTTTGCAGAAGAACAAAAGCCACCTTATGGTCTATGCAGCGGAGTGAAAATTGAGACCAACATCTGGTAAAAGCACAGAAAAAGTGAGTGGAGATTGAGTAGAGAACAAGACTAGACTGGACTGATGTAGCAAATCAAGAAAAGGAAGCTCTGGGGAACAAAGAAAAGTAAATTGAAGGAATGCTGACAGGCAAAATGCAAGGAGAGACAGGACTGGCTGAGGAAAGAAACTGAAGACAAATTTTAATAGTTAAGACCAGCAATATTTTAGAAATTAAGACTGAGACTGTCTACAGGAGGATGAGGAGACTGTCTTTAGGAGACTATAAAAGTGAAAAGGACTTTCCTATAGAGAACTGGCAGAAGAGCCCTCATCCACTATGACACACTTTCTCTAAAGCTTGGAATAGAACGAACTCCAGTCTTTCACCACTTTTCCAATATCAGAAGTACCTGGGCACATCCACAACGAACTCTGCCATTCTGCTTTATCACTGATGTCTGTAAAAGTGACTGTACTCTCACAATGCCATCGCTCATAGTGCTAAAAGTTCAAGAGCTTTTGCAAAGGATTCAACTTTTCCAATCCTGTTGATAACCATTGTGGTTTCAATACAGTAACACAACAAGAAATTTACTTCGAGAGTTGAAAATTTTCTGAATTTTCTTGGTTTAGTTTTGATTTTTTAAAAATTCCCTTAAGTTTAGTTTTCTAAGAAGAAAGTACATGGGGCATGTATGCACATTTTACCCCACAAACAACAGGAAATAATATTACTAAGGTTACTAAATCAACCACATAAAAGTCATGAAAATTAGAAACACTGTTGTCTACAAAACAATTCACTCCCCTCGAGTCTGTTGTCTGTGAAACCATAATTCACTCCCCTCGAGTGTGTATGTTTTATACAAAAATGAAATAAACATGTACTGTTTCTTCAAAGTTACCTTGCCTCATCCAGTGCACAGGATGAACATGCACAGAAGATGATATAGAACCTAAGGCAAGGGTTGCCTACTGAAGAAGAGAGATGTGTGCGGTGAACAAGGCAGGGCTTGCAGAAAGAAAAGGGGCCAGGGGCTCTGTACCATGCCTTTAATGGTTGAAGTCCTTCCTATTGTTGTTTCCAACATTGCTCTCACTGTCATGCACACCTTTTAACCCAAAATTTCCATAGTTTGTAATTAACTGTGAATTCCTGTTTTCCCCATCCACTCTGCAGATACAGATGTGTGCAGCACTCAGGACTGTTACTAAAACCAGTGGCAGTTGTAACTGCAGCAAACGTATTTACAACAATTGCAGGAATTTCAAACTGGACGCCAAAAATGAGTGAATACTTTTCACCTAGTCCTCCTTGTGCCTGTGTTCACTGCCTGTGAAAGTCTAGTCTCACATTAGGTAGTGTTTGATAAACTAATAATTATTTGTGAGGCATTCTGATCACTTAATGATAGGCACATTAGCAAAGTCCATACAGATGTTATCAGTCCTGTCTTCAAAGCAGAGTTGAGTAATGCGGACTAAATAAATAATGGGCTCACCTAGCAATCAATGAGAACGATAAACAAAAGCAAAATACTGAATTAAGTGAGCTCGATTCATCCTGTGCACTGAATGAGACAGGGCTCCTGTAGAAAAAAAATAGTATGTGATCATGTAGTTAAGATTATTAGGAAGGCATGCTCAAAAATGCATTTAGAAGCTCTTTGTTCTATAACCTTAATAACGTGGGATGTCTTTTACAGAAGGTGCTTAATGTACTTGATTTAAGATCCTATGAAAGCAAGTAAGTTCCTGCATTATCATGCAGCTGTGCTGAGGTTGCATTACGTTTTGGTGTCTTTCAGAAGTAAAACTGGAGACCTCTTTTTGGCTTAAAACAGCATTGTAGATAATACAAACATGGACAAAGACAGGAGAGTTTTGCCTAGCTTCTTATTTTGTACAATATTTCAAGAAAGACATTTAAAAGTTACTAATGGCAGAAGAGCAAAATGGAGATTTTTTTATAACTTCAAGTTATTTCAGAAAGGTTTCCCCTCCTTTTATGCAATTTCAAGTCCTGTGTTAATTATATTTACCTGTTTTAGAAGTAATTTTATACAAAAGGGTGATATTATGTATATTTGTTAACACGACCTTTGATACAGCCACCTCTGCACTGGATACATTTTTAGACTTTTTTTTTTGCCTAATTTGTACACACCAGTAATTATGTAATTGTTTATTTCTAAAACCTTAAAGAACCCTTTAAATATTTTTAATGGGCATTAATATAATAACCACCGAAAACATTCTTAGTTCACAGGTCATAGTGTACTTTCATTACTAAATGGAGCATAGTTGATTAACTGCATAGATAATCTCCGCTAGGTTTTATAAGCGGCATTAAACAGCGCTTCATAAAGCAGACAGAATTCCTAGAGAGCCCCTCTCTCTGTGTGCAGCTCAGCCCCTTCAGGTGACTTTTGGCAGAGCTCAGCAATGGCAACGTCCGCAAGCGGTATTTCTGTTCTCACCAGCAGGTGTTACTACAGTCAGTCTAAATTACTGCCGTTTTAGGAAAAGTGGCACAGGAAAGCAGCGTTAATTAGCATTTTACGAGGGGAAAACAAAGTGAAACACTATTCTTTTTACTGTAAGAATGTGCAATGGAAAAAAAAAAAAATCCCTTTTTCGCTGATCACCATTAAATACACCCAAAACGCACACAAGTGAACGAGACGAGGCAAGGCGGCTGCCCATGGGCGTGCAGGCTGCTCTGCCAGACAACCCGCGCAGCAACGGCGGTGCTGAAATGATGCGCCGTAAGAACACACTACGGATGCATTTTTCCACAAGATGCCCAAACCCATATATGCGCCAGGAAGAACCAGAGACGGAACCGAAACTGAGGTTTCGGCTGCAGCCCCCACCCCCGGGCCGGGCGGCAGCCGCGTCCCCCCCGCCCGGCCCGCGATGGCACAGCGCTCGCCAGGGGATTACCCGGGGAAGGCGTCCCACTTTCGGCAGCCCCGGGGTCCCTGTAATCCCGTCCCCAGCGGCTCCCCCACCCCCGCTTCGCTCGCCGTGTAACGACACCGCCCCCCGCTGCCTCACCGCAGCGGGCCCCGCGGCCCGGGCTCCGGTACCGTCCGCGGGGAGCCCGGGGCTCNCCCCCGGCCCCGCCGGCCGGGAAAGTTGACTCCCCGCCGCGACACGGCCCCCGCCCACGCAAACCCACCCGCGGCGGCGCCCCCATCCCCGGAACCACCCGCTGCCGGGGGCTGCCCTCTCTCCGCACGGGAGGCAGCGCCGCGGCAGCGGCTCGCACTCGCGTCTCTGCAGCGGGACCCCGCTGCGCAAAGCGGGCAGGGGACTCGCGGCCGCCCCGCAGCGAGCCGAGCCGAGCCGTGCCGTGCCGTGCCCTACCTGTGCAGCGCTGC